>CM041777.1:17568614-17887688 GCA_023374045.1 Limonium bicolor
TTCAATTCGAATCATTTATGTCTTGGTATGTTGGTCAAGGTACAAATACAATCAATTGGATTTGGCTAGACTTGTTTAGGTTGGAATTGACGTTGGTCTCTTGTGACTAGCTTTATGCTCTTAGACGCGTCCTTGATGTGTTCTGGACATGTCGTTTGGATGTTTGTGAGTATTTATCACGATGTAATGAATGGATGGTAGAAAAGTGTGGATTTTTAAACTGTAATCTTATTCCAGACTGAGAATTACTCCTCGCAATTCACTCAATCCCCCTCGCCCAACCCTTGGACTCCGAGACTGTTTAGGACTTACAACTGAAGCCTTTCTACCCTATGACCGACCTACAATCAGCAGTTCCTCAACTGCGGCCCCGACTATCCTAGTTAGTCTCCCTGTAGTCTCACCAACTACCTCCCGACCTAACTAGTACACATATACTCAACCTATGAGTTAACACTCCCGACGCTTCACACTCGTGCTCTTTTCAACTCACCCACTGAATTGAGGCTAAGACTTAACTCAAGTTAAGCTGTTATAAAATCTTATGTTCTTTTTGTCTTATCACTAAGTTTAGTGTTCCTTGAAGCACACTTTTACAAATGAATTTTGGTTCCTATTTATAGAGGCATATGCTAATCTAGCTGACTTGTAGACTCCATATGACTTCATCAGTCACTTGGTTTTGCTTGTACGCCATTGATTGAGCTGCTGCTCACTTGTCCACTTGGGTGACATGTGGAGGATAGCCATTGGTTTATGTGGGTGGGGATTGTGGACGCCGACCACAAGTGGCTTATACCACACTGATATTTGCAAGTTGGTTGATCAACTTGTTTTCTTCTTCTGGCTTCAGCTAATATCTTCCAACAATGATCACTTGAAGATAGACCAACACGTGGACGCTTCTTATTTGCTGTCGGTTGCAGGTTGTTGCTCTCAAGCAGCTTTCGCAAGTTGGCAACTCAAGTAATTTTTCTAGGCCGGCCTTTGTTTATTGCTTTTATCAGTGATGACTTGACAATGTAGACTTGTAGGCATTACACATGGTTGTGTTCTAATGGTTATCGGAAGGCATCCTTGGCGCAAGTTGCACCAATGCTTCCGCCCCTTGTCTTTGTAGATGCTAAGTCTTCATGTCACTTTTGGGAAGTTTCCAAGTGATGATTACATATTCTAAGTGGTCCACTTGATCAGCTATATCACTACATTCTATGTATTGAGGTTGAGTTGTCCTAGAGCTTTCCCTAAGTGGTTTGGGACATGTGCCCGACATGTTAGGCTCTAATCAAATATAAAGAACCCGCTTGTAACCTTGTGTGCCAAGTGATTCTAATAATCCTACTTTCTGAAACACTAAATTAAAATATTAAACCCATAAAGGAGGTTTACTATCATCAAAACCTAAAGGAACTTGATTTAACATCTCTATAGTTTGACCATGGGGTAGCACTTTAGGCTTGTGCCTTTTCAAAGGTTTGAAAACCCCACTGATAGCAACTTTGCTGATTCTCTCTTTACGCATTGATCTTGGTTTGGAAATTAATTCAAGACTACCATATTCATCTCGTTGCGCTTAGATAAGAACATAGATCGAGTGATGGTTACCCAAATGTTATAATTGTAAAGATGAACAATCCATCAGTTGGGTTCTTATTAATTCTATCAATCTGTGGGGAAATGATATAAAACCCCTTCCACATTATGATCCCAAATGACTCACAATCCATCTGTTTGGTACTACACTTTGGTTTGAGTCATAATCCAGGATGATGAATTAATATGAGTTTCAATCCCTTTCGCTTGATTTATCTTACAATTCATAGCATTTAATGGAAGCTTGAAACTCTTTCTATGCGCAAGGTTGGGATGTGGGTGATGACTAGATTTGAAACACCCTAGAAAACCCTAGCTACAAGATACACCCTTATTGTTATTTTATGTGTGTATGTGTTTTGCGAAATTAAAATAAGCTAGTACTTTGGAAACTAGTGTGATCGTGAGCATTAAGAACATATAAATGGAGTCAAAATACACTTAGATATTATAACAACTATGTTACCTACAATAGAAGTCATTAAATTCCTAGCTTGTACAAATGTAAATTGTAAACATATACAATGTACAATAGGTGCTAAAATGTACATGAAATAACTAGCTAATGTTATTCTTTTTATTCCTAGTATAACCTAAGATACTTAGCTAAAGTATTAGCTGATACAATGTATTACTTTCGGACCATGCAAGTCTTAAGGAGGACAACACAATCAATGTTAAAATGTGTCATTGTTACAATGACATGTTGAACTTATAGTATCTGTTGTAGATGTATAAGTTAGCTAGATTATTCTCTTGTCATCACTACCTATTTTATACCTTAATGTAGACCACAAACTAGGCCTTTCTTCATCCTTAAGTAACCTTCATTTTCTAGCAAAAAACAAAGCCAAATAAGGCCTTGTGCAAGCCTAAAAATTACCGCGAACCATTAGCATTTCCAAGCATGTACCGATTTTGTATGTTATTTAATTAACAAGTTTGTTTTATATAATCATTTCCAGCATTTCATTAAATGCCCAACATTCTGTATAACTGCCTTTCTTGCTAAGAATACACATCTAAATGCAATTAAACAACAGATAAGATGTAACACCCCTACCCCTTATCTCGTATGATCACCAATTGTAGCATAATTAAAGACGTGATTCACAGCGGAAATTAAAACTAAACTTACCAACTCGGGTGCTACACACGCCACACTCACCCATGTGAGTAATGGGACGTCCACTTACTACTTACACATAATTCATAACTAATAACCGCTGTGATGACTAGAGATAGCCCACCACTAATATTTACATAACCGAATCAAAAATCCAAAATACATCGACAAGTGAGCACCTAAGTCAATCCCAAAGTATACAACCGTTTCTAGTACAGTAAACGATATATATACAACATAAGTCTAAAGTGCGGTAATCAAAATAACAAGTCGTCTACCCAAAAGACCCACACTCCGGCTTCGCGTCTCGATCACGCTCCTGTAATGTGTTGCCGTATAGGCTCAGCAAAACGTTGAATATGCCAAAGTATGACCCTTATGAACCTGCAGACTCCTTAAGTTAAATAGTCGTACGAACATGCGGCTCATTACATGCTGTTCCGGTTTATATGAACAAGAATAAAAGAATTGTAATGTGATAAACATACAACAGTCCACACAAATATTCACATCCAATTCATACACATCAAGGACATGTAATCTATAAGATAAACGAGTGCATAAATAACGGTACGAGTGTTGTATTAATTGAACAATACTCATTTATTGGCCTTCAAGGCGTTAAATAATAATCCACTATACAAGAGTTATCTGAATCTCGTAATATTGTTTAGATCGTGTCTATCAGTTTAATTTACTTAATTCTCATCCACTAACAGTCGTTAATTTAGAAATGACATGTCCTCCACACTTACCCTATAATGGTGGGTCACCAACGGCAGTAGCCATCCCCTTAACATGGGGACTCCGTATCCTCCTTATGTCACCTATTATATGGCGGGACACCAATGGCCAAAGCCATTCCCTTTACGTGGGAACTTCATCCAATGATCAGTCTGATCAAAAGGAATAACATACGAGCGGACCTGTAACAGACATCCAACTCTATTGTGATCACTATGCGCAACCATGATTCCCTGGATTTCTCCTCATATATAATATGGTTCACTATGTGATTAAATTTTCCTAATCATCTCACCTAAGGTCTATGCTTAGGTTATAGTGAATGTAAATTTGATGAAGATGTCGTGTAGGTCTACACAATACCTAGAAGTCGTCTAGGTCATATTCGTGTTCGAGTGCAAGCTCTAGAGATTGGAATTACCGAATCTCTTCCCTAAGTCTTTTACTTAGGTTGATTAGAAATGTTATGATATCCATTGAACTTCAATAAGCAATGATATTTCCTCTTCTTGTTTATAACTAAAGTCGAGTGATAATCGGTATCACTTTAGTTCGAAAGACGTTCACACACAATTTTATATCGCGCGATAGTCGGGCAATTAATGCACATAAATAATTCAATATTATCACACATATCTCCTTGTCAACATACAACCAAACAAAACCAAACCCAAGAAAACCCTCAGGACATTTGGTGCACACAATAACATACCGTACACCCCAAATGAGGAGAGCAGATGTTTGGATCCTGCCCCGCTCTCTATCTACTCAGCTCTGGAATACACATATGTATAAACTAAGTATTAAACTCTATAATTCAAATATTCGGTATCCCGAATAACTGATAAACCCCCGTATGTTCACCCCGTGATTAATTAACTGTCGTTTGTCGGGTTTGGGATTAGTTGTTTAATCCATGATGTATGTTAATAAATAACATGTTATATTATATTACAACTTAGGATTAGTGAAATACCCCGAATAATTAACAGTCCAAATTCGTGAAGGTTAAATTTAATTATGAGTAACCTTTATGATCATACAACTAAAACGCGACGGGATTATCCGAAAATAACACGTTATATAAGTCGGACATAAACAATGTATGAATATTAATTTAGTGTATACGTGTCCGGAAGCGTGACGACGTTACATATTAATATAGTCCCGTACTTATATATGTACGAATACGAGAATACATGTAAGTTGTAATAATTAATAACGTTGCATCGTTATGTATAACTAAAACGTTACAAAATAAAAAGGGTAGTATATATAACGTAACGAAAATTAAGTGGTCGCGTATCTAGGTAATAACGCGATATATATGTATATGGTCTTACATATATAAATAAGCATGTATAACTTATACACAAAAAAAAAAAGAAGAAAAAGGAGCAAACACTCCCACTGAAGTTTGAACCCCATACCTCTAGTATACCTCGTGAACGTCTTAACCAGTTGAGCTAAGCTCATATTCGGTAACAAACTGCACCGATTTAAACAAGAGTAATAACACTTATCATAAGATAAAAAAAAACCACCTAGATATTTGGTGGAACACTACATCAGTTACATATAATAGTAATGGACTAACAAGACATCTTGACCCCTGCTTCTTTTCAGTCGTTCAATCACCAAACCACTAACCATCAGAGACTATACTCCACTTTCACTAACTCTTAGGTGTTGTTCCCTGCATGTCAATCATACTCCACACGGTTTGAAAAATTCTCTCGCCGCACGCTTTGCACGTATTCACTTTCTTCTGTAAACCCCATATGCTGTGTTGCCTCAAGTTCAAGTTCATTCTGGGGCTCCAAATCCCAACTGAAAAACAAGGTATGGCTCCACACATCCATCCATCTTCATACGTGAACTACAACTACACTCCTCTTTATCTCTACTCTCTGAAATTCAAACAAGCAGATAAGGAACATACACAATCTGGTTAATTTCCTCTGGTGTGTACTGGCAAACAGCGTGCGTAGACACTTGCTCTTCTCATTCTCCTCGGTCTGACTTCTGTCCATCATCTTCATGGTAAATTTACAACCTAAACAACAATGGGACATACGTGTTTTGCACCAGCCTTCACCCCTTTCTTGTAAAATTACCGCTGGAGTGATAAACTGATCACTGGATCACTGCATTCTCGCACACCTCTGAACCAGAAAGCAGGGAGTGCGACTCGACTGCAACCAATACAGACAACTTGTACCACCAGTATGAGTAGAACCGTTCTCTGCGTAATCAGGCAGGCGTCAGCACCAAGGAGCAGGCAGCACCTCTGCTCATCCCTTCTTCTGTCTATGTCTCCGTGTGATAATCACTGGACATTTACCTTGCGCACCAGTTGAGAACAGACTGAAGATATGCATAATCCACGCCTCTTCAATTCATTCTTCTGTCTGCAATCCGATAGAGGTAAATCACTGAACTACTGCGTCTAATGTGTGTGTTACTGAAATGATAATCAATTGGACTGAATTGTTCATGAGAAGCAAGCAATAAAAGAGAAGCTACTCAGTTGGGTTTCAGTTTTCGATTAATGTTGGCAGTTTATATGAAGTTCAGTGACTTTAACCATTTGTTTTTTGATCTGTTTTGGGGTTAAAGTCTGGATAAAACACTCAACTAAATGGTTAAGCTACCTGGGTGAGGAGGACTGGAAATTAGATCAAGAAACAGGAAGGGAAGGTGGGAGTTAAGTCATCAATTTTGAGCTTCAGTGTTTCAGTTTATCTAGCTCAGTGTTTGGACATGGCAGTACATTAACCAAGTTATTATGGGTTGTTTTCAGTAAAAAAACCTTAACTAACTGAGTCACCATTAGAGAAACTTGAAAATTTAAATGCGTGGACAGAAGGAATAGAAAAAAAACCAGAAGAAGAATGTAGCAGTTCCCTTTTTCAATTTCAGATTCTTCAGTTCTCTCTGTATAAGTATAACCAGATGACAGAGGGCTGCTTGGGGGTTGTTTTCGAGTTTAAAATTGTGTTAGAATACTAGCTACTAAGTTGGGAAGCACTTTGGGAAGAGATTACAATAAGTAACCTAATAAGACGGACTAAGGAGATAACATATAATTGAATTTTCGTTTTCATTTTAGTTGTTTCTACAGGTTTTACGTTTCAGTTTAGAAGTCTTAGAGTGTTATCAGTATTGAGCTGGCTTAATTCCTGGTTTAAAAACTGAACTCTAACTGTGGTTAAATACTTTGGAAAAAAAAATAGAGTTGTTATTAACTAATTAACTAATAAGTGGAGATGCAGAAATTAGTTTCCAGATTCCTGCAACCCATCAGTTTCGGTATAATTAACATCCAGAGGAGTGTAGTGATCCTATTGGTTATTGATGAATCTACTACACTACTAATACGCTTGAGAGATTATCTATACTACGGATTTTTTATAAGCCTTGGGGTTTGAAGTTTGATAATCTGACAGGGGAAGGAACAAAAAAAATGATGATGAATGAGATGCGCCAATTCTATTTCCCAGATTTTCAGTGGAATGCTGTTTCTGTACAAAAACTGCATGAGTGTTTTATTTGATTGAAGATGGACTTAAAGCCTTGTTAATCCACTTAACTTAAGGAGGCAGTAACATGAGCAACTAGAAATAACATTAAGAGAACAGAAAGAAAGTAACAGCAAAGAAATATGCATCAGATATCAGCCTTGTTTTCTGTTTTCAGTTTTTTTGTTTACTTTGGTTCTGTATAAAAGGTTTAAGGGAGTTAACAGGGTTGTTTCTAGGTTGTTTTAAGTGCAAAATCTTGCTAAACACTTGTCTAATAGGGGAAACATCTGGGAAGAGATGGAGACTGATTAGCTAACAGAAAGGAGCTTTACATAGAGCCTTCCAGCGATTTCAGTTTTCTGTGTGAGGATCTCAGAGGCACTGTCCTTATGGTAGTGACTTGTTGAGGGTTTAGAATCTCGGTTAAACACAAACTAATGGGTAAAACAATTGGGAGGAGTTGTGAGGCAGTTTAGAGAACAGTAGGGAAGCAAAAACGAGAAGATATATATATATATATATATATATATATATCAGGTTACGTTTCTGTTTCTGCAACAAATCAGCTGCTGTATAATGAATTTTCAGTGGCATAGACACTATTGTTGTGGGCTTATTTTGAGGATAAAGTTATACTAAGACCCTTAACTTAGAATCTAAATAACTTGGGGAAAATAAAAGGGCAGATTAGTGACTGAAGAAATGGGATTAAGGGTGGCGTATCAGTTCTTGTCTTGGTTTGGCAGGTTTGTTCCAGTTCTGTATAATCCTACTTCAGAAGGCTTATAAGTGGTGAATTGAGTGGCTAATAAACCTAAAACATACCTAACACATGTAGATAAAGTTATAAACACCTTGGTGATGAATTAGGAGTTAATTTAATCAGTCAACCACAAGGATCAGGAAGGAACAATACGATTCTGTTTCAGTTTTCTGTTCATAACAGTAGCTTCGGTGTAACTGAGATGCACAGGGTATGTGAGCACTGTGTGGGCTTGCTAATCAGCTTAAAGTCTAACTGACACTCTTTAGGGAGATTACAAACACTTGGGTAGGATAGAGATGGAGTTAATCAGAGAAGGGGGAGGAATGAAGAGGAGAACTACACAGGTTTTTTTTTCAGTTTCCTTTTCGAAAAGAATTGCTTCTGTGTACTGATTTTCAAAGAAAATTATTAGAAGTGTTAGGGTGGCTTAAGGAATGAACTCAGAACAGTTCTAAAGAGGTGAGTGAAGTGTTATATGCATTTAGGGGGTGTAGGAGTCAGATAACAGAAAAACTAAGAGGAAGAAATGAAGGAGTAATGCACTGATTCTGATTTTAGTTTTGCAACAGCTGCTGCCTCTGTATAATTGAGTACAGAAGATTAGATGAGTGTCTTAATTAGTTTAGTCATATTTAAGACATTATTAACACCCATATTCAGTGGGGTAAATACTGTGGGGAAGTTTAAATCTCAGCTGAGTTAACTAGAAACAAGAAATACAATGAAACATGGAGTTTGTTGTCTCGGTTTCAAATAATATTGTTGTTCTGTATAGCTAGATTACCGAAACATTATGAGTGAGATGTTAGGTTATCAATGAACCCAAAACAGATCTAACCCACCTGGTTGTGTGTAAAGAAACGTTTGGGCAAAATAAACATGGGTTGATGTGCTAAAGGAGAGGTTAAGTAAGAATTAAACACCAAACTTATGTTGCGGTTTGATGAACTTGGGACTTTTTGTATAGATGTGTGTTTGGGGTATTTTATGGTCTATGTTATCATTATACAAGGGTTAAAACATTACTCACCTAGCTAGCTAGGAGGGCATACACTTTAGACAAGTTAAATTTATCCCATATAAATATGTTACATGGCTAACGCTTAAATGCTCTAAAACATTAGCTAGGGAAAAAGGACTTGGTCAATGTGTCAAACAAGGGTGTGAATACCCTAGGAGTAAGATACAGGTTAATACATGGGGAGTCCTAAGGGTTAATAAAGGTTAAACATTCAACAAAGATTCATCTAGGAAATAACACCCGATAATAATTTAATAAATTCGGGGAGTGTCACAAAGGTTGTCACATGAAATCATAAACTGACACATTGTTTGTAATTAACGCTAGGGCCGTAGCAAACTCCGACCAGGACACCGTGTGTGAGACTACTTGCTTCTGATCCAGGTATGGACATGTGTGGTTCGTATGTTGCCGTGTTACACAGCTTGTGTGCTGTGTGCCTTGTTTGTTTATGACCACAAGATTAATGCATGAAAACGGATGTTTGTTTTACCGTGCTTATTTGTCTGTTGTGAGCTTGTGTTAGGCATGTGAATGGATTGATTATCTTCCTTGCTTACCTGCTTGCTATTATTGTGCATATTGTTTGCGCGCACACAGTAGTGTAGTCCCTTCTCGTTGATGAATCCTTGAGATGAAACACAACGAACTTCGTAAACAAACCAAAGGAACTACAAAAAGGGAAACTCCTCTTAACTATAGAGGACCTCTAAAGACACCCACTATGGTGGGTCGAATTAAAGATAATGATATGCCAATACCTTGAGAAGGAATAGGGAGACGGACCCTTTGTATCCGGGGTAGAGACCAATAAGATTAAAAGGAATAGGGAGACGGACCCTTTGTATCCGGGGTAGAGACCAGAACATTGAGAAGGAATAGGGAGATGGACCCTTTGTATCCGGAGCAGAGGCTAGTAACATTGAGAAGGAATAGGGAGACAGACCCTTTGTATCCGGGGTAGAGACCAGAGCATTAAAAGGCATAGGGAGACGGACCCTTTGTATCCGGAGCAGAGGCTAGTAACATTGAAAAGGAATAGGGAGACGGACCCTTGATATCCGGGGCAGTGGCTAGTACCATTTAAAAACAACAGAGAAAGAAAGAGCTATCCGGGAATGGAGGATTAGCTATGAAGAAGACGTTCTCCAAATAGTGGTGGTAAGAGAATTCTCAAGTAACCCTTAAAAACAAGGAAAGATTAGCACCTACATGAGATGGTCACGGGATCTAACTATAATCCCCAGACCTGGTGCAAGGAAAGTGAAAGAAAGTACATTTTACGGGAACAAGAGAAAAGAAATGAAAACACACAACGCTCGTATGATCCCATAGTGAGGATCATGGGATAGTATATACCTATGCACGTGTCTTATTACTTACATGATTGTTGTTGCTATGCTAGCAGCTCGTTGTGCTTGGTTGTGGTTTGATGTGCTATGATGCCAGCATGTTATGCTTGGATGTTTGTTGATATTGCTATGCTACCTTAAAGTGTGTATGATATCATAATATTGTGGTGTGCTTTACTGCTTTAATATAGCATGTAATTGACTTAATAATATTCGACCAAGTAGTCGTGTGGCCCGTAACATACGGGCCACACACGTTCATACTCAGCGTAGTTTGCTGAGTCCTTTACAACCCAATTTTTTTCAGGTATGGAACCGGATGTTACGGAGCGTAGGCGGGATGGCTACCGTGGGGGTAGCTCATCAGGGCGAGACATATGGGTCTTGGGTAGCACAATGATGTATAGGCTGTTACTTCGACGGGCATTGACCCGGGATGTATTTACACAGTAGTGTTGTAACGTGATAGTGATAAGTGAGAAATACATAGACATTTAAGGGTTTAATTTACCTTATACTTGTGCACTTTCAGGATAATATTTCTCACTTATCGTATGTTTTTCCTAAGATTTATGTCTTGATATGGACTGATATATTTTATGTGTTAAATGTAGGAAAAAGCCATGTTAATGGATAGATAATCTCATGAGCTTTCCAACGCAACAAACGGCGAGTCAAACGGACTTATAACGAATAATCTGGAGCCGATTCAAGATTGGACTACAATCGTGTATATATATATACACATATATAGCATAACTGGCGGACAGGAGAGGCGCAGACACAACAGAGGCGTCCGCCTCTTATCAGGCGGACGTGACAGAGTGTACCGCTAGTTATCTAGCGGACAAGAGACAGAAGACCGCGAGGCGGTTGAGACAGAGGCGTCCGCCTCTATCGGGCGGACAAACACAGATGACCGCGAGGCGGACACATGTGAGACGACCGCCTGATAAGTCGCGGACAACAAACGTGTGACCGCGAGGCGGACACATGTGAGGGCGCGGACAACAGATGTGTGACCGCGAGGCGGACACATGTGCTGCGCGACTGTCTTCTCCAATTCTTCTATTCTTCCGATTCTTCCGATTCTTCCGAGTCTTCCGACGTATCTATCTACTCTACTCCCTTCACCATATCAGGCGCCTACCGTAAAATCCTCACGCGGCTGTCTGCAATTAATGCCCACTCAGTCTGCAATCAATGCCCACTCAATCAATCTCCTTCCAGATCTGCCTCGAACGTTCTTCCTCCTCTCCTCTATATAAAGACTGCTACTGCATCAGAAAAACCTGCGCACAATTGCCCCAAGCTTTCTCTCTTTATTACTCACGTTTTCTCCCAAAATCACACTGCTTCCACAAAAACTCCACTCCACCAGCGCCAGCGAATGCAGCTCTTCCTTTTCTTCAACTGTAATCTATTTTAATGGCTGTCATATTTACGACGTCCGTTTGTATAATTATGTCTGAGTAAAACCTTAGCTCCCGGGTTGAGAAGTAAGCTTATTTTACTAAACTGTGTTACGTAGACTTTCTAATATAATCTGTTCAAGCAATATTTTGATTCTCCTCCTTAATGCGCTTTAATATTTAGGCCATTTATTAAAGTGATATTTGTAGGTTCTTGTCAAAATGCAGTGCTGAGACAAGATTCTAGACAAGAGAAGTCAAACAGGTCAACGACTAGAAGTGAGTTTTCACCTATAGGTTAACCAGTCTCCAATAGGAATCATTAATAATGCGATTAATTATTAATAACTTGAACAAGGTATTGCGCTTGTTATTTAAATTAATCAGGGTTTATTAGACAGGGAACGGTCAATAAACTAATTAAGGTTCTTGAGTTTATTGCTAAAGTGGGGAAGTCTACAATAATATAATTGAGTAAAATAGGTGAGCAAAACAACCCGGGATGCTTCTTTAAAAACAAAAGAGTTTCATAACTGCTAATATTAATCTGTTTTAATTAATTGTTCTTTTCTACTGTTTTATTTACATTAAGTTCTGAACCACAATTCTCTCAAAAAAAATGATAAGTTTCTGTTCAGTAGTCTAATTAGAATTCTCAATTAAAATTCACTATCAGTTAAATCACAGCAAGGTCCCCAAGAGTTCGACACCCCACAAATCCACTATCCCGCAAAACGACTAGGTACACTGCCTAGGTTGAAGAAGTAGTCGCATATTTCTCCAACAAGTTTTTGGCGCCGTTGCCGGGGACCTCCGGCACGGTTAACTGACAGTTCTTAATTTTATTGAGTTTACTATCGGACTATCGGACTTCAGACATCTAACTACGGACATCGGACTTTGGACTACTAACTTCTAACTTTTTAATATTATTGTCATATATTATTGTTATTTCTTTCCATTGTCCTTAATATTCTGTACAGTATTTATTACCTTAAAATTTCCAGTACAGTATTTATTAACTTCAAATTTCTGTCCTTAACTACTAACTTAAATTTCTGTCATTTAATATTATGTCATTTCTTTCCATTGTCTCTAACTACTAACTACTATTATAATTTTTTGTCCTTAACATTTCATTTCCATTGTCTCTGACTCTTAATTTCCATTGTCTCTAACTTATAATTTCCAGTATACTAACTACTAACATTAACACTTTAGTTGTTTCTATATATGCGTCGTACTCGATCTGCAGGCAGTCCTCAAAACGAATTTGAGCCTGGGATTGAAAGATATCTTCACAAAGAAAGACGACAACAACGTGTAGAGATGGCAGCTCGACAAACTCTTTGCCAATACCAGCAACCATCAGTTGAAGGGAGGCCTTCTGCTATTGTCCTCCCTCAGGTCACTCAGGCTGAACTAGACGCCTGGCAATTCAAAACCAGTTTCATTACCACACTCTACCACCAGGGCCAATACAGCGGGCTAGATTCAGATGATGCTCCACACCACATATCTGCATTTCTTGATTTTTGTAACACTTTCAACAAATCAGGAAGTCTGAACGAACGCATTCGTCTGCAATTGTTCCCCTATTCATTGAAAGATGGCGCCTCCAGGTGGTTGAGAAGCTTACAACCCAGCAGTATCCACAGTTGGGCTGAGTTAGCAAACAAATTTCTGGCGAAATACTATCCCCGTCCAAAACAAGAGAGAAAATTGCTGAAATCACCAACTTCTGTCAAGAACCAGGAGAATCTCTCTATGATTCGTGGGATAGATTCAAAGAATTACAGATATTATGTCCACATCACGGTATGAGTAGCCAGGAGCTTGTTTTATCATTCTTTAGAGGCTTGAATGATTCTAACAAATTGTTACTAAGTTCCTCATCTGGAGGAAATTTTATGAAAATGACCGGAGAAGAGGCAGTTGATCTACTAGACCAGATGACCGCCAGCACCAGACAATGGTGTAAAAACAAGGGGAGAGGTGAAGTTAAAAAAGAAACCGGTATCTACAGTATTCCCCCGCAGGATCATGTGTCTGCTCAACTAGCTGCACTCACGAAAGTTGTGGAAAAACTAACGCTTAGTCAACCACAACAAAAAGCTGCAAAGGCAGTGGCCACTTCTCCATATCTGACTCCCTGTTGCGAAAACTGTGGAGGAGCGCATGAAACCACCAACTGCGATGGTTCAGGTTGCAACAGGACCCTTGAAGAGGTAAGTTTAATTAACAACAGACCAGGGGTTCCTTCAAAACTCCTACAACCAAATAATTGGAGGAGCAACCAACAACCATGGAGGAATTATGAGCCCCAGACGAGCAACCAAGGATTCAACCAGACAAGTAACCAAGGTTTTAACCAAAACCGACAACCGCGTACAACCGACAACAGGAACAGCCAACCAACTCACAAGGAGACATTGGCGAGTTAAAAGGCATGATGAATCAGCTTCTGAAACAAGGTCAGGCGATGAATTCAAAATTTTCTGAGATAGAGGCCAAAGTTGCTGATCAGGCTACCATAACCACGAATTTGGAAAGACAGATAGGTCAGATTTCCCAACAGTTGGCTCAAAGACCAGCAGGGTCACTCCCAAGCCAAACGGATCCAAATCCCAGGGATCATGTAAAATCAATAACCCTAAGGAGCGGGAAAGAGTTGGTATCCACTGCCCCTGAAACTGAGAAGAAATCTGATCAACAAAAATCTGACAAAGAAGACGTAACAATTTCCAAGGAGAAGGAGTCTCCTGAATCCCTTACTATAAAACCGTCACAGGTTTCATATGATATTCCAATCCCATTTCCTGACAGATTAAAGAAAAAGAATTTGGATGACCAATTTGGAAAATTTCTTAACATTTTAAGAAATTAACTATTAATATTCCTTTTTCTGATGCCTTAACGCAAATGCCCATTTATGCAAAATTTATGAAAGATATCTTGTCTAACAGGCGATCTTTACAGGAAAATGACACGGTGAAACTAACCGAAAGAGTTTCTGCAGTACTCTTAAAAAGCTACCACCGAAGTTAGGAGATCCAGGTCTCCCTATCATTCCTTGTGCAATTGAAGACATAAATTGTGGTAACGGGTTGTGTGATTTAGGAGCTAGCATTAATTTAATGCCTTTATCTATATTCAGGAAATTAGGCATAGGTCAATGCTCTCCTACTCCTGTTCAGCTCCAACTAGCTGATCGTTCCATAATTCACCCCGAAGGAAAAATTGAAGATTTAGTGGTTTCTGTTGGCAAGTTTATTTCCCCCCCTGATTTCATTGTTATAGACATTGAGGAAGATAAAGATGTCCCACTAATCTTAGGTAGACCTTTTATGAGAACTGCGAGAACTTTAATTGATGTTGAAGGAGGAAAAATAATTTTAGGCTTCATGATGAGCAGGTAGTTTTTGACATGACCAGGAACATGAAGCGTCCTTCTGATACACAAAACTGTTTTTCTGTTGACACTATTGACTCTTTAGTACAGGAGACGTTCCTCAGCAGAGACGAAGAAACAAACAATTCTGGAAAGATGTCTTATGGCATCTTGTGAAGCTGAGGACGAAAATCCTGATATTGCTTTCATGGCTGAAGAGTTAAACAAACATAAGCCATATTTCCAATCCTACCGACCAAAATCGAGCCAGTAGAACGAAACGCAGACAGACCCAAGCCATCCATCGAAAAAGCACCTACAGTCGAAATGAAACCTCTTCCTCCTCATTTTAAAATACGCCTTTCTAAAAAAGCCATCTGATCTACACCAGTTATCATTTCTTCTAAATTGACAGATGTGCAGGAGGAGGAACTTTTAGGGGTGCTACGCCGTCATAAAACCGCTATTGGTTGGTCAATAGCGGATATCAAAGGAATAAGCCCATCTCTGTGCTCTCATCGAATTTACATGGAAGATGATTTCAGGGCTTTAGCACAACCACAGAGGCGTCTAAACCCCGTTCTTAAAGAGGTGGTCAAGAAAGAGGTAATAAAACTACTTGACGCTGGCATTATCTATCCAATTTCAGATAGCAAATGGGTAAGCCCAGTGCAGGTGGTACTAAGAAGGGCGGAATAACTGTAGTTCCCAACGAGAAAGGTGAGTTGATTCCTCAACGCACCACTACCGGTTGGAGAGTCTGTATAGACTACAGGAAATTGAATACCGCCACACGCAAGGATCACTTTCCCTTACCTTTTATTGACCAAATGCTGGAAAGGTTAGCAGGTCAGGACTATTATTGTTTTAGATGGCTATTCCGGATACTTTCAGATCCCAATTGCTCCAGAAGATCAGGATAAAACTACTTTTACCTGTCCTTATGGAACATACGCTTATAAAAGAATGCCATTTGGATTATGTAATGCACCAGCTACTTTTCAACGGTGCATGATGGCTATTTTCTCTGATTACATTGAAAAATGCATAGAAGTCTTTATGGATGACTTCTCTGTTTTTGGTTCAACATTTGATACTTGTCTGGAGAATCTTGATCTTATTTTGGCCAGGTGTGAAGACACAAATCTAGTCCTGAACTGGGAAAAATGTCACTTCATGGTTCGTGAAGGAATCGTGCTAGGACATAACGTGTCTTCCAAAGGTATTGAGGTAGACCGAGCTAAAATCGAGGTAATAGAAAAACTTCCCCCTCCTACTACTGTCAGAGGTATTCGAAGTTTTCTTGGACATGCAGGTTTTTACAGACGTTTCATTAAGAACTTTTCCAAGATTTCTAAACCTCTCTGCACTTTACTGACTAAAGATGCTAAATTTCATTTTTCTGATGAATGTTTAGCAGCTTTTAATTTGTTGAAAGAAAAACTTGTCTCTGCTCCTATTGTTGTATCACCCGATTGGTCACAACCCTTTGAAATTATGTGTGACGCCAGTGATTATGCGGTGGGCGCCGTTTTGTGCCAGAAAATAGATAAGGTTCTGAGAGTAATCTATTATGCAAGTCGCACTTTAAATGATGCTCAGAAAAATTATGCCACCACCGAAAAAGAATTACTGGCAGTCGTTTTCGCTTTGGATAAATTTCGTTCATATTTATTGGGTAGTAAGGTCATTATTCATACTGATCATTCTGCTCTTAAGTATTTATTTGCCAAAGCAGATGCAAAACCAAGGTTGATAAGATGGATACTTCTCTTACAAGAATTCGACATCGAGATAAGGGATAAGAGAGGTATCCAGAATGTTGTGGCTGACCACTTATCAAGAATGGAGGGACCAGAAGACGAGAGACCCATCAATGAATTTTTCCCGGACGAGGCAGTTTTCACAATTCAAACGGCAAGAGACCCTTGGTTTGCCGACATTGCAAATTATCTGGCTACAAAGATCATCCCAGCTGATATGACTTATCAGCAGAGAAAAAGGTCTTTTCTATTGTCAAGCATTATTTATGGGATGATCCATTTCTTTTCAGAATTTGTGCAGATGGTATTATCAGGAGATGTGTCCCAGAGACAGAAATCAGAAACATTCTTCTCCATTGCCATTCTAGAGAAACCGGCGGACATCACGGTGCAACCCGTACAGCTGCAAAGGTACTTGAATCCGGTTTCTATTGGAACACCCTTCACAAGGACTGTCATGCTTTTGTGTCTACTTGTGATCGGTGTCAAGGCAAGGTAATATTTCTCGCCGTAATGAACTTCCCTTAAACAATATGCTAGAGGTTGAATTATTTGATGTTTGGGGGATTGATTTTATGGGACCCTTCCCAAATTCATTTGGAAATTTATACATCTTAGTAGCAGTCGATTATGTTTCTAAATGGGCGGAAGCCCTTGCTTGCTCTACTAATGATGGTAAAGTTGTGATGAAGTTCATAAAGAAAAACATTTTCAGTCGATTCGGTGTT
Organism: Limonium bicolor; assembly: GCA_023374045.1. Lineage (NCBI taxonomy): Eukaryota > Viridiplantae > Streptophyta > Magnoliopsida > Caryophyllales > Plumbaginaceae > Limonium > Limonium bicolor. The sequence continues at coordinate 17,586,035 of CM041777.1, forward strand.
CCACGAGCAATCATCAGTGATGGTGGTTCTCACTTCTGCAATCGCCAATTTGATGCTCTCCTGAAAAAATATGGAGTCCGCCATAAGGTTGCTCTACCATACCATCCTCAAACGAATGGTCAGGCAGAGATAACAAACAGAGAACTGAAATGGATTCTGCAGAAGACGGTGAGCTCTTCACGAAAGGATTGGTCCATCAAATTGGATGATGCACTCTGGGCATACCGTACCGCCTTCAAACACCTATCGGCGTGTCTCCCTACACAACTGGTTTTTGGGAAGGCATGTCACCTGCCTGTGGAATTAGAGCATAAATCTTATTGGGCTCTAAAGGTGTTGAACTTCGATCTGCAAAAAGCCGGTGAAAGAAGAAAGTTCCAGTTGACGGAACTGGAAGAACTAAGGTACAACTCATATGAAAATGCGGTGATTTATAAAGAGAAAACCAAGCGTTGGCACGATAAGATGATTGCCAAGCGAGACTTCAAAGCAGGAGATTATGTCCTCCTTTATAATTCCAGACTAAAGTTCTTCCCAGGTAAGTTAAAATCCTTCTGGTCTGGACCATTTAAAATAATATCTACCTCTCCATATGGAGCGGTGGAATTGGACAATAAGAAGGGTGGATCATTTAAAGTCAATGGAGCTCGTATCAAATTGTATATGGGAAACACGTTGGATAACGAAGAAGCTTCTGCGCTTCTTTTCAAAGAACCAGTTAAACTTAAATCAATGAGGTACGGTCTAGCCAAAGACCTTAAAGAAGGGCAGCTTGGTAGGAGGCACCCTACTATCTATCTTTTTAATCTGTATTGTATTTATATTCTGTATTTTATTTATGCAAAAAAAAAGAGTGAAATAAAAAGAAAGAAGAGAGAACGAGGAGAATTAACTTGAGTTCTTCTGGCTGTTTAGAATAAATATTACAGGAACATCTTACACATTCCGACAGCTGAACTCAAGTGTGGGGGAGCTACTCTACATATTCTGCATAACTCTAGGGAGTACACTATCCATACTTTCTCTTAAATTTAAATATCTCTTATTACCATGTTTTTTTTATCATTACCCAGGTAGTTTGCATGCCCTATTATTTTAATTCTTTCTATGCAATGAGGGCATTGCTTTGGTTCAAGTGTGGGGGAGAGATAATAATCAAAAGCTTGCTCTTAAGTTTTCTTTTTCGACACTGTGTTTAAATTTGTTAAGTGATTAATAATCAAAGAAGGAGTCATAGAGAGAGTAATGCTGGTATTAACAGGTTTAAAGGGTACACAAAAAAAAAATTATTACTCTGCTCCTTACTCAAAAAATTCTGAGGACATTATCATTTGAATTTTGTTTTGACTTTGAGCCTGGATTTGATTTAGAAAGAAATGGTGGAAAAAAACAAGGCAAGGTACTCCTCTGATCCAAACAGGCATATTCTGATCCTAAACAGGCCTCGTCCACTCGGTTATTAAGTTCTTAGGGGTGCTTCATCACCCGACTACCTAAGGTACTCGGTATCTGGGATAGTAGACCCAAAACTGCTACAAGGGTGGAGAGAAAAGTCTGAGGTGAAAGGAAAAAAATGAACTTCAAAAATTGAAGTATCTGTGCATTCGGTACCAAAAATGAAAAAATGAAAAAATCGTCATTATGGATCATGAGTATGTGGCATTGAAAGGTATAATAGAATAAGATTTTACTTCATGCCCCTTGTCGTTCAAGGAAATGTGAAAGAAAATGGTGGATTGGCTCAAGGTTAAAAGCAGAATTCTCATGGTACTGCTTCTCTTTCTTTTAAAGGACTACAGAGTTATTCTCAGAAATAGAGAAATATATCTAGTAAAATTATTGTTATTAGTACCCTTTTAAAAATCTGAAAAGATTGGCAATTACCTCTTCTGTGCTCTCCTTACTTGATTATTGTCTGTTTAACTTGTTTAAACATTATGTCATAAAGATTTGCTTGAGGACAAGCAAAAGATAAGTATGGGGGAGTTTGATAAGTGAGAAATACATAGACATTTAAGGGTTTAATTTACCTTATACTTGTGCACTTTCAGGATAATATTTCTCACTTATCGTATGTTTTTCCTAAGATTTATGTCTTGATATGGACTGATATATTTTATGTGTTAAATGTAGGAAAAAGCCATGTTAATGGATAGATAATCTCATGAGCTTTCCAACGCAACAAACGGCGAGTCAAACGGACTTATAACGAATAATCTGGAGCCGATTCAAGATTGGACTACAATCGTGTATATATATACACATATATAGCATAACTGGCGGCGGAAGGAGAGGCGCGGACACAACAGAGGCGTCCGCCTCTTATCAGGCGGACGTGACAGAGTGTACCGCTAGTTATCTAGCGGACAAGAGACAGAAGACCGCGAGGCGGTTGAGACAGAGGCGTCCGCCTCTTATCGGGCGGACAACACACAGATGACCGCGAGGCGGACACATGTGAGACGACCGCCTGATAAGTCGCGGACAACAAACGTGTGACCGCGAGGCGGACACATGTGAGGGCGCGACAACAGATGTGTGACCGCGAGGCGGACACATGTGCTGCGCGACTGTCTTCTCCAATTCTTCCGATTCTTCCGAGTCTTCCGACGTTATCTATCTACTCCCTTCACCATATCAGGCGCCTACCGTAAAATCCTCACGCGGCTGTCTGCAATTAATGCCCACTCAGTCTGCAATCAATGCCCACTCAATCAATCTCCTTCCAGATCTGCCTCGAACGTTCTTCCTCCTCTCCTCTATATAAAGACTGCTACTGCATCAGAAAAACCTGCGCACAATTGCCCCAAGCTTTCTCTCTTTTATTACTCACGTTTTCTCCCAAAATCACACTGCTTCCACATAAAACTCCACTCCAGCGCCAGCGAATGCAGCTCTTCCTTTTCTTCAACTGTAATCTATTTTAATGGCTGTCATATTTACGACGTCCGTTTGTATAATTATGTCTGAGTAAAAACCTTAGCTCCCGGGTTGAGAAGTAAGCTTATTTTACTAAACTGTGTTACGTAGACTTTCTAATATAATCTGTTCAAGCAATATTTTGATTCTCCTCCTTAATGCGCTTTAAATTTAGGCCATTTATTAAAGTGATATTTGTAGGTTCTTGTCAAAATGCAGTGCTGAGACAAGATTCTAGACAAGAGAAGTCAAAACAGGTCAACGACTAGAAGTGAGTTTTCACCTATAGGTTAACCAGTCTCCAATAGGAATCATTAATAATGCGATTAATTTATTAATAACTTGAACAAGGTATTGCGCTTGTTATTTAAATTAATCAGGGTTTATTAGACAGGGAACGGTCAATAAACTAATTAAGGTTCTTGAGTTTATTGCTAAAGTGGGGAAGTCTACAATAATATAATTGAGTAAAATAGGTGAGCAAAACAACCCGGGATGCTTCTTTAAAAACAAAAGAGTTTCATAACTGCTAATATTAATCTGTTTTAATTAATTGTTCTTTTCTACTGTTTTATTTACATTAAGTTCTGAACCACAATTTCTCTCAAAAAAAATGATAAGTTTCTGTTCAGTAGTCTAATTAGAATTCTCAATTAAAATTCACTATCAGTTAAATCACAGCAAGGTCCCCAAGAGTTCGACACCCCACAAATCCACTATCCCGCAAAACGACTAGGTACACTGCCTAGGTTGAAGAAGTAGTCGCATATTTCTCCAACAGATAGCTATTATTTATACCCTCGGTATTTGGAAATGTGTTTATGAGATTTGGTTGAGGTAAATTCCAGTCATGCAGACCGTAACTTGGTGTAGGTAAGATGGTCGTGTCAACCACGTGGGTGGTTGGCGTCTGTAGCACCCGAATAGAGTTAGAAACCGCTGCGTAGACATCTCATGTTACCATTAGGCGCGTCGTTAAATTGTTGGTCGTTATTCGGGGGTGTTACAGAAAGTGGTATCAGAGCGTAGTTACGCTCTGATGACTGGAACAGAGAAGTACCGAGTATAGGAAAACCTGGAATTAGGAATTCCGACAATGAGTCAAAGGTTGGGGTAGTACGTGAGGCGCGTTAGTTAGGGTTCTTCCCAGTAATTACTAGGATATCTAAAAGACACATACACCAACATCTACGTCCCTAATTTTCTTTAAAATTCAGAGAAAGAATGCCAGAGAGGTAGAAGTCCCTCATACTCGGGAAAGCCCGATCCGGCAATTACTTAATGTCATACAAACAACCCGTGGAGAAAAGACTATACCATACAATAGACGTTGCCAAAAGGATAATACCCGTAGAGGGACCAATTTTAGCGACAACTTGGGTCGACATGCTTAGCAGTCGATAGGACCCTGCCACAAGCAAAGGGGACCGAAATACCCTAAAATTTATAAATAAATAAAGCTCAAATAAGCAATTAATTAAGCCAAGGATGGGATTTAGATGAATTCTGCAATTCGAACACTGGAGAGGGTAATTTAAGAAAATCTCTCGTAAAACATTGAAATAAGCGAATATAGTTCAAGACGAAATTACACCATAAAATTGGTACAACCTATAATGCTTAATGAAGCATGACACAATTTTACACACTAAAGTATAATATTACGGAATTCAATAAATTCCCTGCTCCTTCTCACGTTTCTCTTCATTCTCTACATTAAACTTGTTGGAACACTTATATGGGAATCTATATATAAATCAAGAGGATTATAACACATGGGAATATACATATACATGGATGAACGAATATATATATATATATATATATGTACACTCCTAGAGGTATGTACAGTTGAAGAATTGAACGTTAATCTAAAGGCTTAGATGGTGGCACTAGTCAATGAATTGATTGCCAGAGGACTAGAAACGAGTAGGATAAGAATTCAAATGTAAATAATTGTTTGATCATTTAAATCGGACGTGCAAAGTTGAACTTGACCCTGGCCAGGTCAAGGGACACTACGCACAAATTGGGGTGAAAAGGTAGTCCGACACTTATGCTGATCACGCTAGTGTTGGATGATTCTCGAAACCTCCTACAAGTGGACACATGAACTACAGATAGGTGGAAATATTAAAAAATCAAGATTAAGAGATTACCAAGAAAGCGAGGTTGATGTGGATAATACGAGCTTGTAAAATCCATTGATACATAATTCGAAACTTTGAGGGTAAACACATGGGTACACAATTATGTGAAGACTTGAGATGATGTGGGTTACTTATAACCTAAAAGTTACCACATAAAATACATACTATCGCAATCAAGTGCAATATGTAACCGGTAGTAGTCAAACAGTTTACAATCATAGGAACTTCTTACACATATAATTCGGTAACCTTCTGACTAAAACTAATTGAAGTCAACCAGCAGTGTCAATGCCATAATTGGACTGAGAAATAAAGGTTACCTAAAGACGAAGAAAAGTCTAAGTTGGCGGTACAAATCAAGCTAGAAAATAAGTAAAAATGCCAGGAGAGTAAACTAACCGTTGACGTACAATTACGATCGGCTATATAAAATAAACATGTTGTTATAACAATGACATGATTATAACATTGAGAAATAATAAGAACTAAATCGTTACTACAGAGAATATATCAATATAAGCCTAGAAGGCCTCCTGTGTACAGAAAGGGGAAACTAAACCCGAAGGTAATCAGAGTAGCACAGCAGAAGCTGGTGGAGACCGTATTCCCCATTATCCTGGGGATAACAAGTGATCTATCGACCAATACCTTAAACCTAGAGAGCCTAAACCCGAATCCATTTCTAGATCGGTACGGATACCGATAAGAGTCTTTCAATATAGAAACTAAACCCTTAACATGGTCAAGACCTTTGATGAGAACATATTGTGAGTTACATTGCATAGGAACTAGAATGATCAATGAGAATTAAACATCTTGAACCAAGGCTCTAGGAGGGTATAATAGGGATTACGTGGGCGTAATCCATTTTTAAGGGGGGTAGGCGCGTTGCGTTTCTACTGGGTAATTGCTCGTTTTGTGGTGTTGTTTTGGTTTCTATGTTTGTGAAATGTGTGTGGATTGGTTTGAATGCATGGAAGTCATGAATGAATGACTTGTTCACCTGGTTGATATGAGTGTAGTACATAAAATATTATTGGTACATCGAAATATTATTGATAACTGGGTGAAGCCACAAATGTGGCGTAGTGCTTATAAGCACAAACGTTGAAATAGAACTGTGGACCTTGGTTGGAAATTGACTATGTGTATTCCTACAACCACACGTTGGTTGGTAGGTCTGTGTGTATGAATTGTGCAGAATTGTGTGTGTACTGTATTGGATGTACTTTGTGCTATGAATGAATGTTATGTACCTGTGATTTACACCTCAGCGTGTTTATATACATTGCTATGAGAATTTGTGTGTGAAGCCACTAGGGCGGCATAGTGCGTATAAGCACTGAGAATGATAATATAGGAGACTTAATCCTTTGGTTATCGCGAATGAATGCGGGACTTGATCCCTAGGATTAACAGGAATGAAAAACATCAGTTAAGGAAGTAACAACTTCGGGACGAAGTTCCTTTAAGGGGGGTAGGCTGAAATACCCCGAATAATTAACAATCCAAATTCGTGAAGGTTAAATTTAATTATGAGTAACCTTTATGATCATACAACTAAAACGCGACGGGATTATCCGAAAATAACACGTTATATAAGTCGGACATAAAACAATGTATGAATAATTAAATTTAGTGTATACGTGTCCGGAAGCGTGACGACGTTACATATTAATATAGTCCCGTACTTATATATGTACGAATACAAGAATACATGTAAGTTGTAATAATTAATAACGTTGCATCGTTATGTATAACTAAAACGTTACAAAATAAAAAGGGGTCGTATATATAACGTAACGAAAATTAAGTGGTCGCGAATCTAGGTAATAACGTGATATATATGTATATGGTCTTACATATATAAATAAGCATGTATAACTTATACACAAAAAAAAAGGAGTAAACGCTCCCACTGAGGTTCGAACCCCGTACCTCTCATATACCTCGTGAACGTCTTAACCAGTTGAGCTAAGCTCATATTCAGTAACAAACTGCACCGATTTAAACAAGAGTAATAACACTTATCATAAGATAAATAACCACCTAGATATTTGTGGAACACTACATCAGTTACATATAATAGTAATGGACTAACAAGACATCTTGACCCCTGCTTCTTTTCAGTCGTTCAATCACCAAACCACTAACCATCAGAGACTATACTCCACTTTCACTAACTCTTAGGTGTTGTTCCCTGCATGTCAATCATACTCCACACGGTTTGAAAAATTCTCTCGCCGCACGCTTTGCACGTATTCACTCTCTTCTGTAAAACCCCATATATGCTCTTTTGCCTCAAGTTCATTCTGGGGCGGTGTCTCCAAATCCCAACCGAAAACAAGGTATGGCTCCACACATCCATCCATATTCATACGTGAACTACACTTCTTTTTATCTCTACTCTCTGAAATTCAAACAAGCAGATAAGGAACATACACAATCTGGTTAATTTCCTCTGGTGTGTACTGGCAAACAGCGTGCGTAGACACTTGCTCTTCTCATTCTCCTCGTGTCTGCACTTCTGTCCATCATCTTCATGGTAAATTTACAACCTAAAACAACAATGGGACATACGTGTTTTGTACCAGCCTTCACCCCTTTCTTGTAAAATTACCGCTGGAGTGATAAACCGATCACTGGAATCACTGCATTCTCGCACACCAGTCTGAACCAGAAGCAGGGAGTGCGACTGCAACCAATACAGTGGTTACAACTTGTACACCAGAATGAAGTAGAAGAGCCAGTTCACTTCTGCCAATGTGAATCACTGGTACCGGTCGCACAACAAAGAGAAGCAGCACCTCTGCTCAATCCCTTCTTCTGTCTATGTCTCCGTGTGATAATCACTGGAAGCGTGTACCTTGCGCACCAGGTTGAGAACAGACTGAAGATATGCATAATCCACGCCTCTTCAATTCATTCTTCTGTCTGCAATCCGATAGAGGTAAATCACTGAACTACTGCGTCTAATGAATGTGTTACTGCAATGATAAATCATTTGAGGAAAAATTGAAAACTCAAGTTCATGAACAGCAAGAAAGATAAAAGAGAAGCTACTCAAGTTGGGTTTCAGTTTTCGATTAATGGCAGTTTCAGTAATATGAAGTTCAGTGACTTAACCATGTTGTTTTGGATCTGTTTTGGGGTAAAGTCTGGATAAAACACTCAACTAAATAGTTAAGCTACCTGGGTGGGGAGGACTGGAAATCAGATCAAGAAACAGGAAGGAAGGTGGGAGTTAAGTCATCAGTTTTGAGCTTCAGTGTTTCAGTTTATCTAGCTCAGCGTTTGGACATGGCAGTAACATTAACCAAGTTATTATGGGTTGTTTTCAGTATAGAATCTTGACAGAGCCTTAACTAACTGAGTCATCCATTTGGGAAACTTGAAAATTTAAATGTGTGGACAGAAGGAATAGAAAAAAAAACACAGAAGAAGAATGTACCAGTTCCCTTTTTTCAATTTCAGATTCTTCAGTTCTTTGTATAAGTATAACCAGGTGACAGAGAGCTGTTTGGGGGTTGTTTTCGAGTTTAAAATTGTGTTAGAATACCTAGCTAAGTAGGGAAGCACTTTGGGAGTGATTAGAAGACAAATAAGTAACCTAAAATAAGGACTGGCGAGGAGACACATATAATCCTGTTTTCAGTTGCTACAGGTTTTACGTTTCAGTATAGGGAAGTCTTAGAAGTGTTATCAGTATTGAGCTGGCTTAATTCCTGGTTTAAAACTCTGCTGGAACACCTGACTAAGTGGTTAAATACTTTGGAAAAAAAAATAGAGGTTAGTTTAATTAACTAAAAGGGAAGTAGAGTGGAGATGCAAAAATTAGTTTCCAGATTCCTGCAACCCATCAGTTTCGGTATAATTAACATCCAGAGGAGTGTAGTGATCCTATTGGGTTATTGATGAATCTATTACACTACTAATACGCTTGAGAGGATTTATAAGCACTTTGGGGATAAATTAGAAGTCAGTTTGATAATCTGACAGGGAAGGAACAAAAAAATGATGATGAATGAGATGCGCCAATTCTGTTTCCCAGATTTTCAGTGGAATGTTGTTTCTGTACAGAAACTGCATGAGTGTTTTATTTGATTGAAGATGGACTTAAAGCCTTGTTAATCCACTTAACTTAAGGAGGCAGTATGAGCAACTAGAAATAACATTAAGAGAAGAAAGAAAGTAACAGCAAAGAAATATGCATCAGATATCAGCCTTGTTTTCTGTTTTCAGCTTTTGTTGATTTACTTTGGTTCTGTATAAAAAGGTTTAAGGGAGTTAACAGGGTTGTTTCTAGGTTGTTTTAAGTGCAAAATCTTGCTAAACACTTGTCTAAGAGGGGAAACATTCTGGGAAGATTGGGAGACTGATTAGCTAACAGAAAGGAGACTTAAAGAGAAGCTGTACATAACCAGCGATTTCAGTTTTCTGTGTAGGGATCTCAGAGGCACTGTCCTTATGGTAGTGACTTGTTGAGGGTTTAGAATCTCGGTTAAACACAAACTAATGGGTAAAACAATTGGGAGGAGTTGTGAGGCAGTTTAGAGAACAGTAGGGAAGCAAAACGAGAAGATATATATATATCAGGTTACGTCTCTGTTTCTGCAACAAATCAGTTGCTGTATAATGAATTTTCAGTGGCATAGACACTATTGTTGTGGGCTTATTTTGAGGATAAAGTTATAATAAGACCCTTAACTTAGAATCTAAATAACTTGGGGAAAATAAAAGGGCAGATTAGTGACTGAAGAAAAGGGATTAAGGGGGGCGTATCAGTTCTTGTCTTGGTTTGGCAGGTTTGTTCCAGTTCTATATAATCCTACTTCAGAAGGCTTATAAGTGGTGAATTGAGTGGCTAATAAACCTAAAACATACCTAACACATGTAGATAAAGTTATAAACACCTTGGTGATGAATTAGGAGTTAATTTAATCAGTCAACCACAAGGATCAGGAAGGAACAAGTACAATTCTGTTTCAGTTTTCTGTTCATAACAGTAGCTTCGGTGTAACTGAGATGCACAGGGTATGTGAGCACTGTGTGGGCTTGCTAATCAGCTTAAAGGCTAACTGACACTCTTTAGGTAGATTACAAACAACTTGGGTAGGATAGAGATGGAGTAAATCAGAGAAGGGGGAAGAATGAAGAGGAGAACTACACAGGTTTTATTTTCAGTTTCCTTTTCGAAAAGAATTGCTTCTGTGTACTGATTTTCAAAGAAAATTATTAGAAGTGTTAGGGTGGCTTAAGGAATGAACTCAGAACAGTTCTAAAGAGGTGAGTGAAGTGTTATATGCATTTAGGGGGTGTAGGAGTCAGATAACAGAAAAACTAAGAGGAAGAAATGAAGGAGTAATGCACTGATTCTGATTTTAGTTTTGCAACAGCTGCTGCCTCTGTATAATTGAGTACAGAAGATTAGATGAGTGTCTTAATTAGTTTAGTCATATTTAAGACATTATTAACACCCATATTCAGTGGGGTAAATACTATGGGGAAGTTTAAACCTCAGCTGAGTTAACTAGAAACAAGAAATACAACGAAACATGGAGTTTGTTGTCTCGGTTTCAAATAATATTGTTGTTCTGTATAGCTAGATTACCGAAACATTATGAGTGAGATGTTAGGTTATCAATGAACCCAAAACAGACCTAACCCACCTAGTTGTGTGTAAAGAAACGTTTGGGCAAAATAAACATGGGTTGATGTGCTAAAGGAGAGGTTAAGTAAGAATTAAACACCAAACTTATGTTTGCGGTTTGATGAACTTGGGACTTTTTGTATAGATGGGTGTTTGGGGTATTTTATGGTCTATGTTATCATTATACAAGGGTTAAAACATTACTCACCTAGCTAGCTAGGAGGGCATACACTTTAGACAAGTTAAATTTATCCCATATAAATATGTTACATGGCTAACGCTTAAATGCTCTAAAACATTAGCTAAGGAAAAAGGACTTGGTCAATGTGTCAAACAAGGGTGTGAATACCCTAGGAGTAAGATACAGTTTAATACATGGGGAGTCCTAAGGGTTAATAAAGGTTAAACATTCAACAAAGATTCATCTAGGAAATAACACCCGATAATAATTTAATAAATTCGGGGAGTGTCACAAAGGTTGTCACATGAAATCATAAACTGACACATTGTTTGTAATTAACGCTAGGGCCGTAGCAAACTCCGACCAGGACACCGTGTGTGAGACTACTTGCTTCTGATCCAGGTATGGACATGTGTGGTTCGTATGTTGCCGTGTTACACGGCTTGTGTGCTGTGTGCCTTGTTTGTTTATGACCACAAGATTAATGCATGAAAACGGATGTTTGTTTTACCATGCTTATTTGTCTGTTGTGAGCTTGTGTAAGGCATGTGAATGGATTGATTATCTTCCTTGCTTACCTGCTTGCTATTATTGTGCATATTGTTTGCGCGCACACAGTAGTGTAGTCCCTTCTCGTTAATGAATCCTTGAGATGAAACACAACGACCTTCGTAAACAAACCAAAGGAACTACAAAAGGGAAACTCCTCTTAACTATAGAGGACCTCTAAAGACACCCACTATGGTGTCGAATTATCAAAGATAATGATATGCCAATACCTTGAGAAGGAATAGGGAGACGGACCCTTTGTATCCGGGGTAGAGACCAATAATCTAAAAGGGGAATAGGGAGACGGACCCTTTGTATCCGGGGTAGAGACCAATAAGATTAAAGGAATAGGGAGACGGACCCTTTGTATCCGGGTAGAGACCAGAACATTGAGAAGGAATAGGGAGACGGACCCTTTGTATCCGGAGCAGAGGCTAGTAACATTGAGAAGGAATAGGGAGACAGACCCTTTGTATCTGGGGTAGAGACCAGAGCATTAAAAGGCATAGGGAGACGGACCCTTTGTATCCGGAGCAGAGGCTAGTAACATTGAAAAGGAATAGGGAGACAGACCCTTGATGTCCGGGCAGTGGCTAGTACCATTTAAAAACAACAGAGAGAGAAAGAGCTATCCGGGAATGGAGGATTAGCTATGAAGAAGACGTTCTCCAAATAGTGGTGGTAAGAGAATTCACAAGTAACCCTTAAAGAAACAAGGAAAGATTAGCACCTACATGAGATGGTCACGGGATCTAAACTATATCCCCAGACCTGGTGCAAGGAAAAGAAAGAAAGTACATTTTACGGGAACAAGAGAAAAGAAATGAAAACACACAACGCTCGTATGATCCCATAGTGAGGATCATGGGTATAGTATACCTATGCACGCGTCTTATTACTTACATGATTGTTGTTGCTATGCTAGCAGCTCGTTGTGCTTGGTTGCGTGTTTGATGTGCTATGATGCCAGCATGTTATGCTTGGATGTTTGTTGATATTGCTATGCTACCTTAAAGTGTGTATGATATCATGATATATTGTGGTGTGCTTTACTGCTTTAATTATAGCATGTAAATTGACTTAATAATATTCGACCAAGTAGTCGTGTGGCCCGGTAACATACGGGCCACACACGTTCATACTCAGCGTAGTTTGCTGAGTCCTTTACAACCCAATTTTTTTTCAGGTATGGAACCGGATGTTACGGAGTGTAGGCGGGATGGCTACCGTGGGGTAGCTCATCAGGGCGAGACATATGGGTCTTAGGTAGCACAATGATGTATAGGCTGTTACTTCGACGGGCATTGACCCGGGATGTATTTACACAGTAGTGTTGTAACGTGATAGCTATTATTTATACCATCGGTATTTGGAAATGTGTTTTATGAGATTTGGTTGAGGTAAATTCCAGTCATGCAGACCGTAACTTGGTGTAAGTAAGATGGTCGTGTCAACCACATGGGTGGTTGGCGTCTGTAGCACCCGAATAGAGTTAGAAACCGCTGCGTAGATATCTCATGTTACCATTAGGCGCGTCGTTTAATTGTTGGTCGTTATTCGGGGGTGTTACAATTAGTTCACACTAATTATTTCTTTATTCATGAGAATATACATTATATATTATATATATATATATATATTATATATATATATATGTTATATACTTACTCATCCATATAGTCTTGTTACTATATGATGATTAATATATTTGACCTTAAAGTATTAGTAACCTTTGACATTTTAATCCCACTTAGTCATAAATTGGTCAACTTGACCTTCTTGGTCATTTAGGTTGACTTGGTCTATGTATATTAGCCAACAATATTCATATATACTTCACTATAATTCCTTGAACTGTATAGTCCATTATTTAATATAACTCCTTAGACAATGACATTAAGTCCTAGTGTCTTATCATTACATATTGAATTTCCTCACCTTATAATAAACTCCATCTTAATTAATATGATTCTCCAACCATAGTATATCATCCCACAAATCTCTTCATACTCAATTATATGAATTATCAAAACCCTATTTATAATTAATAAACCTCATTATTTTACATGAAGTACTAATCTTCCTTAATTGTGCTAACTTTCACATACTAAACATTAAGACCATTTTCTTAATGCTATGTTATGTAACATCATACCTTATACTAAAATACATTCCTAACTCTTCATGTTCTCAGCATACACCCCATAATTCTTAAATATTACACTTTTGCCCACATTTGTTTTTTAACATTACAATGACATTCCATATCATATATTATAACTCAAATTCCTCATTTCTTTCATTCCAAAGTGCTATGCTAGCCATTTAATATTTCCGAACAGAGCCCAATTATTTTTCCTTGGTTTCCACACTATTTTCCTTAATTACATAGTGGCAACACATTTTATAAAGCTTACAATTTAATCCTTAATCCTCATCTATCTTAACCTTCCAATTTAATCACAAATTCTAACCCACACATTTCACCTAATTACGAATAGACCCCTACCTGGGCTGTTCTGTTTTTTCCACACTAATATTTCCTAAAATTGCATTTTGACCTCTTATACTTTCTAAACTTTATAAACAACTACTAATCTTTATTTAACTTACATTTCCACCTCTAATTTCTTTTAATTGGTCAAACCCTCAACATTTCCTCCTAAGTTGACTAACAATCTGCCATTGCCCCATATTTTCCATTAATTACGGCTTGACCCCAAAATTTTCTACACTTTACAAATAACTCCTAAATTCCTTCAAAATTACAATTAAGCCTTATTCGCTTTCTTCATCTGGTCAAAGGTCCTTATATCACCTAAGGTTGACCCTAGACTCGATTTGGACCATAAATTTCTAGAAATTATGACTTGACCCTAAATGTTTTCTAGAATTTACATTTTGTTCCTTAAACTTATAAATTCTATATTTCACCACTTGGCCTCCTATCTCTCGGCCATATCACTTATATTCTACTCCTAACTTTATTTCATTAACCCAGCCTAATCATAGGTTATACACCTCCTTTACATTAATTTCTCCTAAGGTCTTTTAAATTACCTTTTTGCCCCTTAACCATTTCAATTTCTCTCCAAAGTTTCTCAAACTCCCCCAAGTGTACTCAAACCACTCTTGGTACACTTAAATAACCAGAATAACACCCAAACTAATTTAAAGCCTAATACCCTATGCTATTAAAGCATAAAAAGTGTCATTAAAGTCTCCAAAAGCAGCCTTAACATTTGGACTAATGTAAAATACATAACATAAGCTTAAAGTATGTTATAAATGCATCAAAATACCATAAAGTCTCGGCCTAATTTTTCCAAGGCAGTATATTTTCGACTTATTACATTTTTACCCCCATTTTCTTTGTAAATTTGACCTTTAAGTCATTAAATCATCCACCACTTATCCAATGAGTTTATAACTTTTTATGTTAATTCCTAGGTCTTAATAGACCATTATAACAGATTCATTTTGGCATTAATTAATACCCCGCACAATAACACTTTAAAGTCTTAAAATGTGTTTAAGGCTAGAATCTTACCTCTTACCTTTGTTGCTCCAAGATAATTTTTCTCAACTCTTCACTCATGGCCCTATTTATTATATAGGGGGTCAGTTTAATTCATCAAACAACATTTAATATGCTGATTCAAGAGTTTAGTAGGGTTTACCTTCACAAAATGATGTTTTTTCAATAATTTTGGTTTCCTTGAACTTTCGGCAACCAAACAGCAGCTTAAGCTCCACTTTTTGACAGATTTGAATACATGGAAAATAGATCTTGTTAGGGTCTTTAAGACCCCATAACATAAGGAAGGATTTAAAGCACAAAATGTGTCTTAAGAAGATTATTTTACCTTTGATGTTCTAGGATGAGTTTCACCACCAATTTTTGGTTATATGATGAAAACTACATGAGAATACTGTCTAGCACAGATCCAAGGAGAAATATATAGCTAAGGAGTTCAAAAGAGCTAGATTATGACTTACCTTAAGTCACTTTTGGAGTTGATTCTTTCCTTGGTTTTCATTCAACAAGAGGAGCTGATTTAACTTCATTTTGTACATGAAAACGTGAGGAAAGTGTATAAATATGTTGGGAATTTTTGGCCATAATTGATAGAAAGGAAGGATGGACTTTAGTGCTTGTTTTTATACCTTAAGTTTATTTAAGCCTTCCTTTGCTCCATGGGATGTTGATGGCCGAATTTTTAGCTCCAAAATATCTTGGAAACAGCCTTGAAAAGTGTTGGGGAAGATCTCTTTGTGTGTGAAAGAAAGGGAGTGATTTGAAGAGAAAATGAGGATGGGTATAATTCACCATTGTCATGTTCTAAGTGTTCTTCATGTGTTCTTGAGAGGATGAAGAAAATAAGAAGAGAGGAGGGAGGATAGCAGCTCGGCAATGTGGGGAAGAATGAGAGAGAAGAAATTTGACTTACTTTTTCATAATAAGAAAGGTATGGGTAATGACTGGTATTTAATCACTAAGTCTTTCTTTTTAAGATATTTTGCTTTGAATGGTGCAAGGTGGCAAGGTGGTCAAATGAGTTTGCTGCCCACTTGACTATTTAAGGGGTTATTTGATTTTCATTTTATGTTATAATGTAATGTTGTGTCTTAATATGTTCTAGACTTATAAGTTGTACACTTGGACTTTTATCATGTGTTAGTTTGTGTCCAACATGATTTCTTTGTCCTAAAGAGTGTTAATTTTTGTTTTTTATTGATTGGTATACTTTACTAGTCAATGTGACTAGTGAAAATGCATTCTTTGATTAACTCTTGAGGTTAGTGTTTTTTATTCATGTAATGATGTATTACATGTTATATTAACTTTAGGAGTAGATTTCTCCTTATTAATATCTCCTCTTTAGTCCATATTTCATGTGAGACTTATTGCTCATTTTTTTACTTTACATATTTGTTTATATATGTAAGTTTATAGTTATAAAATTGCTTGATGAATTTGGCTAGTGAGCCTTTCCTTTAGTGATTAAAATTTTGTTTAAACCCTTTGATTTAATTAATCCCTCATTAATTAAAGTGATTAATGTTTGGGGTATTTCATAAGATAGGCTCCCTCCATATTAGTATTACCAATTCCATTCCTTTAGCAATTTGTAAACTTGTTTTTATGTAATCATTTCAGCCATACTAATATCTTCAGCTAAGATTGCCGCCTTTCCCCTGCTTAGTCATGAGCTAAGTGTTAGCATTTAAGATAACCAACATATTCAGCCAATGAGAATAAAACAACAACAAGTAGGAGGTATCACCATCTTTAGTTAATTCCTTGGCTGAATGGAAACTAATTATCTTGTCAAGATAAGTTGTTATCGGTAGTTTACTTACCCCCACTCTGGAGCTCTTCTCCTGACTCTTCTGCACTCACGAGACTTCAAAGTAGTAGAAGATAATTAAAAGGAAATTAACAACAAAGTTACACTATGTTGAGACATAAAGGTGTTGCAGAGATAGTCAATCTCCTCGACAGAGTCACTCGTCCTCGACAAAACACAAAGAACGAGTTACGCACCAAAGTACAAGAGAGTCTGTACAATTGAAGAAACACCACGGACTCTTGCATGCCGTTGCAAAGATTAAGGAACGGATTCGTCAACACTACAACGCTCCAACGGTCATGTCTCCACCCCAGTCGCATCCGAAGTTCATGGCCCAAGTTAGACTAGAACTACCTGAAGACGCTGCCCACTAAGTTAGTGCCGACAATTTCGGAACTAACTCCTTCGAGTCGTTGCTCCTAGAACTAGTATAAATAAGTCATGTAATAGCTAGTTTTACTTCACGCTTTCACAGATAAATATTCCAGAGATTAGAGAGAGAATAGCCATTGTAAGTTAGAGAGAGAATTTATACCAAATCAGTTAGTGCATCTAGATAGACTCTACCTAGGAAGATCCTAGTTTTACTACACTTACCATTGAGCTGATAAGAAAGTGTATTGGGTGAGTAAGTGAAAAACCACAAAGTAGATCTCGTCTACTTAGTGGGCATCTGTAAGTTATTTTATTTTGACCAGAGAATAAAATAGCTTATTTGTGTATCTTGCTGAGCTCCACAGAGTCTGTCTATCTTTCAAGCATTAATCCGTTTAATTCCTTTAAGTTTTCTGCGCACTCAGTTCAACCAATTCGATTAAGTGTTTGATTGAGTCAAACCATCTCATAGATTCACACCATGAGTTGGTTTGAGTTAGACATCCGATCCTACACGTGGTATCAGAGCCTTGCTTAGGCTGACAGTCAATCAACGAGCAATGGCAGACCTCTTCGCCAATCAAAACAACAAAATGCACTTCGAGCATCCTAGACTCACCTCCACAAACTACGATCATTGGAAAAATGAGATCGAGCAGCACATTGAGTCAGTCAACTCTGAACTTTAGGAGATAGTCACTGGAGGAGATCTTGCAGTCAATCCAGATCGATCCGCATGAACTGCTGCAGAGCGCAAAAGGTATGAGCTAAATCGACAAGCATCCCGTGCAATCTACACTTGCCTGTCCATTCCAGAACAAAGAAGAGTCAATCACTGCAAGTCTGCAAACGAGATATGGACTCTCCTTCAAGCTACTCACAAAGGAGTCACTGAACTCAAAAAATGCAAAGCTCAAGAACTTCTAATGGACTATGAGAATTTTATGCAAAAACCAGGTGAGTCTCTGGAAGAAGTGCTTGATCGTTTTTATTTACTAACAACTACTATGCATGAAGTGAACATTTTACCGGATAGAGAGAGTGTCTTGCACAAGCTGCTTGACAGTCTCAGAGAAGAATGGGCAGAGACGGTAATCTCCACCAAAGCATGCAAGGACTTATCCAAATGGAGCTGCCAAGACTTAGGTTCCTATCTACAATCTGTAGATAAATACAAGAAGAATGTTCGAAAGAAGTGTGGTAATACATCCTCTTCTTTCTCTAGTAAAATTACTACTTTGAATGACCAAGCCTTGCAGGTTAATTCGAATCAGTACATCCAAGAAGGAGCCTATGTCGCTGATACTCAAATCAGACAGGCTAAGGCCGAGTTGGTGGATATTATTGTTGAAGAAAGTGAGGCTGAGACTATGGAAGATTTTGTCTTCATAGTAAAGAACTTCCAAAAATTCATGCATAACCAACCAAATCGACAGAGTCGGTCGTTCTCAAACACCTCCAAACAAGTCTTCAACTCTGTCACATGTTTCAACTGCAATAAACCCGGTCATTTCAAGAAGGACTGCCCGTTACTCAAAAACCAGTATGGAAAATCCCAAGGGAGGTCGCTGATGGCAGCTGTCGGTTGGAGTGACTCAGACTCTGACGATCAAGACACAGAGTCCATCGGCCTAGTATGTCTCTTGGCACATGATACGACTGAGTCCATGATCCCCGACAATGAGGTAACTCGTTCTCATCTTGAAACAGATCTTTATCATATATCTCATATGGGTTTTATGACTTTAATTGCTAAAATTGTCTCTGAGACCAACTCTCTCAAAGCAAGTCTCACCAGCAAAATTTCGGAGTTAACTGAGGAACTCGAAATCTCAAAGGGTCTCATGTATGCTTTAAGAGACGAAGCTGAGGAACACAAGACTATCTCTTGCTCTCTTAGACTGGACTTACAAGACTCACGGCGTCATGTTGATTCCCTTCAAAAGGAACTCGACAACACCAAAAGTCTTAGTCAATCCAATCAAAGCGAGCAAAAAGAGTCACTCATTCTAATTGACTCCCTCAAACATGATCTCACTATCTTTACCGATAAATGTTGCTCTCTTCAAAACGAGTTAAATGCCTCAGAATCCAAAGTCATGTCTTTAAACTCTATTGTCAAACACCTCACTCGGAAACTGGAAGAAAAAAAGCATGCTCTCTCTCTCTAAAGCCAGTCAATTTCATCAAACAAGTCACTTCCTCCGAACTAACTGAGTGGGCTAACTCCAAAATCAAGAAAGTCAGTCGAGATCGTGATGATCTTCGTACAAAGATAGAACAACTCTCTCAAGAGATTGTCAATCTGCAATTTGGAGTTAGATCCACTCAATCCAAGCCCAAGTGGCAAAAGGTAAGTTCGATATTCCCAAAAATATGTCCAAATCCAACAACAAAGCCAAGCGACATCAACAGAAAGAAAATTTTGACTCTTGGTGGAAAGGACAGCAGAAATACGTTAATCTTCTTCCCACTAAGATTTGTGGTTACTGTGGGAGCCTTGGACATAGGGACAATGCCTACGATAAATTGAATAAAGATCTTTCATTCAATCTCAAACGAGTCAGATTGATTCTTGAAGCTAGGGAAGAATTAAAAAATCTGGCTCAAAAAGGGAACCCAAGTATATCTGGGTTCCCAAGTCTAACAAAGGATCTTATGTTTTGTAGGTGAAGGCGAATGAAGACTGTTGGTACTTAGATAGTGGATGCTCTCGTCATATGACTGGAGATCCAAATCAATTCAATTCGCTTTCATCCCACAAAGGAGGTAAGGTTACTTTTGGAAACAACAACCAAGGTGAAATCGTGGGAGTTGGCTCTGTAGGTAACCCCACTAGATTTAAAGTTGATGAGTCCATCTGGTCACTGGACTTCAACACAGTTTGTTAAGTATTTCTCAAATTTGTGATAGATTCAATTTGGTACTTTTCTCTTCTTCGGATTATAAGGTTTTTGATGAGCGTACAGGTTCTTTAAATTCTATTGGACGCAGAGAAGGAAATCTCTACAAAATGTGCTTAAACTCAATCAATCCAGATGATCAAGTCTGTCTAAATGGCATTCCAAAAATTCATTGTTGTGGCACTCCAGACTTGGTCACGCAAATCACCAGCTGCTGAATAAACTCAAGAGCAAGGATTTGGTGATTGGTTTACCTGACACAAACTTTGACACAGACTCCGTCTGTGAAGCATGCATAAAAGGTAAACACACCCGGTCATCCTTCAAAAGTAAGTTAACTCTCTCTACTAGCTCTCCGTTGGAATTGCTTCACATGGATCTTGTTGGCCCCATGCGTACTCAAAGTAGAAGTGGTAAGAGGTATATTCTGGTCATAGTCGATGATTATTCTAGGTGGACTTGGGTCATCTTTCTATCTGCTAAGGATGAAACCTTTACGGAGTTTGTCAAACTCCAAAAAGTACTTGTCAATAAATTCTCATTTACATTAAAAACCCTGAGAACAGACCAGGGCACTGAATTTTGCAACAAGTCATTTGATGAGTTTTACAAGGATAACGAAGTCGATCACCAAGTCTCATCCGCACGCACTCCAGAACAGAACGGAGTCGTTGAACGAAAGAATAGGACCTTGGTTGAAATGGCGCGTACCATGCTTATTGATAGTCAACTAACCCCGTCATACTGGGCAGAGGCTATTAATACAGCATACTATGTGTTAAATCGTGCCTTGATCCACCCATTTCTTCACAAGACACCCTACGAACTCCTCTCGTCAACGTAAACCAAATCTCATTCATCTCAGACGTTTCGGGTGTAAGTGCTATATACATAATAATGGTAAGGACAACTTGGGTAAGTTCTCTCCTAAGAGTGATGAAGGCATATTTTCTTGGCTACTCTTCTAAAAGCAAAGCTTATCGTGTTATCAATCTGAGAACTCAATGTTTAGAAGAGAGTCCCCATGTCAGGTTCGATGAGTCTCACAACGTTGGCTCATCTTATGATCAACTTGACTTTGCTCCAGACGATTTCCTCACTGATCCACACTTCATCACCGTCCCTTTAAGCAGACTCCAAGACTCCCAGTCCATTACACCTGATGACTCCCCAGGAAAGAAAAGCAATACATCAGACTCCACTGACTCCGACAATAACTCCGAAACGAAACACCCCTACCTCAAAACTTGACCTTTGACTCTTCTGACAAAGACACACCCCCTCTTGCTTCACATCGACAGTTCCAACAAAAATCAGCTCACCCTCCTGAAAACATAATATCCGACCCAAATTCAGGTGTTCAAACACGCTTCCAAGCTATGCAAAACCTATGTGCCTTTGGTGCCTTCCTTTCCAGCACTGAACCGCGAAATGTCAAAGAGGCACTTCTAGATAGTGATTGGGTCACTGCTATGCAGGAGGAACTAAATTCCCTCCAAAGACATGCCGTCTGGGAGTTAGTCCCTCGACCCACGCATCAACAAACCATTAGTACTCGATGGGTCTTTCGTAATAAACTTGATGATGCAGGACAAGTTTTCAGGAATAAAGCTCGTTTGGTTGTTCAGGGCTACAATCAAGAAGAAGGGATTGATTATGATGAAACCTTCACACCTGTAGCCCGTCTTGAAGCAATTCGCATATTAATTGTGTTTGCTGCATTCAAAGGTTTTACATTATATCAAATGGACGTCAAGACGGCCTTCCTTCATGGCTATATTGATAGATAAGTCTATGTCGAGCAACCCCCAGGGTTCACAGACTCCGTCCATCCCTACTATATCTACAAGCTTTGTAATGCCCTTTACGGACTGAAACAGGCTCCACGAGCTTGGTATGAAAGACTCTCTACATATCTTTTGCAAAATGGTTTCTCTAGAGGTAATGTAGATAAAACATTATTCATTCTTCATTCATCACATGACTTACTTCTAGTACAGATTTATGTTGATGATATTATTTATGGTTCTACCAGTAACACCCTTTGTGAACATTTTGCTAACCTTATGAAGCAAGAGTTTTCCATGAATGAGTTAGGTGAGATAAAGTTCTTCTTAGGACTTCAAGTTCAACAGGAAAAGGAAGGGATTAAAATCCACCAACAAAAGTACATCAAGGAACTCCTTGACAAGTACAATCTCACAAATGTCAAGAGCATGTCAACTCCCAGCTGCACATCTGCTAAACTTCGTCTTGATGACGATGGAGTCGGTGTCAATGCCACAAAGTATAGAGGAATGATAGGGTCCCTCCTGTATCTGACTGCCAGTCGCCCTGATATTCTCCACGCAGTCTGTCTTTGTGCCCGCTTTCAGGCAGCGCCAAATCTCACCTTAAAGCAGTCAAACGTATCTTTCGATACCTCAAAGGTACAAGTACACTCTATCTATGGTATCATCAATCTCCTACTTTTACTTTATCTGGCTATAGTGACTCCGATTGGGCTGGTTCCCTCCAAGATTGAAAGAGTACTTCAGGTAATGCACAGTTCTTGGGTCTGCCTCGTTTCATGGTCCTCCAAAAAACAAAATTCTGTGGCGCGTTCTATAGCAGAGGCGGAGTATGTCTCTGCTGCAGTATGTTGCTCCCAGCTTCTTTGGATGAAACAACAACTCCAAGACTATCATGTTACCCAAGAACAGATCCCAATCTTCTGTGATAATAAAAGCACAATCAAAATATCCGAAAACCCAGTCCAACACTCAAGAACCAAACATATTGAAATACACTTTCATTTCTTGAAGGACTGTGTAACACCCCCGAATAACAATCAATAATTAAACGACGAGCCTAACGGTAATACGAGATGTCTACGCAGCGGTTCCTACTCTATTCGGGTGCTACAGACGCCAACCACCCACGTGGTTGACAGTCCACAATACTAACTCCAAGTTACGGTCTGAATGACTGGAATTTAAACCCTAACCAACTCCAAGTACGAACAGGAATTACGAACCAAGTACCGAGCGTCTATAGTATAGTTAATAACTTAAACAACACAACCCATTCGTTAACATACTACTTAAGCGTCTTACCCAGAAGGACTACCCCCATGGTAGTCACTTGCCTACTCTTCGCCATCGTCCAGATCCATACCTGTAAAAATAAAGGACTCAGCAAAACTATGCCGAGTATGAACGTGTGAAGCCCGTATGTTACCGGGCCACACGACTAATTGGTCGAATATTATTAAGTCAATTTTACATGCTATGTTAAAGCAGTAAAGCACACATCAGCACATCATGATATCATACACACTCATCGGTAGCATAGCAATATCAGTAAGCAACCAAACACATCTTGCAAGTAGCATAGCAATATCAATAAGCAACCAAGCACAACTTGCAAGCACGTAACTCATCACAATAAGCTGCTAATGTAGCAGCAACAATCAAGTAATTTATAGGACGTGTGCGCAGATATATTATACCGTCAATCCTCACTATGGGATCATTCAAGAGATTACGTGTTGTTTTCTTGTTCTCATTACACATGTTTTCCTTTCTTCTCTTGCACCGAGTCAGGGGATATAAGTTAGATCCCGATACTTCGTTCTGTGGGTGCTATTCATTCCTTGTTTCTTAAAGGATCACATTTGTGACTTCTCTTGTTTGCTTGTTCTCATTACACAAGTTTTCCTTTATTCTCTGGCACCGAATCAGGGGATATAGATTAGATCCCGAGACCTCATTATGTAGGTGCTAATCGTTCCTTGTTTCTTTAAGGATTATTTGTGAATTCTTTTATCACTGCACATTGGAGGACGTCTCCTCCACAGCTAGTCCCCCATTCCCGACACCCAGGGTCGAGAAAGCGGAGTCACCTCTAGACTCCAGGATAAGCTCTACCAATTTGTCACTCCCCCATTCCCGACACCCAGGGTCGAGAAAGCGGAGTCAGCTCTAGACTCCAGGATGTGCTGAGAAAGTGGGGTCACCCAGGGATCCCCAAAATATATTCCACCATAGACGGTCGAAGGATCTGATGCAGATACCAACTCCCGATCATCCATACCGCACGGCCCGAGCTGTTGTCTTCCCGGGTTGTTCTCATGTTTCACAGTTGGTACTTTTTGTTTCATTATCATTATAATCTCGACACCATAGTGGGTGTCATTAGCGGTCCTCTAAAGTTAGAGAGGATTGATCTCTTTGTATAGTTCTTTTGTTTTGTCTACGTGGTTCGTCATGTCTCACCAAAGGAGACTTGCTCTTCATTATCATTAATGAATAGACACTGTGGAGGGTGATTTTTCGGTATGAGGGGGGGTCTATCTAAATATGGTCTGACTAAAAAGTCTAGATCCTAGAATGCCATTCTGTGGAGGGTGATAACCCGTTATTCTTGGCATCCCTCAAATACCTACTAAATCGTCCGTCTTTCCCAGAAAGCATAAAGGGGAATGCAAGTGTGCACTACCCCCGCTCTCGATGGGCTCCACGCGGACTTATGCCCTAAGGGCGGAAATTGACTAGAGTCGCCACCTAGTTTGACCTAAGATAACTAGGAAGGAAGATCGGGTTCTAAGAACCGTTAATTGACTCTGAGATTTGTTGCCTATGGATAAGACTTATCTAGTCATTTCAGAGATTCTATTGTGGGTTCGCACTGGGTTACACCCCTTAGAAGTGGCAACGACCACGACTTCGGATTGGTGCCCGAGGAAACCTCGGTCTCCAATTGTCGGGATTACCTTCTTTCAAGACCTTATTAAGAGATTCATTTAAAAGCCAAGGGTAGGATTAGGACGGGAAGCGAGAGAGAGTGGATGAGGCGAGCTTTTCTGCCAAACTAGCGCCAAGAAGAAGAATCGGGGAATTCGAATGAGTATAGAATGAAAGATTAGGAGTCTGATTTTGAGAGTTGAAGAAGTCGAGGGTTTGCGGGAGTTAGAGGGGATTTGAATGTTTTGAGAGGTATGAGGAACACCTTAGAGTGGGAAAAAGGGTTTTTTGATTGGAATGGGGTCGCACCCTAGATGGGCTGCCTACGTACTCAACACCCTGTTGAGATCAGACCTTACGTAGTTCACGGACCTTTAGGATGGCTGGGCTTTTTGAGGTGATCGAGGGTTAGAAGTTATTGTTTGGAGGGGAGATAGTCAAGTGCAAAAGGGTATTTTGATTGATGTGGGGTCGCACCCTGTGTGGGTTGCCTACGTACTCAACTCCCTGTTGAGATCAGACCTTACGTAGTTCAGTTTTTTGGGTTTTGGAAGTTTTGAGGGGTTTGAGGTTTTGGGTGTGAGAGAGTAGTCTGTGAGACGCTCGGGTCTATGAGACGGTTGGGATGCTCATGTATTGGGAGTAATGGGATGTCAAGGCTTGTGAGACGCTCGGGTCTGTGAGACGTTTGAATCTTAAAATGGTGGAGAAATTGAGATGTTCGAGTCTGTGAGGCGCTCGGGCCTGTGAGACATTAGAAGTAAGGGAGGAGTCGGTTTTGGGAGGCGATTTCAGTTTGGAGTGATTTGGAGTTTGGATAATGGTTTGAGTGTGTGAGGCAATTGGAGTTTGAATAGAGATCTCTGGGTTTTTTAGGTTCGAGGTTTGAAAATGGTTGAGGAAAATTATTTTGTTGTGAAAGGGCGGATGATCCGAGGGATCACCCTATGTACCCCCTCGAGCGCGACACTTAATGAATGGTAAGTGCCGAGGCTCGAAAGATGGGGCAATAAATTTATGTCGAAATATAGGATTTAGAGAAAAGTATCATGAATGGGATACTCTCGGTCAAACCCTAGTAACGTCTCTAACTCCCGGGTTTTAAAACGTTAAAAACTGAAAACATTGAAATCGAGTGGAAGGGAGTTAGACAATTCTGAAATCCTGGCTGCAACTAGGAAGACAGTCACATCCCTAGCACCCTGCCTCGTAAAAATCTAAGCTGCAATTAGAGGAGGTTTGCACCCTAATGCCCCGCCTAAAGAAATCCAGACTACGACAAGGGATGGGGCGACCCCAGTGCCCCACCTCGGATTGTTATTTTTGGAAGAGAGACAAGTGATGTCTAACTAGGAAGAAACGTTTTGAAGGGGTTAGACATTTCTCGTTCCCCGAAAACGTTTTATTTGGATTTGAAAACTAAGTTAAAAAAAACTTTGAAAGTTGTTCGGAATTCTCGATGAAGAAACACTGATTTTGAGAAATGTTTTTAGGAGAAAACTTTCTGTATATATGAGAAGAACTTTCCGTGTTTGAGAAGAGTTTTCTGTGATGTGAGAAGAGTTTTTCCTTTAAAATTCCACAAAATGGTTCCTTTAAAAACCTGATGAGATTTGAATGAAATGATTGTTCAAAATTTGAGAAAGAAGATTTTTTTTTGGGAATTTTTGAATTAAAGCTGAATACTGAGGAACGTTTTTGGATTTTTGGAGTTTGAATGGGATTTACAAGTCGGGTTTGAAGTGAATGTGTCAAAATTGAATTGTATTGAGATTGAAAACGAATTGGATTTGAACTGGATTGGGTTTGAATTGAATGGAATTGGGTTGAATTGGATTTGGGCCGAGATTAGAAAATGGGCCGAGTAGAAGTTAGACTTGGTCAAAGTCAAACTTGGTCAGAGTGGAGTCAAGGTAAAAGTTTGATCAAGGCCAACATTCAGATTGGTCAAAGCTAGGTCAAGGTCAACATTTGGTTGGTCAAAGTTGAATTGGTCAAACTTGGGTCAAAGGCAATGCATCAGTCAAGGTCAAAGTGGGATTGGTCAAATTTCAGGTCAAAGTTGGATTGGTCAATGTTCGGGTCAAAGTTGGATTGGTCAAAGTTGGATTGGTCAATGTTCGGTCAAAATTGGGCTCGATAGGCCGAGTGGGCTTGATGGGCCAAGTGGGCTTGATGGGCCAAATGGGCTTGGGCCAAGTGGGCTTGATGGCCTTGTTTGGGCTTTGGCCTCGAAATGGGCTTGGGCCTTGAAATGGGATTTATGAACTGTGGGCTGAAGTGGGTTTTGAATTGGGCCTCAGAGTGGCCTTTTGATTTGGGCTGAAGTGGGATTTGAATTGGGCCTTGGAATTAAATTGGGCCCGCTCTGGGCTTTGTTGGAAATTGGGTTGAAATTTGGACCTTATCTAGAGTTGGGCCGAAAAAAGGGCCTTGCTTGAAGTTGGGCCGAACTTGGGCCTTGTTTGGATTGGCTGAAGTGGCCCCTTTTTTTATGTGGGCTTTATTTGTGACTGGGCTGAAAAAATGTTGTTGGGCTGATTTGTGAGATATTAACAAGTGAGAGGAATTGATTTATTGGTTGGTTTATTAACTCTTGATTAGAGGTGTGTTGAAAGCAAAGGAGGATTCCACCCACATAAAACGAATGAGAGATCTGCTAGGCATGGGGTGGTTTCGCATCCTAAGCCCTTCTAAAATGGCCTTAAGGGCTTGTTTTTCAAAGTTTGGTTCTTATATACATATAAGGGTGGTTTGGGTGTTTTCTGAAGTTATAGGAGATTATTGCCCCACGAAACGAATGAGAGACCCGTTAGGTGTGGGGCGATAATAGATCCTAAACTTTTCTGTCAACTGAAGGGTTCTTAGGGATAATAACTAAGGCTTAGACATCAATAAGCAATGAGCAAAGGGGCATAAATCACAAAGCAGCAACGCAAATATCTCACACAGGGTACAAACATTGGAGAAGCAAAATGAAGTGTAAACGTTATGTACAAAAATTTGGTGATTGAACACCAGCAAAAATCCTACAAGATTTCAAATTAATTTCCAAGCTCAAATCCATATGTAGAAGGGGGTAAACTAAGCACTAGAATAACATAACAAAACCAACTAGAGATAACATGCTAAAATTGTTCACATGCAGAGAATGAATTAAATTACGAAAATAAATCCAAAGACAACCAAAAGTAAAAACAATAACAACAAATTACAAATTAATACAAACAAAGATAACAATCTTAATTAAAGAGCTGCTATGGGGGGTCGCATCGACGCCGCCTCACTCGAGCTGAAGGGGATCCGAAGAGATACACCAACCGTTTTTCATGTTCGAAGGGAGAGCCCCAGTAGTCCAAGCCAAGGTCCATCTCCTTAGTCCCCGAGCAGTTTTCCATTCCATAAGCATTATGTACATGTCAAAGAACACATCCAATAGAGACAAAGCGCATTAGTCGAAGAACGGAAGAAGGTTGGGGTGTGCAATGGGATCATACGGCCCCTCTCAATGGGAGGAAAGGGGGCAATCTAATCATCTCCCACACCCCAACCGAGAACATAGAAAAGAGTTACAAGCTGCCAACAAATGCTAAGATTGTAAGATAAATCAAGCATTGGGGTTGCCACTCAAATTAATTCATCATCTTAGATTATAACTCAACCAAAGTGTAGTATCAAAGATAGGGGTTGTGAGTCATGTGGGATCATACCTAGAAGGGTTTATATCATTTCCCTCTATGAAGAATTAATTAGGACCATCCAGCCAATGAGTGCTTTATCTTAACAATTATAGTATTCGGGCAAATATCACTCAAGTCTTGTTCTTATCTAAGCGCAGTGGGACAAGAAGCATGCTTGTATCAAATCAATTTCCAAACCAAATCAATGCGCAAAGGGGCAATTAAGTATCACAGGTAGTTGAATCATAGTAAAGGTTAAACGGTAGAATTTCCAAACCCATAGAAGGTAAGCCCAAAGCGCAATCGTATGGTCAAGTTGCAAAGCTCAAATTCGATTCCAAGCCAAGCAAGTCCACATATGTGAGCTTCTGTCCACTCTGATTAATGCAAGTGTACCTCGGTCAAATACGAAAGCACATGTGAGATGCAGCCAACGTTAAGCAAATAGCGCAGAGGAGTAGAATCAGCACTGTAAACAGCATTATTCCCAAGCTGGATGTCAAAATGCAAGGGGCGAGCAAGGGTATTGGAAACAATATAATTTCCAGGCCAAATATTGACGCGCAAGGGGCAGATAACAATATTTTCAAACCCATAGAATGCGCAAGGGAAAATCGTTAATCAGATGAGAAAACAGATCATCAAATCATACTGAAAGAGAGTGGAATTCTCAAACCCGAGAGGATATAAAAATCTGAAAGTCCATGTGTGTGGCCAATTTGCAGAGGCCAGGTTAAACCCATGCCAAAGAGGCCCACATATGCGTGTCTCAATCTTCTCCAATCGACATGTATGCACCTCAGTCAATAGCAAAGCAAAGACAGCAGATGGAACGAGCAACTCACTTGAATCGAATGAGTGCAAGATATAATGGAATGCGCAAACATCAAATAATCAGGCTGAAGTTTATCGATCAGCAGAAACAGACAACAAAATGCTAAAAGGGGATGACCGCCAAAATAAGCTTCCACTAATCCAAACTGGCATCGGGACATGAATGGGCGATGAAACAAAGCAGGAGTTTAACCAAGTATCGAGCCAAATAAAAACGTGGAAGAGCATGTGTGTACAGCCAAACCAGAGACAAATAACGCTAGTAATCCCTCATAAATTCGAACCCCAAGGTCAAAATACCTCGAAGGATAACTACATAACAAGGTCGTAACACCACTGTACCATCAAAACCTCATACGAACACAGACCCAGCCAGATTGTCACGATAGCGAGAAAAGTTGAACCCCAGTTGCGTTAAAAGCGAAAGAAATTCCGTCAGAGCATAAATCAGCCAGCGCAAATCGATATGGCACTAAAACTCACCGATGATCGAATAGAAAGAGCAATAGCGAGAGCACCGCCTACATTACCGATTTTGCAGACAAGGGCTACAGAGAGGAGAATCTCCTGAACAACAGATTCGCTAATCACATAGCAGGCAGGGAGCAGACGAGAGGATTTAACCTGTCAAAAGTCCGGCTACGACGTGGGAATTGGACAAAGTCGGAGAAGCCAGTTTCCGACAAGGAAGACGAAGAATGTAAGAGAGTTTCTGGGGTGTGAGTTACGATTTTGTGCAAGGAGGATGGTAGTCTATGATGAAAATGCTTTCAGGTGGAGGAGAGCTCAGTTGAAGATTTCGTTCTTCTGGGTTTTTGAATTCTCGGCATCGGAATCTCCATAACAAGATGGAGAGGATGGAATATGAACAATTTTAACGGTGCCCGTCGGTGGGGATGGAGGACGATGGCGTTGGCAATTTTTTTTGATATTGAGTGAGTTCCAGAATGAAGAACTCTAGAACAGAGTGAGTGTCGGGGTCTTTGCTAGCCTTGCTTCCGAGGAAGAAGAACAGAAATTGAGAGATTGATGGCCCCGGGATCGGTGTCGGCTACTGTGGGAAAGCCAGAAATGATCCTCATAAATGGTGGGTTTTTGCGTGTTTTATAATAGAGTATTAGGGTTTAGATGATGGGTGGGGTTTTGAGGTGGGTTTTTTGGAGCCATGGGCTGAAAATAGAGTGGGTTTAAGGAATTGGGCTAGGCCAGACTTCAACCAAGTGTGGATTGGGTTTGACGGATGAAAATGATTTTGTATAAATAGAAATGGAAATAAAAATACTAATGCTAATAGTAGAATAAAATAACATAGTAAAATAAGTAGGTAAACAAGGAGGGACGGGTTTGAAATCGGACTGTCGTCGGAAATTCATTTTTGAAAAATCTTGTTCTTATGAAATGCTTTTGAAAAGATTATAAAACCATGGTTTCGTTTTGGCACGCACGCTAATATGTTTTGAAAAGAAAGGCGACGACTCCTCTTATTATTTCGGAATTTGCATTATGGGGTGAGAATTTTTGGTGTCTACAGATGGCTCCCCTTGATTCAATTCTGCAAGCCCTTGTAGAATTGGATCAAGGTTGACGGGGCGCCAAAAATTCTCACTGTGGTTTAGTGGTGCATAGGGATGCGATCGTGAGTGTGTGAAGACGATTGAAAGTACGAGGACTTATGACGAGCCTCAGTTAGACCTCTTGATATCTAACCCTAGGACTTATGACGAGCCTAGAATACTGACAATAGGGTTGGCTTGAGGTGCACGAGGACTTATGACGAGCCTCAACTAGACCTCTTGACATCTAGCTATAGGACTTATGACGAGCCTATAATGCAATTGAAAGTACGAGGACTTATGACGAGCCTCAACTAGACCTCTTGATATCTAGCCATAGGACTTATGACGAGCCTATGATACTAACAATTTGATTGATTGGGGTGCACGAGGACTTATGACGAGCCTCAATTAGACCTCTTGACATCTAGCTATAGGACTTATGACGAGCCTATAATGCAATTGAAAGTACGAGGACTTATGACGAGCCTCAACTAGACCTCTTGACATCTAGCCATAGGACTTATGACGAGCCTATGATACTAACAATTTGATTGATTGGGGTGCACGAGGACTTATGATGAGCCTCAACTAGACCTCTTGACATCTAGCTATAGGACTTATGACGAGCCTATAATGCAATTGAAAGTACGAGGACTTATGACGAGCCTCAACTAGACCTCTTGACATCTAGCCATAGGACTTATGACGAGCCTATGCTACTAACAATTTGTTTGATTGGGCTGCACGAGGACTTATGACGAGCCTCAACTAGACCTCTTGACATCTAGCTATAGGACTTATGACGAGCCTATAATGCAATTGAAAGTACGAGGACTTATGACGAGCCTCAACTAGACCTCTTGACATCTAGCCATAGGCCTTATGACGAGCCTATGATACTTTATGGAGTTGTACGAAACTCGCTGCTTTTAGTGGTTGATTTGAGGATGACTTTGATTGTGGATTGATTTGGGATGGGATGCTTTCCGGTCGCTTCCATATGGGATGTGACGGTCGAGTGGTTTTTATTGATGTCGCCCTTGACTTTGTCAGTGTGGGACTCATGTTTTGGTTTTGTCTTAACAGTCTCGCCCGATGTGCACTATAGTTTCGGGATTTGGTAGGACTCTTGGCTCCAGAATTTCAAGACGACTCCGGTATGGCTCCTGAGTTTTTGGTTTTGGTTTTTGTGATTTTGTGATTGGTTTCTGAATGGATGGTTTTTTGTGAATGAGCGATTTTGGAAACTCGGTGGTTTTGATATGGTCGAATGGCTCTGATATGATCAAATGGCTTTGGTATGATCGAATGACCCCGGTTTGACATGTGACTCCCTTGTGAGCAACGACTCTGGGATGGTTGATGGGTTTGGCTTCGATATGATCCGAGGGCTCCGGTATGATCGGATGGCTCCGGTTTAACATGTGACTCCCTTGTGAGCAACGACTCTGGGATGGTTGATGGGTTTGGCTTCGATATGATCCGAGGGCTCCGGTATGATCGGATGGCTCCGGTTTAACATGTGACTCCCTTGTGAGCAACGACTCTGGGATGGTTGGTGGGTTTCGATTCGAATGGGGATTTTCGGGATTGTTGGTGGGTTTCAATTTGGATTGAGATTTTCGGGATGGCTGGTGGGTTTCAACTTGTTTTGGATTTTGAGTCGAATGGTGGGTTGATGTGATTGGTGGATTGTGTTGTGTTTGAAAATTTTTTTTGTTGTGGATGAATAGTTTTGGTATGGATTTTGGATCGAGTGGTGGGTCGATGTGATTTACTATGGTTGACAGTTTTTTTTGGTTGCAGATGAATGGCTTTGGTATGGTCAATTAGGGCTTTAGGTTCTTCGAGATGGCTCCATTTGATGATAGTAGTGAACAAAAAGGGGAATCTGCTTTTGAGGTGCTCGCACCCTAGGCGGGCTGTCTACGTACTCAATTCCGTATTGAGATCAGACCTGACGTAGTTCGAACCTCTGTGAGCAAGGTCTTAGTGACGCAATGCCTCCGACAGAGATTTGAGGTGGCTCCCGCATGGCTCCTGTGTAGCTCCGGAGATGGTCTCAAATGTTTGAGGATGGCTCCCGCATGGCTCCAATTTGGCTTTGGGAGGGGTGTCGACGAGACTCAAGTATGACAGTGGATGGCTCTGAGATTGTCTTCGTACGGCTTAGCATGGCCTTATTTTGGTTCGATGTAGCTCAAACGTAGCCTGGGATGGCTCTGAATGCTTCGATGTAGTTCGAGGATGGCCCCGAGTGGCTTCATAATGATTCGACGTAGCTCAAAGATAGCCCGGAATGGCTTCAGCTTGATTTCCTTTGATAGGAAGTTTTACTTCAACTGCAGCCACTGACGTCGACTTCAGCGAGACTAGGTAGAGTTCTTACCAATCAGATGTTGATGATGGAGTGCTTATGACGCATGCAAATATTAAATGCTAGATACGATGCAAAATGCATATGCAGTTTTTGAAGAGAAGGTATGATTCTATCTCTATTACTATGAGGTTTACGAATATGAGACATCTTCGGTTCGGTCTTGAGTGATTGTTGAACTGGAATGTGTGAATCATTTTCCTCTCATGGAGGGATGTGGGTCAATCTCTCGTGAGTATGGCCGTGTGTGCTAATGTCGTGAAGGTACTCTTGATGCTCGGAGCAGTATTTTCCTGAGAATTTCTTTTTTGAGGTCCCGGACTTTACAATCCTCACAAATTCCTCACCTGCAATGGGTTTAGCTGTTTATGTTTTGGTGCTTAGATCAAATAGTCACTCACACTCAAAGGACCTTGTGAAGTAAGGTCGCACTCATTCGCTCATAGTCCCTTTGGTATGACGGGAAATGTTGATAACAAGTACGAAGCTTATGATTCATGTTTCAGATTTGATACTTTCAGTCAACGCTCATCAACTAACGAGTCAGAGGTCTTTTATTGGGTTATAACGGGGCTGAGGGGTGCGATGTATGTCACATAGGACCGGAGGATTTATTTGGGGAGTTGTGGAGCTTTTGCGCAATAGAGGGTATGTTTCGCCTTTGCCATGGGTGGAATGATTAGACGGGTTTTGATAACCTTTTTATTGATTTCTACGGGACATCATTGGTCCTTTGGATTCGGTTTTCTCCTTCTTGTCTCTTCTGATGTTCGATTTGAACTTTCTTCTCATTTTTCTTTTGAAATTTGCATTTGGCTCATCAACTTTCTCAAGCGTTCTCTGCTTTGTATTTTGGCTTTCAGCTTTGGAGTTGCATTGGCTCATCAATCTTCTTGAACGTTTCCGGTATTCTCTTTGGTGTTTGGCCTTGGAGTTGCATTGACTCACTGATTTCTTCAAACATTTCATTTTTTGTTTTCGTGAAAGATGATGGGGAGGGGTCATGGCTCCGGCTCCTTCGAGATCCTCTATTGCACGGGTAAGTGTGTATATGTGGGGTGGCATATTGTGGAGTTTTTTTTTTTACGAAAGAGTTTTTCATGAAAGGCTCAGCGGGGCTCACTAAGGGATGATGTAAAGGGTAGTCGAAGCTTTTTGGTTTTGCGGAGATTTTTATTCCTAAGTGCCTCGTCATTCTCATTAGTCAATGATTGTTTTCTTACTATTCTCAGATTTTTGCATGAATCATAGTTCATATCTTGTTTATCAACACTGATCTCTCTATGTATTGTGCCTCTCCATGTGCTGAAGGAATGCACATGTCGCTCGTGGTTTTACCTCCATTGGATCTCTCTATCTGCCCTCATCACTCAATGGATTGTCCAGTACTCTCGTTTGAAATTCAAGGGAAAATACCGCTCTTCGCACACTACTCACTTGGTTTGTGGTGCCGATTTTGATTGGACCCTTGTGTTCATTGATGGGTCGAGAGTTCATTGGTTCACGCAATCTGTTCAATCAATCTATCATGATTTTCCCAAAGATGTCGTTTCGCTATGGGAGTATGCAAATGCGATTATCTACTATGCGATGTATTGTGGTAATATGGAATTACTATGTATAGGATGCATGGAATGCTGAAAATGATGATTTGAGATGGTTGACTGAATGTTTTTTTTTGTGTTTGTTTTGTTTTTGGATACAATGCATGAGTGGTAAGGCTACACCTAGTCTCGCTTGAGTCAAATTCAGCTCATGGTTCATGAAGCTCATCCTTTCAATGTCGGCCTTGAAGAAGGTGTAGCTGTCGGGGTTGATGTCGGGTTGGTGACTAGCTCCTAGATTTTAGGACTTTTTAGGGAGTGACAACTCCCGCATGGTGGCCCCATGATATGACATACTCTTTCCTTTTTCATCACTGGCGTGCATGGTGATTCTGATTGGGAGAGGTTTGAACTTCCCGGTTTTCTTTCCTATCCCTCTGAGATTGGGCTTTGGCGGTCTGGGTATTTGGGATGAAAGCTGGTGTATAGCGTGGTGACAATGAAACACATGATTGTGCAGACTTTGAGGTGGACAAGACTCGTGAATGATTGATGGACTTGAAATGACTGGAAGTGCAAGTGACTTTTGTGTCATGAATGCAATGCATGTGTTTTGTTTTTTGCTCGGTTGCATTCGTTGGCGTTGTTTACTTAGGAGATGCCTCATGTAGATACCGTGAATTTTCACCCCATAAAGCAAAGTTGACGAATGATATATAGATGTGAGGGGTCGTCCCTTATTCGTTCTTTTTACTATATGTGCATGCCAAAAGAAACCAAGTTTTGGAAAAACAATTTTGAAAACACGTGTTTTCAAAGTGACGGATTTTCTCAATATGAATTTTGATGCTCGGTCATTCGCAAATGAAACAGGGAGTGGGGAACCCTATACACATCGATCTAAAAAATTCAAAGGGATGTATAAACCTATACATGTAATCTATTCAGAAATGGACGAGAGAGAAAAGAATCATAGGGGAAGAAGACCTATACATCATCAATCCTAAAAAAGTCATTAAAATGGGGAAGTGTTGAGCTGGGCTTCTACTGAACTCTTCTGGTCCGTCTTTGGGATTCTGGAAGACTACGCGCGCTCGGGCTCCTGGTTGGCTGCTCGCTCATCTTCGGGTTCTTGACCGGCTGCTCGCTCATCTTCGGCTCTTGACCGGCTGCTTGTTCATTTTAAGGCTCTTGCAGCGGAGCGGTACTGTGATCAAGCAAAACGGGTTGGTGTTCTTCTGATTTTCAATAGTTTGAACTTGAATCAATGTTGCTGACCTTCATGTCGCTTGACTCGGGTTGGTACACCTCTGATTTTGTATTTAAATGGTTGGTGTTAGTCTTCATGTCGCTCGGTTAGCTCCACGGGTTGGTACGCCTCTGGCCTTCAGCTCGATCCGCGTAGTCGATCTTCATGCTGCTTCACTTGCTCCGACTAGAGGAATGGGGGATGTTTTTGAGAAAGGAAAGATGAATGATCGAACACAAAATTTTATGTGAAAATCCACCACTTTTGTGAAAACACGAAATGACTAGTACGCTCCACGGTAATGACCGCTGCTCTTGAAGATGGGCAGAACTTCAAAAATAGCGGGTCAGGACATGGGGACTAACTCATTTATTTTGAAATACATTTGCGAAAATCCACTTTGAAAACTGTTTTTGAAAACCATTAAGAAATAATGTTGGTGAAGAATGATGTTTGAAATTCGTTTGTAGAAAGTAGGTTTTTCGAAATCTATTTCTGAAAATCGTTTTGGAAATAACAAGGTTTTAAAGGATGAAGTGACGGGTTTTAAAACCCCAAATGTTTGGGAGCAAAACTAAGGTGAGACTCTAAATTGAACGAGCTAGTAAAACCTCTTTAAAAGATATGTGAAAGAGAATTCCGAACGTTTTAAAACAGACTGGTTTGAAAAAGTGGTTTGCACACATGTATAGCATAAAGTAAATCGTGGCTATATTTGATGTGGAGCTGTAAGTGTTAGTGTTGGGATAATCGCTTTCCAGGTCAATTATGATTCCGTTTCACCGGGGGAACCATCGTCCCTTCACTGTTCATCTCTAGGGTTTTTTCTCTGTTATGCCTTTGCGGGGCACGTTATCAAGAAGTCCGGAGTGCTTAAGTTCGAAAGGTCAGGACACCCGAGATGATAAGGAAACATACGCCACGGCCAGTGATGATCCGACAACACCCCACTTTTCGGGAAACTCGGAGAAGTACTGCATGGGAACGGGTCTCTCGTCACCTGCACGGTCAGGTGTGTCTAAAGTCCAAATTATTCACTGACTACGTTGTGCCATGTATGGGTATCCGGTAAATACGGGATCCTCTATGGACGTATAGCGTGACATTGGGCTTTAGAGACACATGTGGTGCAGAGGAGCAATGGAGAACTGAGCCCATGCAATCTTCAGGGTAAGACAGAAGGGCGGTCAGACAGACGGCATACAAGGGGGTGACTTCCATAAACCCGTCTTAGACACCGGACCAGGTAGCTGGACACTGAAGGCTCAAAGTTCACTATATGCTGGCTTCGACTCGGATAATGGAGGATATTTTTGGATCATGAGCTCAAAGCGTTGGTCGGAGACCGTACCGCCTCGTGGGTTTGTTCACTGAGAGAGTGACCCTAGCTCATGGGGAATCAACCGTGGACCGGTTGGGGATCCCGTGACATCGTGGGTAAATCGGGTGACACAGAGGAATGCATGTCCTAAGCTACCCACCCCATGCACCCCACAATCGCAATAAGCAGTAAACAAACCAGATGAAGTTAGCACCAACCTATTCACTAAGAGTTTTATCTTGAGGATAGTGATGCCAAATTGGTTGTTTATTAACCTAAAGGGAAGTTAGCTTCATTTAGTCCTAAGTGTCTCTTTCTAATCGTGAGCTAAACATTAACCCAATTGTTGTAATGTTTGTTGAGGATCTATCAAGTCCTAACTGTCCTCATCAGGTACACACTCTAAGTGTGGAGTAGAATAATCCTAAAGGCTTTGAAAAGAATCTCTTGAAGGTTTTGAAAAAGTGGGGAAGTCCTGACAATTTTGAATGGAGTTCAGTCTTCCTTGAGTTTGAGAAAAACTTACTCAAGTTTTCCCCAGCAGAGTCGCCATTCTGTGGAGGGTGATTTTTCGGTATGAGGGGGGGTCTATCTAAATATGGTCTGACTAAAAAGTCTAGATCCTAGAATGCCATTCTGTGGAGGGTGATAACCCGTTATTCTTGGCATCCCTCAAATACCTACTAAATCGTCCGTCTTTCCCAGAAAGCATAAAGGGGAATGCAAGTGTGCACTACCCCCGCTCTCGATGGGCTCCACGCGGACTTATGCCCTAAGGGCGGAAATTGACTAGAGTCGCCACCTAGTTTGACCTAAGATAACTAGGAAGGAAGATCGGGTTCTAAGAACCGTTAATTGACTCTGAGATTTGTTGCCTATGGATAAGACTTATCTAGTCATTTCAGAGATTCTATTGTGGGTTCGCACTGGGTTACACCCCTTAGAAGTGGCAACGACCACGACTTCGGATTGGTGCCCGAGGAAACCTCGGTCTCCAATTGTCGGGATTACCTTCTTTCAAGACCTTATTAAAGAGATTCATTTAAAAGCCAAGGGTAGGATTAGGACGGGAAGCGAGAGAGAGTGGATGAGGCGAGCTTTTCTGCCAAACTAGCGCCAAGAAGAAGAATCGGGGAATTCGAATGAGTATAGAATGAAAGATTAGGAGTCTGATTTTGAGAGTTGAAGAAGTCGAGGGTTTGGGAGTTAGAGGGGATTTGAATGTTTTGAGAGGTATGAGGAACACCTTAGAGTGGGAAAAAGGGTTTTTTGATTGGAATGGGGTCGCACCCTAGATGGGCTGCCTACGTACTCAACACCCTGTTGAGATCAGACCTTACGTAGTTCACGGACCTTTAGGATGGCTGGGCTTTTTGAGGTGATCGAGGGTTAGAAGTTATTGTTTGGAGGGGAGATAGTCAAGTGCAAAAGGGTATTTTGATTGATGTGGGGTCGCACCCTGTGTGGGTTGCCTACGTACTCAACTCCCTGTTGAGATCAGACCTTACGTAGTTCAGTTTTTTGGGTTTTGGAAGTTTTGAGGGGTTTGAGGTTTTGGGTGTGAGAGAGTAGTCTGTGAGACGCTCGGGTCTATGAGACGGTTGGGATGCTCATGTATTGGGAGTAATGGGATGTCAAGGCTTGTGAGACGCTCGGGTCTGTGAGACGTTTGAATCTTAAAATGGTGGAGAAATTGAGATGTTCGAGTCTGTGAGGCGCTCGGGCCTGTGAGACATTAGAAGTAAGGGAGGAGTCGGTTTTGGGAGGCGCGATTTCAGTTTGGAGTGATTTGGAGTTTGGATAATGGTTTGAGTGTGTGAGGCAATTGGAGTTTGAATAGAGATCTCTGGGTTTTTTAGGTTCGAGGTTTGAAAATGGTTGAGGAAAATTATTTTGTTGTGAAAGGGCGGATGATCCGAGGGATCACCCTATGTACCCCCTCGAGCGCGACACTTAATGAATGGTAAGTGCCGAGGCTCGAAAGATGGGGCAATAAATTTATGTCGAAATATAGGATTTAGAGAGAAGTATCATGAATGGGATACTCTCGGTCAAACCCTAGTAACGTCTCTAACTCCCGGGTTTTAAAACGTTAAAAACTGAAAACATTGAAATCGAGTGGAAGGGAAGGGAGTTAGACAATTCTGAAATCCTGGCTGCAACTA
Organism: Limonium bicolor; assembly: GCA_023374045.1. Taxonomy (NCBI): domain Eukaryota; kingdom Viridiplantae; phylum Streptophyta; class Magnoliopsida; order Caryophyllales; family Plumbaginaceae; genus Limonium; species Limonium bicolor. Next base: position 17,625,566 of record CM041777.1, read on the forward strand.
GGAAGACAGTCACATCCCTAGCACCCCGCCTCGTAAAAATCTAAGCTGCAATTAGAGGAGGTTTGCACCCTAATGCCCCGCCTAAAGAAATCCAGACTGCGACAAGGGATGGGGCGACCCCAGTGCCCCACCTCGGATTGTTATTTTTGGAAGAGAGACAAGTGATGTCTAACTAGGAAGAAACGTTTTGAAGGGGTTAGACATTTCTCGTTCCCCGAAAACGTTTTATTTGGATTTGAAAACTAAGTTAAAAAAAACTTTGAAAGTTGTTCGGAATTCTCGATGAAGAAACACTGATTTTGAGAAATGTTTTTAGGAGAAAACTTTCTGTATATGTGAGAAGAACTTTCCGTTTGAGAAGAGTTTTCTGTGATGTGAGAAGAGTTTTTCCTTTAAAATTCCACAAAATGGTTCTTTAAAAACCTGATGAGATTTGAATGAAATGATTGTTCAAAATTTGAGAAAGAAGATTTTTTTTTGGGATTTTGTTTTGAATTAAAGCTGAATACTGAGGAACGTTTTTGGATTTTTGGAGTTTGAATGGGATTTACAAGTCGGGTTTGAAGTGAATGTGTCAAAATTGAATTGTATTGAGATTGAAAACGAATTGGATTTGAACTGGATTGGGTTTGAATTGAATGGAATTGGGTTGAATTGGATTTGGGCCGAGATTAGAAAATGGGCCGAGTAGAAGTTAGACTTGGTCAAAGTCAAACTTGGTCAGAGTGGAGTCAAGGTAAAAGTTTGATCAAGGCCAACATTCAGATTGGTCAAAGCTAGGTCAAGGTCAACATTTGGTTGGTCAAAGTTGAATTGGTCAAACTTGGGTCAAAGGCAATGCATCAGTCAAGGTCAAAGTGGGATTGGTCAAATTTCAGGTCAAAGTTGGATTGGTCAATGTTCGGGTCAAGTTGGATTGGTCAAAGTTGGATTGGTCAATGTTCGGTCAAAATTGGGCTCGATAGGCCGAGTGGGCTTGATGGGCCAAGTGGGCTTGATGGGCCAAATGGGCTTGGGCCAAGTGGGCTTGATGGCCTTGTTTGGGCTTTGGCCTCGAAATGGGCTTGGGCCTTGAAATGGGATTTATGAATGTGGGCTGAAGTGGGTTTTGAATTGGGCCTCAGAGTGGCCTTTTGATTTGGGCTGAAGTGGGATTTGAATTGGGCCTTGGAATTAATTGGGCCCGTTCTGGGCTTTGTTGGAAATTGGGTTGAAATTTGGACCTTATCTAGAGTTGGGCCGAAAAAAGGGCCTTGCTTGAAGTTGGGCCGAACTTGGGCCTTGTTTGGATTGGCTGAAGTGGCCCCTTTTTTATGTGGGCTTTATTTGTGATTGGGCTGAAAAAATGTTGTTGGGCTGATTTGTGAGATATTAACAAGTGAGAGGAATTGATTTATTGGTTGGTTTATTAACTCTTGATTAGAGGTGTGTTGAAAGCAAAGGAGGATTCCACCCACATAAAACGAATGAGAGATCCGCTAGGCATGGGGTGGTTTCGCATCCTAAGCCCTCCTAAAATGGCCTTAAGGGCTTGTTTTTCAAAGTTTGGTTCTTATATACATATAAGGGTGGTTTGGGTGTTTTCTGAAGTTATAGGAGATTATTGCCCCACGAAACGAATGAGAGACCCGTTAGGTGTGGGGCGATAATAGATCCTAAACTTTTCTGTCAACTGAAGGGTTCTTAGGGATAATAACTAAGGCTTAGACATCAATAAGCAATGAGCAAAGGGGCATAAATCACAAAGCAGCAACGCAAATATCTCACACAGGGTACAAACATTGGAGAAGCAAAATGAAGTGTAAACGTTATGTACAAAAATTTGGTGATTGAACACCAGCAAAAATCCTACAAGATTTCAAATTAATTTCCAAGCTCAAATCCATATGTAGAAGGGGGTAAACTAAGCACTAGAATAACATAACAAAACCAACTAGAGATAACATGCTAAAATTGTTCACATGCAGAGAATGAATTAAATTACGAAAATAAATCCAAAGACAACCAAAAGTAAAAACAATAAACAAATTACAAATTAATACAAACAAAGATAACAATCTTAATTAAAGAGCTGCTATGGGGGGTCGCATCGACGCCGCCTCACTCGAGCTGAAGGGGATCCGAAGAGATACACCAACCGTTTTCATGTTCGAAGGGAGAGCCCCAGTAGTCCAAGCCAAGGTCCATCTCCTTAGTCCCCGAGCAGTTTTCCATTCCATAAGCATTATGTACATGTCAAAGAACACATCCAATAGAGACAAAGCGCATTAGTCGAAGAACGGAAGAAGGTTGGGGTGTGTGCAATGGGATCATACGGCCCCTCTCAATGGGAGGAAAGGGGGCAATCTAATCATCTCCCACACCCCAACCGAGAACATAGAAAAGAGTTACAAGCTGCCAACAAATGCTAAGATTGTAAGATAAATCAAGCATTGGGGTTGCCACTCAAATTAATTCATCATCTTAGATTATAACTCAACCAAAGTGTAGTATCAAAGATAGGGGTTGTGAGTCATGTGGGATCATACCTAGAAGGGTTTATATCATTTCCCTATAAGATGAAGAATTAATTAGGACCATCCAGCCAATGAGTGCTTTATCTTAACAATTATAGTATTCGGGCAAATATCACTCAAGTCTTGTTCTTATCTAAGCGCAGAGTGGGACAAGAAGCATGCTTGTATCAAATCAATTTCCAAACCAAATCAATGCGCAAAGGGGCAATTAAGTATCACAGGTAGTTGAATCATAGTAAAGGTTAAACTTTTAAAGGTAGTTAGTAGAATTTCCAAACCCATAGAAGGTAAGCCCAAAGCGCAATCGTATGGTCAAGTTGCAAAGCTCAAATTCGATTCCAAGCCAAGCAAGTCCACATATGTGAGCTTCTGTCCACTCTGATTAATGCAAGTGTACCTCGGTCAAATACGAAAGCACATGTGAGATGCAGCCAACGTTAAGCAAATAGCGCAGAGGAGTAGAATCAGCACTGTAAACAGCATTTCCCAAGCTGGATGTCAAAATGCAAGGGGCGAGCAAGGGTATTGGAAACAATAATTTCCAGGCCAAATATTGACGCGCAAGGGGCAGATAACAATATTTTCAAACCCATAGAATGCGCAAGGGAAAATCGTTAATCAGATGAGAAAACAGATCATCAAATCATACTGAAAGAGAGTGGAATTCTCAAACCCGAGAGGATATAAAAATCTGAAAGTCCATGTGTGTGGCCAATTTGCAGAGGCCAGGTTAAACCCATGCCAAAGAGGCCCACATATGCGTGTCTCAATCTTCTCCAATCGACATGTATGCACCTCAGTCAATAGCAAAGCAAAGACAATAAGCAGATGGAACGAGCAACTCACTTGAATCGAATGAGTGCAAGATATAATGGAATGCGCAAACATCAAAAATCAGGCTGAAGTTTATCGATCAGCAGAAAGAAAAGACAACAAAATGCTAAAAGGGGATGACCGCCAAAATAAGCTTCCACTAATCCAAACTGGCATCGGGACATGAATGGGCGATGTGAAACAAAGCAGGAGTTTAACCAAGTATCGAGCCAAATAAAAACGTGGAAGAGCATGTGTGTACAGCCAAACCAGAGACAAATAACGCTAGTAATCCCTCATAAATTCGAACCCCAAGGTCAAATACCTCGAAGGATAACTACATAACAAGGTCGTAACACCACTGTACCATCAAAACCCATACGAACACAGACCCAGCCAGATTGTCACGATAGCGAGAAAAGTTGAACCCCAGTTGCGTAAAAGCGAAAGAAATTCCGTCAGAGCATAAATCAGCCGCGCAAATCGATATGGCACTAAAACTCACCGATGATCGAATAGAAAGAGCAATAGCGAGAGCACCGCTACATTACCGATTTTGCAGACAAGGCTACAGAGAGGAGAATCTCCTGAACAACAGATTCGCTAATCACATAGCAGGCAGGGAGCAGACGAGAGGATTTAACCTGTCAAAAGTCCGGCTACGACGTGGGAATTGGACAAAGTCGGAGAAGCCAGTTTCCGACAAGGAAACGAAGAATGTAAGAGAGTTTCTGGGGTGTGAGTTACGATTTTGTGCAAGGAGGATGGTGTAGTCTATGATGAAAATGCTTCAGGTGGAGAGGGAGCTCAGTTGAAGATTTCGTTCTTCTGGGTTTTGAATTCTCGGCATCGGAATCTCCATAACAAGATGGAGAGGATGGAATATGAACAATTTTAACGGTGCCCGTCGGTGGGGATGGAGGACGATGGCGTTGGCAATTTTTTTGATATTGAGTGAGTTCCAGAATGAAGAACTCTAGAACAGAGTGAGTGTCGGGGTCTTTGCTAGCCTTGCTTCCGAGGAAGAAGAACAGAAATTGAGAGATTGATGGCCCCGGGATCGGTGTCGGCTACTGTGGGAAAGCCAGAAATGATCCTCGTAAATGGTGGGTTTTTGCGTGTTTTATAATAGAGTATTAGGGTTTAGATGATGGGTGGGGTTTTGAGGTGGGTTTTTTGGAGCCATGGGCTGAAAATAGAGTGGGTTTAAGGAATTGGGCAGGCCAGACTTCAACCAAGTGTGGATTGGGTTTGACGGATGAAATGATTTGTATAATATAAAATGGAAATAAAATACTAATGCTAATAGTTAAAAATAACCATAGTAAAATAAGTAGGTAAACAAGGAGGTACGGGTTTGAAATCGGACTGTCGTCGGAAATTCATTTTGAAAAATCTTGTTCTTATGAATGCTTTTGAAAAGATTATACAACCATGGTTTCGTTTTGGCACGCACGCTAATATGTTTTGAAAAGAAAGGCAACGACTCCTCTTATTATTTCGGAATTTGCATTATGGGGTGAGAATTTTTGGTGTCTACAGACACCATAGTGGGTGTCGTGGTAGTCCTCAATGGTTTAGAGAGGAGTTCCCCTTATAGAGTTTTTCTTTGTTTCATAATTCGTAGTAGTTCGACTCAAGTTCCATAAACGAGAAAGGGACTAAACTACTGTGTGCGCGCAAGTAATATGCCACAAGGATATATAACAAGCATATAAGCAAGCCACAAGAAGCAATCCAATTTTCATGCTTTTAGTCTTAGAGTCATTGTCAAACAAAGCACACAGCACACAAGCCGTGTAACACGGCAACATACGAACCACACATGTCCATACCTCACAATAGTCGTCACATGTACTTGTACTAAGGTTCCACGCTGCTGGTATGATTCACTCCTGTAATTGTTATGCGAGCGGGTTAGACCGTTCGACCATGCACTATTGTTCGTAGAACTACCTATGACGGTTGACTTAGACTTAAGTGTTATAACTGGCATTGTTAGTCCTACTACACTACTTTGATTCAGACTCACCACTTTAGGCCAAGTAGTTCCCTGTTTAGTCAATTAAAACTCACCTCACCTTAGTTCTCAAGGAAACTTGGACCGTTTCTAGATTCCTTTCACCCTTCCATACTTTATTACATTTCCCACTAACTATAACTTGTTATCTTCCTCTTTCAACTTACCAACTCCCGAATCTTTACAGGTGTTTACCATTTCGGTTTGGTTCCTCCCTACTTTAGGTTCACATTCATTTCTTTTGATTCCCATACGACCTTACAGTTCTTCTAATCTCCCCACTTCCGCCCTGAATTCTTCTTAAGTTCTCACTGGTTTTGTTCCCATTTTACTTTGCTTACCTACTTTTAACTCCTAGGACTTTGCTTACCTTAGCATAAACGTAGACTCCCATATCCCTCACCTTATATCTAATAATCCCTATGGTTTGGGCATTACCACCTAACACCTCTAAAGCTTCCGGAGTTAATATTAAGGCTCTAGTAATTTCCTAGGTCATCATTTCACTCCGCTTCATCTTCTAATTCTTTCATCAGTCGTAGTTAATTGTCCTACTGCCGACTGCTCTCAACTTGTTGTCCTCCTCACTCGCACTACTTACCTTTTGGGTACCTATAGGTGTGCAACATTTCGATTTATTAATCAAGTTATAATCCCAGACCTTATGTTATTAAATCTTATACTAACTCTAACGTTACGAGTTGGCAGTTAAGGCCTAAACTCTTTCCAGATTGACTCCTGATTCCCTAGCTCACCCTTAGCCCATCGTCTTATCCTAACACCTTTCAACCTTTACTAGTTTTTTGGTTTCCTTTGATATCGCGGTTGTCAACTTAGCCTCGGCTTAATAAACCCTCATAAGTGTCCAAATGATCATGTTTTATAGGTGTATTTCATATATAATATTAGCACTTTTCTTGCTCATTTCTCCACTTCGGTTAGTTTTCCTCTAGTTTATGTTTTATTGTTTATCTCACAAAATTATTGGTTTAACATGAGGAAAACCAAGCCGGGAGTGAAGTAGACGAAGAGACGAACGCATAGACGCAAACGGCTCAGAAAACGGGGTCCAAACGAAGAATCTAGAGCCAGTCGAAGTTTGAAGGAAAATAGGTCACGGTCACACTTGTGACCGCCTAAGGAACCGCCTAAAGACAGGCGGACACCACACATTGCAACCGCCTATGTCCAGGCGGACACTAGGGCGGACTCCAGGCGGACGGCATGCGGACTCCAGGCGGACGTGAAGGCGGAGGACAAGGGAACCGCCTAGTTTTAGGCGGTTGTTCAGGCGGACAAGACTAAAATCAGTCGCGAAACAGTTTTCTTCTTCGCGCGCCGACTGTCTGCAACTTGCTACCATATCCATTACCAGTCGGCGCTTATTTTCCTCACGCGTGAGCTCTGTCCCCTGCATTAAATGAAGCAATCAGTCTGCAATCAGTGCTCAATCAATGCTCTTCTTCATCTGCCTCCTCCAATCCTCTATATAAACCCAGCACCATAACTGCAAAATAACACACCACGTACGACGAGAGGCTGAAGAAATCACACAAACAGCACCACATTCTCTTCCATTTATTCCTCCCTCGTAACACCATAATTCTCCATCTTTTATTATTTCACCACTTCACCACATTTACTCACGTACGTACTCAAACAGAAGCGAGAAAAGAGGCAGCAGAAGTGAGCAAGAGCAGACCCGTTCTTTCTCTGAATAATGTCAAAATTTATCTGTGTTCTCTTATTATCTCCGTTAATGTCTGAGTAAATTTTCTTTTGTATCCTAGGATGGGGGTTTATTCCTAATATTACGTAATCAATATTATTTCCTGTCTCACTTGTTAACTTGTTTTAATTCCTTTCAACTAAAATTGTTAAATGCTTATTCTGACAAAATACTGCATTTTTATGGTAACTATCAATATATGATTTTGAGATAGTCTAAGTACCACAAAGGAATTAATCTTAGTATTTACACTCCGGATTGAGCAGGAAAATATTAAGGCTATTATTAAGAGTTCGTAACTGACAATTATTAACTCTAATAGACAATAAATAATTGAGACATGGTTATAAATCTGTTTAAGTAATTTAGGCAATTCCCCCGCTATCCTAGGATACATTTTTCCATTCACATCACTTAATTCGCCTATTTTTACTGTTTTTATTATATTTGCACTGAACCAACAACAAATCAAGCTTGCCTCCGGCTAAATCCCTTTTTATAGTTTTTCATTAACTACCAAAACTAGATAATTGAACAATCTCCCTGTGGATACGACACTTGTTTTTACTACTCCGTATAGGTACACTTGCCTATTAGTTTGCTATAATTCTATATTTATAATAGTGTAGTTTTATCACCAACAAGTTTTTGGCGCCGTTGCCGGGGAGATTGATTCCATCAATTTCCCTAGTTTCCGGTAGTTCACTAGCTATACTGTAATAATCTGTATATTATTTTGTTTTTTGTTTAATTTTGGACATCTAACCTCAGACATTTGACATCTGACATCTGACATCTAACTTTGGACATCTAACTTCTGACATTAAATTTCTGTACTTAATATTATTGTCATTTAATTTTCCATTATCCTTAACATTTAATTTCCATTGTCCTTAACATTTAATTTCCATTGTCCTTTAAATTTCTGTACATTAACCACTAACTTATAATTTCTGTACATTAACTACTAACATTCAATTTCTGTCATTTAATTTTCTGTCATTTAATTTTCCTGTACATTAACTACTAACTTTTAATTTTCTGTACATTAACTACTAACTTAAAATTTATGTCTCTAACTACTAACATGTAAATTCCCTTGTCACTTATTTACTGTCGTTTTACTCTTGTTATAAAAAAAAGAAAAAAATATATGTCAGAGCTGTTTAATTATCAGACTAACCAATATTTCTGCTTGTATTTATCTAACCTCTGTTAATTTCACAATTTCTGACGAACCACAAGTTATCTTCTGTGCATGCCAAACACTCGAACCCGAGGTTCTCCACCAATCAGTCCGAGCCCCGAACCCGAGCGCACTTTATTCAACGCACGAAGAAACCTGAGAAATCAAAACATGGCCGATAACCAAGTTATAAATGAAATGGACCATGCAAATCAACCACAACACCGTGCACTCTCTGATTACCACCAACCGGATACCGAAGGAAGAGCATCAGCCATAGTTCTCCCCGAACTAACACCGCTAGAAGCCGGACGATGGACTTTCAAAACCCACTACATCACCGCCGTCCGGGATCTAGGCAAATTCAGTGGAGCAAATCCTGATGAAGCCCCGAATCATTTAAGTCTCTTCCTAGACTTCTGCAATTCCTTTGGTCAAACCGGCAACGTCAAAGAAAGAATCCGTCTACAACTATTTCCCCACTCGTTGTCAGATTCAGCAAACAGGTGGTACCGAAGTCTTCCCTCCCGATCAATCACCACATGGCTGCAAATGGCCCAAAAATTCCTTGCCAAATACTACCCAACCAGTAGAACGAGGCAATTGATCGGTGAAATCAACACTTTCTGTCAGGAACCAGGAGAAACGTTATCCGACGCATGGGATAGATTCAAGGATATGCTAATGAAATGTTCCCACCACGGTCTCGACGATCAATCCCTCTGCCTGTCATTCTTCAATAGTCTCGATGATGGAAACCGACTACTCGTCAATTCCTCTGCAGGAGGAAGTTTCATGATGAAATCTCCTAAAGAAGGAATGGACCTTCTCGAAACCATGACGAGCAATACAAGACAGTGGACGAGATCCAAAGGGAGAACACCACGAGCAGCAGGCCTACTCCATGTTGAGCCTACGGATCATTTATCGGGTCAGATCTCGTCCCTTGCAAAGATGGTGGAAAAGCTAACAACATCACAAAACGAAATTGTAAAAACAATAGCTTCCCCGCCACCAGTTTCATCTGCAGAAGGATGTGCCATATGCGCCGGTCCTCATGAAACCCATCAGTGCGAAGGCAAAGGCCAGTACGAGGATGTACAATTCATAGGAAACCGCCCTGGTAACTCCTACAACAATAACTTCAACAACAACTATCCATGGAGAAATCACCAGAATTTCTCATGGAAAAATAATGATCAGAACCAAGGAGGGCAGAACAACAGTTCTAATACCTATCAGGGGAACAGACCCCAACCAAACTCTAATATGGGTTACAGAGCACTAGGTGCCCCTCCAGGTTTCCAACAACAACAACAACAACCATCTTCATCCTCTGTTGATCCAAATGCAGAACTCAAAGAGATGATGAAGGGATTCATGTCCATAACTCAAAACCAGCTTTCTGCACAAGAAGCCTTCAACCAGAAAATCGAAGGAAAATTCAATCAACTTGCAGAACATCTTGCTCGAAGACCGCCAGGGGCTCTCCCAAGCCAAACAGAGCCAAATCCAAGAGAGCAAGCCAAGTGCATCTATGTGAAGGAACACGATGAAGAAAAGATGGAGGTGGCTAAAACAGTTACGGTTCCAGAACTACACCCTTCCCTCCAAGAGTGGGTTGTAGCAATCGAAACCTCCAAAAAGAATGTAGCTGAACTCGAAAGCACCGCCACAGTCTATAGAAATCGCATTCAATCTGAGAATACCTACCTTGAGAACTTGGTGGCCGGTTATGAAAATGAGAAGCTCGACTTTGAAGAAGAAGAAGAAGAGGTTAAGGCGATAACCTTGAGAAGCGGTAAGAAAACCGACGAGATTCACATCCCGCAAAGGTCAGAAGAATCCAAAGAGGATAGTGAAGGAACAGTTGAGGCCCCAGTAGAAAAGACATCTCCCACCACCCTCACTATTCCACCAGCTTCAAAACCTTCTCCACAAGAACCGCCTATACCATTTCCCCACCGACTCCAAAAGCAGAAGTTGGATAATGAATATGGTAAGTTTCTGGCAATGTTGAAGCAGCTAAACGTCAACATACAGTTTGTAGACCTCATTGCCAAAATGCCAAACTACGCCAAATTCCTCAAACATCTCATATCCAAAAAAACCAAATTGGCCGAAGTCGGTACGGTACCTCTCAATGTAGCTTGCTCAGCTATTCTACAACAACCACTACCTTCCAAATGCAATGATCCGGGCAGCTTCACCATTCCAGTCACAATTGGTAGCACCTCATTTCCATACTCCCTATGCGATTTGGGTGCCTCCATAAATTTGATGCCCCTCTCCACTTTCAAAAAGCTGGGAATTGGAGAAATGAAAAAGACTAAGATGACCCTTCAACTGGCGGATGGTTCAGTAGCTTACCCGAGCGGAGTGGTGGAGGATATTATCATCAAAGTGGAACACTTATACTTCCCATGCGATTTTGTCATTCTAGACATCGAAGAGAACTCCACTACACCTCTAATCCTTGGACGACCATTCCTTGCCACAGCCGATGTGCACATTTGGGTAGCCCAGGGGAAAATCACCCTTCAAGCTTATAACGAAAAGCTGGAGTTTGCATCAGGAAGATCTCCAGATAGCAAATCCAAAGATCTTAAGTTCGTAAGGGATACTTAATCATCATCATCCCCACTTCTCTTTGTCACCCTTCCAGACGGCATGTCTATTACAGAGATACCACCACCAATCCCGGATGAAGAGCGGGATAAAAAAAGAAAACATGCATCCCGGTGGACACTCAAAAATACCATCGAGTCATGCTTTGGATCTACTCCTCATAACCACCCCCCGTGATCGATCTAACGCCAAAGCGTCTAGCCAAAGACGTTAAAGAAGGGCAGCTTTCCGGGAGGCAACCCGGACGAACTTATCTTTTATATGCTTTTATGCTGTTTTAATTTTCTGGTTCCCTTTAAATTTTGTTTTTGCTAACTCTTAACCCCGTTTGTAGTATGGTTGCTTCTATTGTCTTATGCAGGTGCACTTTTATGTCTACACCGCAACCAAGCTACGCTACTTGAGGCTGAAGCTCAAGTGTGGGGGAACTCTTATAACGCAAGCAAAAATAATCTCAGGGGAGTACCAGTTTCTTTAAATTATGCTTTTATTTAAATAAAATATGCAGAGGAGAGTTTATGTGCTTAAATGAATATTCGTGAGCTTCGTGTTCTCTCTATTTTATCTACTTACCGAAAAGGTCTTCTGAAACCTTCCCTTGTTTTTCTGGTGAACAATGAGGACATTGTTCAATTTAAGTGTGGGGGAGTGTGCCCTTTTCGGTGACATTTTATGCTTAAATGCTTAATCTCTCTGCTTATCTTGCGTTTGTTCAAATTCAATATCGTGGACCCTTTATTTGTGGGTTGTTCTCTTTAAGAATAAATACTGTTATGAATTGTGGGATAAATGGTAAAAAATTTTAAAATTTTTGATTACTTTTGAGGAGCATTTTAATGCGGTGTGACCAAATGATCTGAAATGGATGGATTTTTATTGCTCAGGGGTTCTTTCTGTCTTCTCTCTTAGGAATTGCTAAGGGGTGCTTCTCTGTAAAAAAAATACATATATATACAAAAAAATAAATAAGGGACTTGCGAGACACCATTGGTAACCAACAAGAGAGTTGAGTGTTCTTAAAATACAAGGCGTGATGCCTACATTTTATCTTCTCATCTCTTATGCAAAAGTGAAACAAATGCATAATTCTATTTTTCCTTTTGTTTTCTCCTCAAATGCCCATTCTTGAGAGAAGTTGGCCATGGTAAAAGTTCTCAAAGTCACCTAAACAAAAGAAACATTGAAGTACTCCGGATCATACCCCGAAACTCTAATTTTTATTTTTGCCCTGAGTACACCTATGCCACCAGTAGGTGATGGATCACACTCCTTTTAAAAGTTTAAGATCATGTACTATTGACTTCTTTATCCTACCCTTCATAATAGTATTTGTTAATATTGAGCATTCCTTACTTGTTTGGGTACATGGTTTTGCTTGAGGACAAGCAAAAAGATAAGTGTGGGGGTGTGATTAGTGTCCAAATGAGCATGTTTTATAGGTGTATTTCATATATAATATTAGCACTTTTCTTGCTCATTTCTCCACTTCGGTTAGTTTTCCTCTAGTTTATGTTTTATTGTTTATCTCACAAAATTATTGGTTTAACATGAGGAAAACCAAGCCGGGAGTGAAGTAGACGAAGAGACGAACGCATAGACGCAAACGGCTCAGAAAACAGGGTCCAAACGAAGAATCTAGAGCCAGTCGAAGTTTGAAGGAAAATAGGTCACGGTCACACTTGTGACCGCCTAAGGAACCGCCTAAAGACAGGCGGACACCACACATTGCAACCGCCTATGTCCAGGCGGACACTAGGGCGGACTCCAGGCAGACGGCATGCGGACTCCAGGCGGACGTGAAGGCGGAGGACAAGGGAACCGCCTAGTTTTAGGCGGTTGTTCAGGCGGACAAGACTAAAATCAGTCGCGAAACAGTTTTCTTCTTCGCGCGCCGACTGTCTGCAACTTGCTACCATATCCATTACCAGTCGGCGCTTATTTTCCTCACGCGTGAGCTCTGTCCCCTGCATTAAATGAAGCAATCAGTCTGCAATCAGTGCTCAATCAATGCTCTTCTTCATCTGCCTCCTCCAATCCTCTATATAAACCCAGCACCATAACTGCAAAATAACACACCACGTACGACGAGAGGCTGAAGAAATCACACAAACAGCACCACACTCCATTCTCTTCCATTTAATTCCTCCCGTAACACCATAATTCTCCATCTTTTATTTATTTCACCACTTCACCACATTTACTCACGTACGTACTCAAACAGAAGCGAGAAAAGAGGCAGCAGAAGTGAGCAAGAGCAGACCCGTTCTTTCTCTGAATAATGTCAAAATTTATCTGTGTTCTCTTATTATCTCCGTTAATGTCTGAGTAAATTTTCTTTTGTATCCTAGGATGGGGGTTTATTCCTAATATTACGTAATCAATATTTATTTCCTGTCTCACTTGTTAACTTGTTTTAATTCCTTTCAACTAAAATTGTTAAATGCTTATTCTGACAAAATACTGCATTTTTATGGTAACTATCAATATATGATTTTGAGATAGTCTAAGTACCACAAAGGAATTAATCTTAGTATTTACACTCCGGATTGAGCAGGAAAATATTAAGGCTATTATTAAGAGTTCGTAACTGACAATTATTAACTCTAATAGACAATAAATAATTGAGACATGGTTATAAATCTGTTTAAGTAATTTAGGCAATTCCCCCGCTATCCTAGGATACATTTTTCCATTCACATCACTTAATTCGCCTATTTTTACTGTTTTTATTATATTTGCACTGAACCAACAACAAATCAAGCTTGCCTCCGGCTAAATCCCTTTTTACAGTTTTTCATTAACTACCAAAACTAGATAATTGAACAATCTCCCTGTGGATACGACACTTGTTTTTACTACTCCGTATAGGTACACTTGCCTATTAGTTTGCTATAATTCTATATTTATAATAGTGTAGTTTTATCACCAACAAACCCCTAGTCTTATATCCGAGATTAACCTTTGCATTTGATAATACTTCTAAATCTTTAAGCTTGTGCAACTATTCTATGGTCTAAATCACTTCTCTTCACTAACTTAACCCATTAGCCTAGGCATAACACTAATCTGTTAGTTGGCGTTAATTTCTCCTATATTCCCCTCCATTTAGTACGCGTTCTTAAATCTCAACCCCTTGGGTATCCTAGGACCCCAACCTTACTTGCCTCCTTAAGATGTTACCCAGACCACCACTACTCAGACTCACGCCCTTGTCCTTATTAACCTCATCAACTCTCAAGCACTCATACAGCCGGTTAACTAATTATTAGTTCTTAACCTTAGATAAGATTCTAGCGCACCCCTAACCACTACACGTGGCAATTTTTTTTACTTTCCTTCCAAGCCTAGCTTCTGTCCAAGTTATACAGATAGCACAAACATTTTTCCGTTTCACTTTAACCGAGTTCCCAGCATTAGTTTAATCTAGTGTCCAGCATCAACATTTTGGGCATTTATTCAGTTTGACTAGGTAGTTTCCCTAGGTTGATCAGTGGTATTATCCCACACTTCTCTTAACATAAATCCTATGTTATACACACTCAAGTTTTTTTTCCCGGGCCTAGACACATACTTCTCGGTCTATTCTGATACGATTCCATCCCCTTAATTCGTTACTTCAACATAATTTTTTTCTTTCAAGTCGTTTGTGACAGGGTTTACTAAGTTGTCTAGCATTATTTTCTTTGGTAATTTCACACAGGAATTTTTCCTTTCCAGAACAGTACCACACTTTTCGGCAACAGAAGCAGAACTACCACTCAGTAATTAGTTCACAAAACATCCCCTCCGCTAATTTACCAAGCTAACATATACTCAGGTTTAGCTTAGTAATTACTAGTTTCTATACCCATGGACCTCCTCACATGTTTTCAGTAACCCTCAAGCACATTTTGAACACACTTAAAACTTGTTATACAGACCACCAGCTCACCAGTAAATTACTACTCAGCACCAGATTCTTTTCCAGCGCATTGTCAACAGATTAACCAAGTAATCTCGACCACAATTTTACACAGTTCAAGAATAGTTTTAGTGTATGAGTTGGGGTTATACCATTGAGGGTTTTGAAGCCGTTTTTCCTTGATGGTTTCTTGGCTCCCCTCAGTATAATACGCACCTAGACAGGTTCACATGCCATAGTAAGTTTGTTGCTTCATCTCAGATTCAACTCAAGCATTACTTGACCAGATTTTCGGTAGTTTTTACCTTCCTCCGGAGGGGTTACTCTTCGGGTTTCTTTTATGCCTTAGCTGTCGAATTCACCACAAAACAAAGCCCAACCTAACCAATCATGAACAAGCAAGAAGTTCAGGTCAAATGATGTCTTTAGAGGCACAGCAACAAAACGGAAAGGAACTAAGGCAAGGAAGAGCTTGACAGTTTATGGCCTCACATTGGGTTCGATGTCACGATAGTCCTGGATTTAGTTCTGGATGATTTTCAGCGCAAATCCAAGGGGCTTCCAAGTGGACTCATGCATGCAAGGGTCGAATAACAAGGGAGGTCAGAAATATATTTTCGGACCTCAAACAGAGCAGATGGAAGGAGTTAACAGAAAGTAAGGAGGCAACCGATAGCAGTTTACCTTGCACTTAAACTTGAGAAAAATGGAGTAAGTTCTTGCGGCAACTTCCGGAACTCTTCAAGGAACCATTCCTAACGGATTTCATGCACGAAGAGGAGGAGGGGAATGGGGTTACATAACAAGACTTAAGCATGGAGTTTCGGACAAGACTCAACCACGGGAAGAAAAACAGAGCCAGAACATCAGTTTGGAGTATTACCTCGATCAGAACAGAGGAAGTTTTTTCTCTTTTCCTTCTACTCACGGTTTGAGTGGGGATCACGAGAGGTACCATGCATGCAAAGAGGAGGCAGGAGATTAGAGGACTGGAGCACATATTTCCGGCAGAACCCAAAACTAAGAGGACAAGAAAGTAAGGGAGCAGAATAGAAGCTGTGCCGTTATTATTATTTTTTACCTCGCTCCCTTGAGTTGGTATGCTCCAGAATTCCCGGATCTTGAGCCGAGGTTCGACACGCAAGGGAAACTAAGAAGGCGTGAGTTGTGGGAGACTACCGAGCTGGATCTTGGGATTCTTTCTTGAACACAGAGGAGAGTTTGAGTTACAGTGGAGATTTCGGACAGACGAGCAAGGGAAAAGAAATGGAAGTAGAGAAGGACCATCGGTAGCATTTACCTTGTTGTAAGAACTTGTTTTGTTCCAGATTTGCAAGCCAGTAGTAACTCCAGGCTTCGGAAATGCAGGGAAAAAGGATTGAAGAAGTTTGCTAGTTGTCCTTGTGTTTGCTCCAGATTATCGAGACGGGTCACTCAACAGGCAGGCGCCAGCCGCTGAGAGAGGTTTGAAGTCTTTCTCGATTTGTACAAGGCGTGAAGAAATCGAAAAGTGTGGAGAGTTGAGTGGGTTCCCTTAATTGGAGATACCACTCGTGAGAAGAAAGAAAAATACCGGTTGAAAGGTAAAGGAGCAATTGTCTGGGGAAAATGAAAAAACTCGCGTACTGATAACTAAAATCAGTCGTACTGTATGGGCCGATTAATTAACTAAATGGGAGTTAATGAACTTGCAAGATTATAGACCAAGGTAGATATGAGTGGGTTTTAATTTTATTTGTCTTAACTCAGTGGAAACTTGTAGAATTCTCGGTAAACAAATGGTTGTTAGTGAAATTACCAGATTTTCGGATATTACCAGGAGTGGGGCTGATTTTATTACAGCATTCTAACAGAATTTAATAGTGCATATGCAGCTAGTTTAACATTTGAGTCAAGGATATAAATTGGTGAGCACAAATATTTATTTTATAAGGCATATGTTTGCCACCGGTAATACTACTCGTATATTAAAATCTAGTAACTTATGTCTACTAGTACAATTATAATGTTAATGAGTAAATTCCAAATCAGCTTGCACAATGCCTCGCACCTATTTCGTGTACCCATGTCCTAACATAGAATGATTTATTTTGCTCAAAGTATTGGTTAATGTCGAAACTGTTGAGCAACAATGCTTGTATTACAATGTGACTTGTTTATAGCACCGATATACCACACATATTCCTGATTTCCAGTGTTTTAATTGTTAGGGGTGTTTCAGACTGTGTCGAGAAAAAGTTAATCCAGCTTGACTTTGTCCCAACAGAAGATCAGCTTGCAGATATCTTCACTAAACCTCTATCCACAGCTGTAACACCCCAACTGCTAATCTCATCATTAACTCTTAGACTGTTACAATTTACCATTAAGCTCGCAGCGGAATTCAAATACAACAGAGGGTGATACAACGCCGTTAGCCACCCTCGTGGCTAACCAGGCCTGACTCACAAACAGTAACGGTCTGATGGACTGGAACAACCGAGTACTGTACAACACCATAATCATTTCACTTCTTTACTAAACCGAGTCTACAATATACGGTTGCCGATAACATACTCGGACTTACACCTCATTCAAATGCATAAGTAACTACAATCTAACTACCCATGCTCACAGCAGTCCCCGTCCTACTCTCTCTCGAACGGTGGCCAGCTTCAAGTACCTGCACACTAAAAACGTTCCCCCTAGGGGGTCAGCTTTCGCTGCGCATGAAATTCGCATATACCGCGTGCTAACCGCGGTACGCCGACTACTTTGGGTCGGATATACATGGAGTTCATTTTAATCAAACAACATGCATCATGGCAATACAATATATATGTATATCACACAAGGAATCTACATCCAATCACGGAACACGATTCCTAACTAACATAACAATGTTGTTAGTGGTAACTGGTTACTCTTAGGCATTGAGAGTTGTTCCTCACTATGCCTTGTTTGCTTATTCGATGCCTCACCCGCTCTCTCGGGTTACTTATTCGTATACACACCCATTCCCTTGGGCTACTCATTCTTACACTTACCCATTCTCTCGGGTTACACATTCATATACTCACCCCTTTCTCTCGGGTTATTTATACTCAAGCTCTTGTAGATTCTCGAGACACTACAGGTCTCCTACATCACGCTTGTTACTCTCTTTACATACTTAAGCCAAAACTCATGGCTCTCTAGCATAGTCTTACTTCCCCGGTTTCGACCCTACTCTGGGTCTAGCATGGTGGGAAGGTTCAACTAGCTCACGGAACTCTCTCTTAGTTCCTATCTCTTTTACTTAGGTCCGACTACTCTCGGACTACTCACATTCCCATATACTCCTCTCTCGGAGTTATAATTATATCATGTATTTTAGTCTAGAAGCATCATTCTCGATGTTTCTAATGACTTAGGGAACATTACTCAAGTTTGGTTAATCTTAGGTTTTAAGAGTTACCTTTACAATACATATTCGCATACTTCCGGTTATATTCTTATACCGGGTAACCCTCTTATAGGAGGTCGACCGTATCTCAAGGGAGTCACATAGTCCCTTAGGTCTCTTTTACCTTTCTTATATGTTTACATTGTTGGACTAACTTCAATCCTCTCGATGGAGGTCATTTATCTCTCCACTCATATCTATTTCGTGGATTGTTTCAATAAGGTTCTCTAACCGTTATCGGGTATATACTCAACCCGTACATCTCCTCGCATTTTAGGGAGTTCATATGTTTGCGTTATCGTTATACTTTAATCGATAGCTTGTGTGTGTTTGCATATTTTCGTTATCATACGCCTCGTTCCGTTCTACGGATCTCTAGCCGATCGTTACTCACTATGAGTCGGTCTTTACACTATGTTAGACCACACCGGCATACAAGTATGTTAGTTCATTCAACATACAACAAGACATTCATAATCAAACAAGGGATTATTTTCATGCTTTAGTCTTGATTAAGCCGGCACACAAACACACAAATCAGAGTAACTCGGTTAGCATACGGGGCATGAGAAAATCATACCTTTCACCGAAGATGCTCTCTAATGTGCCATCACATGTTCCTTGAAAATCTTTGTACAACTGGTAACATTATAACTATCTTTATTAATATCGGGGTAACATAATTATTTAACGACTAATGCGCCCATGATTAACCCCGTTCGATAGTTTTATAACTTACATTTGTATTACAACTTCTTACCACTCAATCACCATTATAACTTACTTAATTTATCCTTAACAACCTTATAATCTTAACTTTAAGCATTAAGGTTTATACTTAATCTTAACTTAATTACTTAAGTTCTTAGGGTCCCAATCATCACTACCCTATTAATGGCACACCTCAATACCAATTAACATTCTTAGAAATTAAAATTTCTTTTTTTTTTTTTTTTTAAGGGTCGACCGACCCACCGACCGACCCAACCCCTGGGTCGGTCCGTCCCAGTAACTTTCTGGTTCAGAAAACAACCTTAGACCGACCCACGACCGACCCATCCTTATGGGTCGGTCCATTGCCGAAACTTTTTCCTTCGTTAAATTTTGCCCGACCGACCCAAAGCTAAGCCGACCGACCCAAAACTCTCTGGGTCGGTCCATTGCCGAAGCTTTCTGGCTGGCTTAACGTGGTCCGACCGACCCAGAACTGGGTCGGACCCTGGGTCGGTCCACTACAGATTTTTCTCTTAATTTGTTCTTTCAACTCCAAACCTTTCCTCATATATCCTAATATGTTCTAACCTCATTTGGGCACTTCAAACACATCTTAATGACATCCAAAAACTCCTTAATTCTCCCCAACCATTTAACCATCATCAACACTCATTTCCCATCCAAAATTTTCCATAACCTCCCCATAAGCTCTACACCTTTATCCTCATCAATTATCATCAAAACTCAATCTCTTTTGCTACAGATTTTTGCACATCTCACCACAAACATCCTCTCATATACTTGGGTGATCATTTACCCAATTCAAACTCCAACAACACCTAGCTAACCCTAGGTTATTCCCCACACAAAACATCACTTAAACCACTTAGGTTTCTACACAAATTTTGCCATAACTTGGCTATTTTTCTAACATTTCCCAAAGTTCATATCATCACATTATTCAACCTAAAACTAACCAAACCCATCATGGGTTCTACCAGCACATACAAGTTCACCAATACTCATCAATTCTCCAAATACAATACAATGCATAATTCATGAAATGCATAACACTTAATCAAACACTAAATTCACAATGTTTTCTCACTTGCATTATTTTGTACAAGCACATTGCTACCTCAACTCAAGTGGGGTTCATTTATTCATTAACCCTTCCCAAATTCTAATACATGTAGAATATACTTAAGGGTTGGTTTCTTACCTTGGATTCTCTCAAGTTTCCTTTTAAATACTCTTCTCTTCTTCTCCTCTTTTCTTCACCCAAAATCGGTCAAGGCAAATCACTAGCCCAATTCTCTAGACCAACATACCAATGGATATAAGGAGTACTCATTAGTTCTCCTAACTATGAAAATAACTCATGAATTCAAGAGGAGGGCTCAAGGCATTAAATTTGAACATTACCTTTGGAAACCCTAGAATTGATTTGCCAAGAATCAAAGGAGGAGCTCCAACCCACCATTGGAGACTTGGAGAGTAGCTCAAAACAAAGAGAAGCAAGGCATTAACACATGCCAAAATCGGCCAACACAAGGAAGTGAAGAAAAATGTATTTTTCTTTGGATATTTTTACCTTGGGTGAAAGAGGAAGCTTCAAGCTTCAAGATTATGTGCTTTTCTCCTCAAATGGGCAACACCCACGAAAATGAAACTCATCATTTTCAAGTTTTGAAAAGAGAGAATGATAGAGGGTGAGGAGAGGATCTCAAATATGTGGTTATTTTTGAGTTTAGAGCTTAAACAAAGCTTGAGCAAGGAAGGGAAGTGGGAAGAAGCCATGGATGAGGGGGGAAGAAATCGTCCCAGGCTGGAGGAAGGGGAGAACGTCTGGGAAAGGAGAAAGAAAGAGGGAAAGAAAAGAAGAAAGTGAGGGAGGAGAGAGAAGAGCCTACCTTTTCTACTTTACTTTTCCTTCCCTTTTATTTTCTTTCTTTATTTACTAACTAGCTATTATTAGAGAGGGGCTGCTATTTGGATAATAAAAACCGGCCCCACTTATACTTGTAGACTGGAGCGTTTTTCGTTTTCTGACAGAAAACGCTCGTTATTTTACCCGGTTTGGCACTATTCACTAACCGGGCCCGTTTTTCGGATTTTTCTCGTTTCTTTGTTTTTTAATGGCTATTAAGCTTCCATTAATACTTAATTATAGTTATATACTCAACTATAATTTTTACGGGTCCATTTGACCACTTAAAGTCACGTTTTCGGGTTTTCTCGAAAAACGTGCTTTAAACTCCGTTAGCGTTTTAATCCATTATTTGGATCCGTTTTCTTCGGGAATCATTCCCGTATACTAATTAGGCCTAACTAAGCCTTAGGAATCCATCTCGGACCCTCTCGAGATCATATATCTCTTATACTTATTTAACGCGTATTTTAGCGTTTTTCGCTTTTCAAGCGTTTTCTCTTTTCTTTTGGTTTTATCTTTTTACCGATACTCTTTAGGCACCATTAGGCCTTTTATAATCATATTAGAGTAATTTAATCGCCATTCCTAGATCCGGGTATTTCAATCTACCCCCCTTAGGAACTTTGTCCTCAAAGTTGCTGAATCTAGGTGGTTACTCTCATGGCATTCAATGCCAAGGTTATAGTACATGTATAACCTTACAGACTCCACAAGTCTGTCTCATTTCATACTACACATACCACACACATATCACAGCATGTATAGCAATCAAAAATACTCTTTTACTCTCTCCATGGAATCGGTCCGAAGACAAGAAGGCACTACAGTCCTCGAATCCATATTGAGTAATATACTACTGATCCCTCAGGTACCGGTCACGTTGAACACTTACTCTTTCTGGTTCACGGCCGTTTCATGACAAATGGGCACTTACTCTCTCTGGCCCACGGTCCCTTCGGTTCTGATCAAAACGTTTCACATATACATATCCTCAGGCACTCTGGTTGACTCACTCAACACAGGAACATCTCAGGGTACTCTCCCCGTCCCGCTGCCTTTGGAAAAATCACACACTGTCACCGCCCCAACCGGTCACTTAGGACCGCCGCACGTACGGTGAAATGGTTTCAAAACTAATACACGCCCACCGTTCTACCGGTCATCAAGACTTAAGGCCACAGCCATCGGCGGGTGATAGCGGTTTCAAAACCAATTTTCATTTCCATCTTCATACTTGAAGAAATTCTTTTTCCAAAATCTGTTTGAAAATTCTTTTTAAAACATCACACAACTCCAAATCAGATTTATGGTAGCTGTATCTTTCTTAGCGTGATTACTTGTGACCACTATAGGGAGCTTCAGGAATCATCTAACCCTGATGTGATCAGCATCAGTGTTGAACTATCCTTCCACCCCAATTTGTGTTCGGTTTCCCTTGATCGCTAGCAGATCAAGTTCCACCTCCCACGTCAGTTTCAAACAATCAGATAGTCAAACATTTTCGTTTTCTATCTTTTACTCTTTCTAGTCATATTCATAAAACAATCTGTTTCGATTTATCTTTATCATGGAACTTAAGTCATCCATTATTCTCTATTTGTTTCACTTACCTTGCCTAGGCATTCCATACTTGTGGCCTCATTAGTCAAATTATTACTCAACTTAAAACATACAACATACAACTCCAAAGGATGGAACTCACTCCATCAATCATTCACAAATAAAATCACCTAGGGAACTCACTCCCTCTTAGGTTACACATCGGTTTCATGCCGATTCATACTCATTATGTCTCATGTCTAATCTCACTAGACATATACTATAGGGATTCTCATTCCCCAGGAGTTTCTCTACTCCTCTTTTCATATTTATTACATACACATTACTCGCATCTCTCATGCATAATACTCATACTTACACGATGAATGGGTAGACATGTTTATGTAACATGAGTTCCAATCATCAAAATAATTTCCTTTGTGCTATGCACATAGTAGTTTACGCACCAATACGTAAAACATACTCTAAGCGGTTTCTCGCCCTACCCCCCTTAAAAGGGGTTACGCCCGCGTAACCAACCATATGTTATCACTGAACATTGGTTCATTATTCGAGTATTATGAAGCGTTTAAACTTCAGTACGGTTAATTAACTCATAACCGGGTTCGGTTCTAGCCTCTAAGGCTTCAAGGGGTTTATGACATAGGCATACTTAACCCTGAATCACGGTCCACAAGCTTCTGCTGCGTGACCTGATAACTAGAGCTTAACTCGCTCTTGTCGCTTGGTATCTCTTACCGTATGCGAATTCGATGAGTTATAGATTTTCTCTCCAATTCTCTGGAAATCTTAACACTGTATACCTTTGTGATTATTCACATATTTTTCCCGACTTATTGTCGGTTGAGGTCAAGCTGCTACTTAGCATGTAGTGCTTCCTCATTTAATAGTGGCTCATGGATTATGTTTGTTTCTTGGTTCTGTGCCAGAGTTCTTCATTCATACTACTCTGCATTTTTCCACATATCGATCCTGGGCCCTGTGGGTTACTGCCCACGTTCTTTGTGCATCTTTAGCCAATGGTCGCACG
Source organism: Limonium bicolor (assembly GCA_023374045.1). Lineage (NCBI taxonomy): Eukaryota > Viridiplantae > Streptophyta > Magnoliopsida > Caryophyllales > Plumbaginaceae > Limonium > Limonium bicolor. Next base: position 17,649,020 of record CM041777.1, read on the forward strand.
GTTATCTCTCTAGATTCTCACTCAACAGGCTTGTTGACATTTCTCAATTCCTGGCTCTCCCACTTGATCATTACCGCACAAGTGCAATACCAAAACACTCAGTCATACAGAGTGCAGAAGCGTAAACCCTTGACAGTAAATCTCTCATGAGATAGGAATGATCATGTCTCCATTACCACATTTTCTCATCAACTTCTGATCACTATCTGAATATACTCTCACAATGGTCGCTCACTGCGTACCTTGGTCTTTCTCATTTTCATGGCATCCGCTACTACTTTAGCTTCCGCCTAGGTGTTCACGCCATTTACACTGTGGCTCAACAACATACACTACTCTTTAAATCTCTCTGCGCACTTGCGCACTGCTTACTCTGCAGTTCATATGGTACACATACAGTGTTCACTACTCAACTGATTACTCTACTATAGTTCGTATACTCATTGGCAATATACACATGCTCAAGTTTTGCTACACCACTCTAGCGGTTTCACATTACATACTTAGGTGGTAGCCTTTCTCTGGAGGATTCACGCAAATGCCGCTCCATAGGCCCCATAATCACAAGTGGTATCCCCACTCTAAGGTAGTGGTTCATTCACCACTGTTCCTCTTATGCCTTTATGCATATGTTTTACAATGTTTGGATCTACGTATTGTAGTTGGTTTTATCGGCTTACAAGCCACCTTGCCTCGAGTCATGCTCCATGCGGGCTGTTTATATAGGTTTCTCCTTTACCATATGTCATTAAATGGTTTGGAAGGTATTACTGGGCTCTTGATGTGGTTGTCTCACCACACTTCCGTACATGGAAGGCCCTTAAAACAACTTGATATTTGTTGATGCCCTCTGGCAATCTAGGGTATCCCGTGCTACGTGGGATCCCTTCGGGTTTTACCCGAGTGTTTGACTTAACACTTGTGTTCTCAACACGATGTTTCGTTCAACTACTGTTGACTCCGGCACCCTTCTCGGATTGCTCCTGGGTGTTACAGAGTAATGCCATTACATTTGGCTTGTACTTATGGTTATGTTCAGTTGTGACTTTGCCTTGCGGCTATGTCCTTGACTATCCCGTTTAGGGTTGTAATGTCTCCCATTATTGGGTAGATCCTTGGTACCTTCTAATACCTTCTGGGTTAGGTCATTATTCTCTTCAGTGAGGTATAAAGTGGGAATTCTATCCCGTTTATCGTACATTAATAAGTTCATTTAGGCATTCGCCGTAGTATTTACACTGGTATTCACCCAGTTATTAGGTATTTCTTGAGACATATCCAATGTCTGTGTTTAATACTCTGTGCTTCTCGCACTTCTTAACGCCTTATCCTTAGGTCCGTGACCTTACTGGATTCTTGGTAAGCTTTCTTGTGTTCTTCGATCATTCGAGGTGTCCAACTGTCTTGGTTTGGATTGGCTCTTTCGTCCGTAGTATGGAGTGGGCTACTTCCCGTGTACCGTACTCTACTTGTATACATACATGGAGTATCTTATTGATACGTTACCACTTACCCGACTAACTCATAACTGGTCTGTCAGGCCCGCAAGCTCCTTTGGAGTGCGGTTGTTCCATGTCTCGTTTGTGTACACTTGTAGTGTCGGTCACGCCTAAGTGAAGTATTCTGTTGCCAACTCCTCTTATATGGTCCTATAATGACTTACCGTGATTCTCTGGTTTGGTTTAAAAATTCGGGGGTTTTTGGAAAATTCATGTTTGAAAGAAAATTCGGGTTTTAAAAATAAGCTCTTCATGGCATTTCAATGCCGGCTGATTCTTATCCAGTCCAGCTTCTTGCTGGCCGGTATGTTCTTTATACAGTGACTAGGCTGTTAGGCCTTTTCAAGGTTTCATTTCAGAATTCTTAAGGTTCGAGTTGCTATATTGGCTTCATTCGCCATTCTGGTACTTTGCTAAGTACTGATAGCTTGTCAAAGCTCTTCTTATTGGTCCCGCTATTACTGCACTTGCCGTGGCAAGTGCGCGGTACTGGCGGTTTTTGGGTTAACTCATACCGGTCACGGTATTGTTCACATTATATTTGGTAGCCTCGTTGGCTCTTCCTTGATCCCCTAGTTGGATAACTGCTCCTTGGAGCTGCTTCTCATTCCTCTTGACATGACTGTCATTCATTTAGGTGCTCCTCCACTCTCGGAGTTCCTTAATTACTTTAATTCTATGCTTTACCTCGTTGCTCGTTCCCACGTCTTTACTGTGGTTACCGAGGTTTAGCTTATTTAGGTACTACTTTTGTAGTCCTATTCGGGTATATCCCGTAGTTATGCTCGTAGCTCTCTAAGCTGTGCCCGTTAGGTATTGCAACCTCTTCGGGTGTGGCAGGGTGGGTGTACCAACTCTCAACTATGTTCTTAATTGATTGGTATACCCTTAGGGGTATTACATATCATGGCGGTCCGTAGACATGTGTCCCGGTTCTCGTTATTTCTCATGTGTCCGCCTTGTTGCACGGTTGGTGCATGCTTCTCACTGCTACTCGGCCTATTGGGTTCTCGCGACTGCTAAGCATGTCGCCCCAAGTTGCCACAGATTTCGATCTCCTTGGATTAGGATTTCTCGATCTCTCGCCATTATGTGCGGTCATTGTCATTCCAGCGGGATCCGTCTCCGGGCTTTCCGGTTCTCGGGACTTACCGCATGACAGGTTCTGGTTCATATTGAAATATTAAATAACTGCCAGATTGGGTTTCCCCGTCTCTCTGGCGTTCTTTCCCAAGCTTTTAATGCGGGGGTTGTGGAGGGCGGGTCTGGTATTGTAGGTATCCAGATCATACTGGAAGTTCCTATCTAGCGCATCTCTCACGCTACCACTCAACCCATAGCCCTAAGTCTCTATATCCTAACTCGGTATTTCCTAAGCTCGGTATTTCCAGTCATCAGAGCGATACTTCGCTCTGATACCATTTTTGTAACACCCCAACTGCTAATCTCATCATTAACTCTTAGACTGTTACAATTTACCATTAAGCTCGCAGCGGAATTCAAATACAACAGAGGGTGATACAACGCCGTTAGCCACCCTCGTGGCTAACCAGGCCTGACTCACAAACAGTAACGGTCTGATGGACTGGAACAACCGAGTACATACAAACACCATAATCATTTCACTTCTTTACTAAACCGAGTCTACAATATACGGTTGCCGATAACATACTCGGACTTACACCTCATTCAAATGCATAAGTAACTACAATCTAACTACCCATGCTCACAGCAGTCCCCGTCCTACTCTCTCTCGAACGGTGGCCAGCTTCAAGTACCTGCACACTAAAAACGTTCCCCCTAGGGGGTCAGCTTTCGCTGCGCATGAAATTCGCATATACCGCGTGCTAACCGCGGTACGCCGACTACTTTGGGTCGGATATACATGGAGTTCATTTTAATCAAACAACATGCATCATGGCAATACAATATATATGTATATCACACAAGGAATCTACATCCAATCACGGAACACGATTCCTAACTAACATAACAATGTTGTTAGTGGTAACTGGTTACTCTTAGGCATTGAGAGTTGTTCCTCACTATGCCTTGTTTACTTATTCGATGCCTCACCCGCTCTCTCGGGTTACTTATTCGTATACACACCCATTCTCTTGGGCTACTCATTCTTACACTTACCCATTCTCTCGGGTTACACATTCATATACTCACCCCTTTCTCTCGGGTTATTTATACTCAAGCTCTTGTAGATTCTCGAGACACTACAGGTCTCCTACATCACGCTTGTTACTCTCTTACATACTTAAGCCAAAACTCATGGCTCTCTAGCATAGTCTTACTTCCCCGGTTTCGACCCTACTCTGGGTCTAGCATGGTGGGAAGGTTCAACTAGCTCACGGAACTCTCTCTTAGTTCCTATCTCTTTTACTTAGGTCCGACTACTCTCGGACTACTCACATTCCCATATACTCCTCTCTCGGAGTTATAATTATATCATGTATATTAGTCTAGAAGCATCATTCTCGATGTTTCTAATGACTTAGGGAACATTACTCAAGTTTGGTTAATCTTAGGTTTTAAGAGTTACCTTTACAATACATATACGCATACTTCGGTTATATTCTTATACCGGGTAAACCCTCTTATAGGAGGTCGACCGTATCTCAAGGGAGTCACATAGTCCCTTAGGTTCTTTTACCTTTCTTATATGTTTACATTGTTGGACTAACTTCAATCCTCTCGATGGAGGTCATTTATCTCTCCACTCATATTTATTTCGTGGATTGTTTCAATAAGGTTCTCTAACCGTTATCGGGTATATACTCAACCCGTACATCTCCTCGCATTTTAGGGAGTTCATATGTTTGCGTTATCGTTATACTTTAATCGATAGCTTGTGTGTGTTTGCATATTTTCGTTATCATACGCCTCGTTCCGTTCTACGGATCTCTAGCCGATCGTTACTCACTATGAGTCGGTCTTTACACTATGTTAGACCACACCGGCATACAAGTATGTTAGTTCATTCAACATACAACAAGACATTCATAATCAAACAAGGGATTATTTTCATGCTTTAGTCTTGATTAAGCCGGCACACAAACACACAAATCAGAGTAACTCGGTTAGCATACGGGGCATGAGAAAATCATACCTTTCACCGAAGATGCTCTCTAATGTGCCATCACATGTTCCTTGAAAATCTTTGTACAACTGGTAACATTATAACTATCTTTATTAATATCGGGGTAACATAATTATTTAACGACTAATGCGCCCATGATTAACCCCGTTCGATAGTTTTATAACTTACATTTGTATTACAACTTCTTACCACTCAATCACCATTATAACTTACTTAATTTATCCTTAACAACCTTATAATCTTAACTTTAAGCATTAAGGTTTATACTTAATCTTAACTTAATTACTTAAGTTCTTAGGGTCCCAATCATCACTACCCTATTAATGGCACACCTTAATACCAATTAACATTCTTAGAAATTAAAATTTCTTTTTTTTTTTTTGTTAAGGGTCGACCGACCCACCGACCGACCCAACCCCTGGGTCGGTCCGTCCCAGTAACTTTCTGGTTCAGAAAACAACCTTAGACCGACCCACGACCGACCCATCCTTATGGGTCGGTCCATTGCCGAAACTTTTTCCTTCGTTAAATTTTGCCCGACCGACCCAAAACTCTCTGGGTCGGTCCATTGCCGAAGCTTTCTGGCTGGCTTAACGTGGTCCGACCGACCCAGAACTGGGTCGGACCCTGGGTCGGTCCACTACAGATTTTTCTCTTAATTTGTTCTTTCAACTCCAAACCTTTCCTCATATATCCTAATATGTTCTAACCTCATTTGGGCACTTCAAACACATCTTAATGACATCCAAAAACTCCTTAATTCTCCCCAACCATTTAACCATCATCAACACTCATTTCCCATCCAAAATTTTCCATAACCTCCCCATAAGCTCTACACCTTTATCCTCATCAATTATCATCAAAACTCAATCTCTTTTGCTACAGATTTTTGCACATCTCACCACAAACATCCTCTCATATACTTGGGTGATCATTTACCCAATTCAAACTCCAACAACACCTAGCTAACCCTAGGTTATTCCCCACACAAAACATCACTTAAACCACTTAGGTTTCTACACAAATTTTGCCATAACTTGGCTATTTTTCTAACATTTCCCAAAGTTCATATCATCACATTATTCAACCTAAAACTAACCAAACCCATCATGGGTTCTACCAGCACATACAAGTTCACCAATACTCATCAATTCTCCAAATACAATACAATGCATAATTCATAAATGCATAACACTTAATCAAACACTAAATTCACAATGTTTTCTCACTTGCATTATTTTGTACAAGCACATTGCTACCTCTCACTCAAGTGGGGTTCATTTATTCATTAACCCTTCCCAAATTCTAATACATGTAGAATATACTTAAGGGTTGGTTTCTTACCTTGGATTCTCTCAAGTTTCCTTTTAAATACTCTTCTCTTCTTCTCCTCTTTTCTTCACCCAAAATCGGTCAAGGCAAATCACTAGCCCAATTCTCTAGACCAACATACCAATGGATATAAGGAGTACTCATTAGTTCTCCTAACTATGAAAATAACTCATGAATTCAAGAGGAGGGCTCAAGGCATTAAATTTGAACATTACCTTTGGAAACCCTAGAATTGATTTGCCAAGAATCAAAGGAGGAGCTCCAACCCACCATTGGAGACTTGGAGAGTAGCTCAAAACAAAGAGAAGGCATTAACACATGCCAAAATCGGCCAACACAAGGAAGTGAAGAAAAATGTATTTTTCTTTGGATATTTTTACCTTGGGTGAAAGAGGAAGCTTCAAGCTTCAAGATTATGTGCTTTTCTCCTCAAATGGGCAACACCCACGAAAATGAAACTCATCATTTTCAAGTTTTGAAAAAGAGAATGATAGAGGGTGAGGAGAGGATCTCAAATATGTGGTTATTTTTGAGTTTAGAGCTTAAACAAAGCTTGAGCAAGGAAGGGAAGTGGAAGAAGCCATGGATGAGGGGGGAAGAAATCGTCCCAGGCTGGAGGAAGGGGAGAACGTCTGGGAAAGGAGAAAGAAAAGAGGGAAAGAAAAGAAGAAAGTGAGGGAGGAGAGAGAAGAGCCTACCTTTTCTACTTTACTTTTCCTTCCCTTTTATTTTCTTTCTTTATTTACTAACTAGCTATTATTAGAGAGGGGCTGCTATTTGGATAATAAAAACCGGCCCCACTTATACTTGTAGACTGGAGCGTTTTTCGTTTTCTGACAGAAAACGCTCGTTATTTTACCCGGTTTGGCACTATTCACTAACCGGGCCCGTTTTTCGGATTTTTCTCGTTTCTTTATTTTTAATGGCTATTAAGCTTCCATTAATACTTAATTATAGTTATATACTCAACTATAATTTTTACGGGTCCATTTGACCACTTAAAGTCACGTTTTCAGGTTTTCTCGAAAAAAAACGTGCTTTAAACTCCGTTAGCGTTTTAATCCATTATTTGGATCCGTTTTCTTCGGGAATCATTCCCGTATACTAATTAGGCCTAACTAAGCCTTAGGAATCCATCTCGGACCCTCTCGAGATCATATATCTCTTATACTTATTTAACGCGTATTTTAGCGTTTTTCGCTTTTCAAGCGTTTTCTCTTTTCTTTTGGTTTTATTCTTTTTACCGATACTCTTTAGGCACCATTAGGCCTTTTATAATCATATTAGAGTAATTTAATCGCCATTCCTAGATCCGGGGTATTTCAACAGCACGATTTGAAGCACTCCGATCCGCAATTGGATTGACTCCGTCTACCTAGACGGTCGCATCTCCTTCCCTCTACCGCAATCGCCAGCAGGTATACCCTTCTGTCTCACTGAGTCTGTCTGTGTTTATGAATGAATCAGTGAACTGTGTTTTGCTTGAATAACTCTATGTACATATCACTACACACACACGTCACCAGTTCACACCCGTTCCACTAAATCCCCGCCCTTGATCTCGCACCCCTGATTTTTCTCTCCTGACACACGCAACAGCGAACTCTGCACCTTCCGCCAATCCTTTCTTCGCCTTTATATCGCCTACATCACTCCTAAGCCTCTCTCACTCATAATCCTTTCTCACTCCACGCTAAACACATCCCAACAATGGCGGGAATTAACTTCAATGGAATCAACATCCCCGCTGACATCTTTCAAGACCCTCTTCGCCTTCAAGCATACCTCCAGTCTCTGGCAACCCCCAATCCATCCACAGTCACCACCACCACTCATTCACCCACAAAAACCACCGCTACTCCATCTCCCTCACATTCCGCTACACCACCGCATTCCACCCACAATACCTCCCCACAACCAACACCTCTATCTGCCGCCAAGACTTACATTCTTGAAACGGATGTCGAAGAGATCACCCCACTCCAAACAAAACTGCCGCCCCCACCACCTCATCAACCAAACCCTATACCCGAAGAACCAGCCCATCAACTTCAACAACCTTAACCCAAAAAATCTCCAACACCCACTCCACAACAATCTCCCGAACAATCTACAACCCCAACTCCTCCACCATCTCCAAAACCAAAACCCCGAAAAAGGAAGGCGACAACAACCCGCCCTACTGCCAAACGAGTCCTACGATCCTCAGTCAAGGTCCAACCAGCCTCCTCAGGTTCTGGTGAGTCTTCCCCAGTCCAAGAACTCCCGGCCAACAATCACGACACCTTTACCGGTGTCACCTCCACAAGAACGCAGAAGCCCCCCAAGCCGAAGCACCGCAGTGCAAAGATAGACCCCTTCACAGAACGATATATGCTCTCTGACCCTGCTGCAGATCGAAACATCGTCAAGGGTACCTCTGACGAAATCCACGCCAGAGCCTATCGAGGAAGCAGACACAATCAACCTCCGTTATCTGAACCGGCTCACTTCAATCGACAAATCCAAGTTACTGCCTCCACCGTCAACTCCAACGATGGCTGGTCCCTCGACTTCCCAAGAGACAGTCCCTCAAGACACTCTTCTTCAAGTCCTGGAGAAGGTCGAGCGACTTCTCACACAGGCGGTAGAACTAACTCAGAGCAACTCTCAGATACTGGAAAGGCTCACTGGGATTGAGACGGTTGTGACGGTCATGCAGGACAACCTCCTTGATATTCAAGCGGCGATTAACCCCATCCCCGAACCCTAGCCTATGGTGTGTGTGTAGTGTTAGAACTTAGGTTGTTTTAAAGTTCTAAACACTGTTTATTGGTTTGTTTGTGAATATTTTGACTGACTCCTTGTGACTGATAGGGCTTCCCTCTGATGAAAGCAAAAGGGGGAAGCGGTGAATCCCGTCTGGTGTACAGGCAATTCTGTTGTTATTTTTGGACTGTTTTGAATTCCTGCTGCTACACTGTGTGGATTAGTGATTAACTGCCTGTGGTTAATTGCCTACTCTGTTATGCTCGTTAAATGACCACTTACTATCTGCTATGTTATTTGCCTGGAGTCCCTCAGCGATTAAGGGGGAACCACAATGGAGTCTCTGGACTCCAACGCTGCTATTAAGGGGGAACTTCGACAGGGTCAGCTCCCCTAGTTCTTTGTGTTTTTTGTTCTTTTTCAGGATTAACTCAATCGGGATTCACGGAGGTTTGCTATCATCAGCAATAAGGGGGAAACTGTTGAGACATAAAGGTGTTGCAGAGATAGTCAATCTCCTCGATAGTGTCACTCATCCTCGACAAAACACAAAGAACGAGTTACGCACCAAAGTACAAGAGAGTCCGTACAACTGAAGAAACACCACGGACTCTTCCATGCCGTTGCGAAGATTAAGGAACGGATTCGTCAACACTACAATGCTCCAACGATCATGTCTCCACCCCAGTCGCATCCGAAGTTCACGGCCCAAGTCAGACTAGAACTACCTGAAGACGCTGCCCACTAAGTTAGTTCCAACAATTTCAGAACTAACTCCTTCGAGTCGTTGCTCCTAGAACTAGTATAAATAAGTCATGTAATAGCTAGTTTTACTTCACTCTTTCACAGAGAAATATTCTAGAGATTAGAGAGAGAATAGCCATTATAAGTCAGAGAGAGAATTCGTACCAAATCAGTTAGTGCATCTAGATAGACTCTACCTAGGAAGATCCCAGTTTTACTACACTTACCATTGAGCTGATAAGAAAGTGTATTGGGTGAGTGAGTGAAAAACCACAAAGTAGATCTCGTCTAATTAGTGGGCATCTGTAAGTTATTTTATTTTGACCAGAGAATAAAATAGCTTATTTGTGTATCTTGCTGAGCTCCACAAAGTCTGTCTATCTTTCAAGCATTAATTCGTTTAATTCCTTTAAGTCTTCTGCGCACTCAGTTCAACCAATTCGATTAAGTGTTTGATTGAGTCAAACCATCTCATATATTCACACCTTGAGTTGGTTTGAGTTAGCCATCCGATCCTACACACTAGTGCAACCGAGACCTTTGTGCTGAACCAACCGAGAGCAAGTGTTGTTTGTGCTGCTGTTTTGTGCAAGTTAGGAGGGGGAATCAGGGCTCAAGTGGTGGGAGAGTTTAAGAGGGGTAAGAAGGACCAATTACCTATAGGAACGTCAAATAATTTAGCAAGATATGGCTAAAATAAATCAGGTCATTTCCATGTACAACAAGACTTAAAAACATAATTTTCCATGATGATATTTTCAGTGTTTATGCTACTAACTCTTTGCTGTTTTCTATGGGTTATTGAGATGTGTTCTACCTGTTTCTTGGAGGTTAAACCTTTCTATTTAACCTGTGAAATTCATAGCTATGGGCAAGTGATAAGTTAGGTAAGCAGGAGTAAGTAAATTGCAACAAAAATGTGTTTTAAGGTTGTTTTGTTGCAACTGGTTATATGTGGATGTGTACTTACTCTCTTCTTCTAATTTCTAGCTTGAATTTATAGGAAGATGATGTTATTTAGTTTTCTAAATATCTAGGTCGAAGTAGATGGTAAGTTGGATAGGTTTTCTAGACCAAATTAGCAAGATAATTAAGGTATACACGTTACAATTATTGTCATATGTGTGACCGGTTTGATATACTCCTAAGGGGTTAGTTTTCTTGTGTCTAAGAGATCAATGAAGCTTTAACAGACTAAATAAGGTTGGTGGCCATTTAGTTAAGGTAAACTAGGTTAAACAACTTAGATACATAAATTATATTAGGAAAGGTAATTATAGTACATGGCTGTTGTAAAATTGACAATGGTTGTTTTAGTTGCCGTTTAGACCAGTAACTTGGGTGTTGGTTAGTCTTGATTAAAGTTCGTTTATTAACATGTATTATGTGAGTATAAAAGTAAGAAACGATGGTTAAATCTCTTGGTAAGTCACCTAAGAAATCGGTTGTAAAATTGTTATTGTCATTGTTGTTGTTTTGTACAGCCGGGTGTGGAAGTATTTGTGTGAGTTGATTCTCTTGTGTTTTAGAGATCATTGAGGTTTATACTAACTATATGAAGTTGGATGACAACTTGGTTTAGATAAACTTGGTGAATTTGCTTGATGCACATAAGTGTACAAATTGTTACAATGGTAAATTATAAATGTGTTATTGTGTGGTTTATGTCCAACGGTTGTTATGGCTGGTTGTAATGGCCTTTTATGATGTTATAATTTGTTCTTTGTTGACATGGAAGTAAGGAATGAGGCAAGGAAGTGCCTAAACCAATTGGTAAAGTGTTTATTGATTATTTACTCCTACCAATGTATTAAAGTTTATTAATATTCCTCCAACCAATGTATTGGAGCTAAGCCATCATGATCTACCCTATGGGCTGATGATCTATAGGGGGTGTGCACATTTAAGGACATGAGTGAGGTGGAATATGTTATCCGAGGGGTCGAGAGTGTTAGTGCTCTATGTCAAAAGATCGATTGCCCGAGGACAAAAAGGAAAAGTGTACTATGGTGAAGGAAGTTGTTCTTAAGGTGGAACTTGGTATTTGTTGTGTTTCCTACTGTTTGATATTAATTTCATTTATGGGTGATGTCTGGTAATACCTTTTGAATGGTCATTTATATACCTTGTGCTATGGTAAGCAATAGGTTGTGCAATTCTATGATTTTATGTGCTAACCTTGACATGGTTGTGCTATCCTATTATTCATATTGTCATGTTTTATGCTATATTGATATCCTTGTTGCTATGGTATTGTATTCATGGATTTATTACAATGTAAAATGTATTTTACATGTTGTGGTGGAAGATTAGTCAGCATTGTTGATTTAGGCTTTATGTCATGTGCTCTTTTCTCTGTGAATGTATGACTGGCCACAGATACAGGAAGAGATGGTGCTTCTCCCTAGTCATGAAGTTTCACGAGAGTGTGGAGCTAAAGGGGACTAGGATAAGAAGTTAGAAGGCGATGTAGTCATTTCCTTAAAGTTCGTATGTAATACGTTGAGAACGTCTTTTGTGTTTTTGATGTAAGCTAGTAAAGAAAGAGTAAGTTAATGGCTAACTTATCAGGTCATTTTAGAAAATCCCTAGGACATAGATCTCTTCACAACTAGTAGGTCTGATTTGTTTGATGGAGGTAGTACCTTCCTTTCCATGTCATCTTCCCATAATTCAAAATCTGTACTCAACCACATTTATCTTTTACAATTCAATAATTTATAATTTATACAATTTCAAATTTCATGAACCACACCAAATACTCTTTCAATATCATCCAAATACAAGAACAACCAAAGTGCTTCTAAAGTCTTTCAAAATTTCTTAATTGTCTTCTAGTTCACAAAACCACTAAAGCACACCTCAAGCAACTACAGTACGTCCTCATATTTCTCAAACCTCCAAAGCTGGTAAACGTTTCTACATACTTCTCACTCAAAACTTCCACGAATGTTCAACTCTCAAAATACTTCAAAACTCATAAATTTGTAATTATCTTCACTTTGTAACATCCCTTATTCCTAATTCATTAATTATGTCGTCAACTCGGATATTAGCTTTATGGGATGTCACCGTTGTTATGCACTTGACGTGCACAATAAGGCTAACTTAACTAACTAGAACGTACTACATGACTGGGTAAATATATTTACCTATAGTACACAGTTAATGCTTATCCCAATGCTACCCATTCCCGCGCTTCGGTTGAGTATCTTCATCTATATACTTGTAAAAAAAATGTTGTATGGGATCAGCACAACCATTGAGTATGATATTATGCATCCCTCTTGCACCTTTTGGCTACACTTAGATTACTTGGTCGAGTTGACGTGCTATTCATTCTACTATTTAACAAATAATCAAAACTCATGAATCACAAAATGTAAACATGGAATGAGATAGCAAATTTAGATTAACATTCAACAAGAATATCTCATAAAAACAATAAGTTCCAATAAGGTAATCTCTATTCGAGAATATATAACTTTGTAGGAGTTCTCATGCTTCCAAGGCAATTCTGCTTTCTCTATAAGATTTGTAAATCTCGATAACTATTGTTTATCTTTAACAATACTTATGCCTTCAGGGCAATGCATCTTTCCTTGTGAGATTGTACATCTCATTAAATTTCTCTTAGTATATATATGAATACTATAGGGCTTTTTTCTAATATTACTGTGTTTTATATATCAGAAGTCAATCCATCTTTAATATATGCAGTACTCAAGGCACAACAAGTAAACCACTTGATTAAATCACATAAAGAGTAATGCTCAAGCCAAAGATATCATTCTCATCAATAACAACAAACGGGGAATATTATTCATATAAATAAGTTGGTGTAGAAGATATCATTCTTGAGTGATATTTAAACTTATGGTAGTATTTAAGCCTTCAGAGCATCTTTATCATTAAGGAATTACAAGTCTCATTAGTTATCTCATAATATTTATTTATGCATGTATTCATACTGTAGGAATATTTTAGATTTCATTATTCACTTTACCCATAACCCTGATGGGCCACCATGTTAAAAGATGACACATCCCCCAACTATAAGGCGGGAAGCCTACAAGCAGTGCACCTACACTAAGACAGTGGTAACCTGATCAATGATCAATTGGACTCGCTGGATTCCCAATTCCTATGTGTGGACATGTTATCGTCATCCACTCGTGTACATACGCGCGACCAAGTTTCCGCTTGAATTTCTCACATAGAATAATAAATCCCCCACCATTATGTTAATGGTCTCGGTCATAGTTATCTAAGGAATGTACTTAGACATTTTATTCCATTGATATGTGATTCAATATTCACCTTGTTGTAGACACCAAAAATTTTAACCCATAAGCAAACTCTGGAATAAGAAATAAAATAAGAAGGGGTGTCGCCTTTCTTTTTCAAAATTATTAACGTGTGTTCCAAAACAAAACCATCGTTTTTATGACAAAATTCCTAAATCAATTTTCAAAGCATTTCAGAAAAACACAATTCTTCGAAAATGAATTCCTAAAGACAATCCAGTTTTAATCCCGTCACCTTTGTTTTATTTACCTGTTTTACTATTTATTATATTATATTATTTATATTATATTATATTATTTATATTATATTATATTATATTATATTATATTATTTATATTTATTATATTATATTATATTATATTATATTCTATTATATTTATTCTATTATATTATTTATATTCTTTTATTATATTCTCTTATATTATATTATATTATATTATATTTTGATTGCTCATTGGTCTTTTAGTTCAATTTCCTTTATTTTCATCGTGTTACTTACTTATTTTATCCTATTTATTGCTACTTTAATTTTCTCATAGCATTTACTTTTGTTTTGATCACTATTATTTTTAGTGTTATTTATATTATTTTATGCACTTTTAGTACTATTAGTCATACTAGTATGCTCTGTCTTGTTGCTAATTCGATTAAACTTCCACTTATTTCATCTTTTATTTTGTTACTTGTTTATTCTATCCTCTCTACCGCTACTTGTACATATCCAATTCAATTTCCATTTTTACTACATTCGTCTGTTGTAACACACATACTCCTAATCTTATATATTCGTCAGTCGTAGGATAAATAAAACCAGAGTCGTATCAGAAAACAAATATAACTTCTCTAACTCGGGTGCTACCGCCATCACTTACCATGTGAGTAATGAAGCGCCCAAATCCACAACATAACTAACCACTGTGATGACAGAGATAGATACATATACATAACCTCCTTCCATAATCAAATCCGTACAAGTGAGCAATCTAAGTAGTTTCCAAAGCTTACAACCCTAATGTATAACGTAATACAATTCCAATTGTACAATAATAAAATAAATGTCAGCTACCCAGTGTCCCGCACTCTGGCTTCAAGTCCCGATCAATGTCATGTAATGTGTTGTCGTATAGGCTCAGCAAAACGCTGAATATGCTAAAGTGTAATCCTATATCCTTAGATCACTTAAGTTATTTAGCCATCTTCATTTCATGTTATTCCGGTTTACAGTTATATAATGAAAGTTATAAATACTATAAGTAAACACTCAGCAGTTCAACCAATATCAACACGACATTTGCACAAGTAATCATTCACATATACGAAACAACAACAGTAAAAGCGATAATAACACGAATTCGTTTTCTGAGAATGGCATTCATTACACGGCCTTCAAGGCCCCTTTCTTTCGTTATCCATATCTACGAGCATTATTGATGTTTTGTACTGACTTGCAACTAGTGTGCATTTACTCGTTCATTCAACCTTAAACTCATTAAAATATTAGGACATCCCGTCCATATGCTTATAATTATAATATACAATTCTTACCAGAATGCATTCCATGCCTCTTTGATAATAAGCGGACAAACACATCCGACGGGATCTTCTCCCGCATCAGACAGTTTGGGTAACTGCTGGACCAACGTGCTAAATGAACTCGTTGGATATTTTAACTTTGCCCTATTAGGGCGTCCTTATGCGGTTGTAGCCATGTACCTGCAGTAGGTACCATCTGACCAACAATCCTATCGGGCTTGTTGGATTTTCCAAGAGCAGACCCGATCCGGGTTTTCTACTCTAGTGATCACTCCGCACAACCAGCTAGTCCGTGACTACAATGGGTTTTCCTCCTCATACACCAATCCTCCACCATGTGATTAAGTAACTTAATCGATTTCCTAAGGTCTCTACTTAGGTTATGGAGAATACATTATAATACGGCTGCCTTCGAGGTCTTACGCATTCACTTAGAAGTCGTCTATGTTATATTCATGTTCAAGAACAAAGCTCTAGAGATTGGTTCTACTGAATCTTGTTCCTAAGTCTTTTAATTAAGTTTCTTAGGAATATTATTGCACTTTAATAAGTGATGATGCTTCCTAATTTTACTCGTCTTTTAAATCGAGTTTTGATCGGTATTCTAGTCTGAAAAACGTCCGCACACAGTTAAAGACGCATGATAATCGAGCAGATAAAAGCATATAATCACATGCATACATATATAGCACACATATCGTTCTTAAACATTTAAACAAACACGTATGAACCCAAGGAAACCCTCAGGATGTTCAGACCACACAGTAGCATACCGTACACCCGACGGCGAGAGAGAGTAGATGTCCGACCCCGCGACCATCCTCTACGCACTAGATATGAAATATATATTATGTATTAATTCCCTATGATCTTAAGTTAATTCGGTATTCCCGAATAAAAGCTAATCCCCCGGGTAATTAACCCCTTTAATCAGTTGGTTATTATTACTCGGGTTTTCGAATGTGTCCGGGATTAGTTAAATTATCCTCTAGTTATGTATGAGTAACATGTAGTATTAGTTTACTACTTAGGATTTAATCTAAATAACCTATCTCATTTATTCATAGGTTTATTATTATGTTAACATATATATATATAACAATATAGTTTGTTACTATATGTTACAATTGACCTTATAGTATTATGAATCTCTAAGTTGACATTTAAGTTATGAGTTGGTCAACTTGCTCTTTTTGGTCAATTTAGTTGATTTGGTCCATTTGGTCAACCTATCAATTCGATCAACGCAGTCAACATGCTAATTTGTCAGCACGGTCAAGGTCTATGTAGTCAACACATTTCTAATGACCTTAGGAATTATTCCTAGTCATTTAATCCCCTCCAACTTTTGATCCTTAGCCATTTAATTGAATGGTTATATACACCTTTATTTATTTCCTTATCAAACTAGTCCAAACTTTCAAGGTGGCTTTTCAAATGACCCCATCTATGAGTCTAGTTTATTTAGTTTAACATGATGTTATTTTGGTCATCACTTAGCCTAATACTACTGCAGGCATACTAATATATGGACCAAATTATACTTAGAAATGTTAGTCCATATACTTAATATCTTATAAGACATGTGATGACACTCCCAAAGTTCATCATCTGGTATTAGGGTCATGTAATATATTTACAACCGCGGCAAACCTAATGATATTGTGGTGTATGTAAATTAGCTTGTTCTAGTTCATATAACCCAGGTGCTAATATTGTCTCACTCCTCATTTTAATTTTGTTCCTCAAACATATCATTGAGCTCAAGCATATATTCAAACCTCCTAGCCAAAATATCATATCCTAATGTCATATCATTTCCCCTAACTTTATCCCTTAATATTACTTAAGCCGTGATTTAATTTAATATAACTTATTATATGATTAAACCCAAAGTCTCTTACCTTATTTATCCACCAATTAGGTTTTAATTTACCAACTTAACAACTTAATTTGTTTACTCTAAGATTACTATTGTATTAAATATTCCATCATATATTCTTAAGCTTAATTATATATATACATTTTTCATCCCAAAATTTCCAACCTTCTCAGCTACTTAAAAAAACTTCTTATTTATTCTATATAAATCATTTTCCTCTTTATATCATATCCCTCATAAATCTCTAGATCCATAGCACCAAACAACCCTTAACCCTTAATCTACTCCATATTCTAACTTACCAAACTTATGTGTATGCTAAGGTATCTTTTGATTCTTAATCCACATCTAATCAATTTACTAAAATTTAACTACTTAATCATATAATCTCCACTTTTATCAAATTAATACCAATTTACCCAATATTTCTTAATTGCTAAAATCCACTAAATTAACTTAGTCTCGTAATGTTAACACCACAGCTTATCCACTTATAACCCTTTACTCACCACTCTTATCTGTTTAATATTGATTGCCCAAAAAATTCAAGGCAACCCGTTTAGATTTGAACCAGATTTACGTAATAAACCAACTTGATTTATTTTCCAAAAATCTCTTTATACCCAACCGATTTCAATTCCCACAACTCACGCTTTAACCTCAAAAATCTTAGAATTTGCAAGTTAATTGCTAAGCTAATTCATTCACGGCTGACTAAAAATAAATTAGGATTTATTTATTGATTAATCTCTTAATCTCACCTCTTCAACCAAAACTCAAAACCACCAATATATACTCAATTAATCAAAATGATATTTAAGACCTCTATTCACGCCTAGCATTAAGGATCAAAAACCCCAATTAGTAATTATCTTACCGGATTAGTACAGTCTCCATATTAATACCAATTTCAAAATTAATGCTCAAATCCTCTAGATTTCAAAACGCAAGCACAATTCGCACCAGATTTTGAATCATGTTTCTTGTTTCTCGACAGAAATCTTGTCATGTTACCATAGTTTCTGATTTGTTTTTTTTTTTAAACCAAACGATGTATTTTACCTGCTGTGCAATAAAATCTCAGGTAGCAGCAAAGGTAGAGGAAAAATTGAGCATTTATTCAAAAGATTGGACTAAACAGCAAGGTAAGCTACTGCTTATCACTTGATTTACTGGTGCAACAGAAGAAATCACCAGATTCTGTTGTTATAATCAGCAGAGAAGAAGAAGATATGTTTAACTTTAAGTGTGTTACCGGTTCTCTGGAAATGAATTGTTTTTATGCCGTTGTTTCAACCTGGCATGCAAGATGCAGCAGTTCCAAAGACTTCTTACTGTAGAGGCGTTGGAACAAGAAGAAAATGACGAGAGGTACAGTCATTATAAGGGAATGAAGAGGGAGCAGAGCATGCTGTCGCTTCAGCCCTATTTAGAATCTGGTTTATGAAATGCAGTTCCAGCGAATTTAGCTCTTCGGAGAGGCTCAGACACAAAAACAAAAACTTCTGCTGGTATACGTTCCATAAAGAAGAAGGTAAGTTTGGGTATGTTACCGGTTTCAGAAGAAATATTTTTAGCCCCGCTTGAGCTAGTGTGCGATCAACAGTTCTAGTGTTTAATCGTTTTCAAGGCTCAGACACAAGAATGGAAATGGAGAGATGTGCAGAGCACGTATGTTCTGATGTGTTAGGTTGCAAATTTCCGACAGTGTAGAGAACGAAAGACAAGGACAGAGGAATATTTTTTTGTTCAGTTGTATTTTACCGTGAGAACACAGAAGGGAAGACAAACATGTTGTTTTCTCTTCAAAGGTGCAGATACAAGGAGGAAATGAAGGGAGTACAAGGTAAGTATGTTCTGGTAGCAAAATTTCCAGGAAGAGAATGAAGCTGGTGCAATCTGGTTTCTAGATGTAGCAGCTTCCACAGGCAAGAAGAGAATGAACATGCTGGCGCAACCACAAGAAGAAGAATGAGAACTTGTTTGTTGTTTAGGGTTGTAAGATTACCGTCAGGAGAGAGTGAAGAAACAGGAGGGGCGTAGAGTTGTATTCTTGTTTTCCAATAAATGAGCACTGTGGCGGTGGATGTATTTTCCATTTTTTTTCATTTAAATGTCCCCATTTAATTCCTCCCCACTAATCATATCAATCTTGTTATGATTGTGTGTAATTTGTATATTAGATATTGTCAGCTTATAAATAGTCTCCTCTTCAAATATGATATATCTTATAGCATATTTAATCCTTATATTATTATTTAGATAGGTTTAGAATTTAATAAACCCTTCATAAATCTTATAGGTATTTATACAAATCTGATTAAGGCATAACAACATATTAAAATCATATACTTATTACATAATCCTTAATAAGACTTGATTATTAAGTCTTCTTAAATTAATGATTAATGTTTACATACCATTTTAACAGTATCCTTGTTATTATTTTATATACCTCCTTGTACATTATACATATGTACATTATATAATTAATATCATGGTTACTATTTAATTTCTCTCTTTAAGGTGTTTAATAATTCCCTTTTTAACCCGTACATACGTTTATACAAATGTACAGTTATGGTTAAATAAACTCTTTTCAACCTCCTTAATCATTTATAATCTATTGTTCCTTTTTACACATGTAAGGATAATTAACTTTTTATTAATCATCTTCATTTAATTAATTTATTATTAATTAGGGTAATTAATATTTGGGATGTTTCATTGTATTTTTTTGCCATTGTATTAATGTCATTTCATCATTTTATCTACATATATCATTGTTATTACTATTAGTACTTTATGATTGTTATTATTTGTATTATTATTTTGATTATTCTATCTCATTTACTATTAATTGCATGTATCTAATTCAATTTCCATTTTATTGCATTTGTTCATATTTTCTTCTTCATCATATTAGTACAATTTCATTATTTCATGTACTTATAATATGTAATTTCGCTTATTTTATACTTTGTTATGATTTCATTTTTTTATCCATTCATGACCCTCAAGAATAAAACAATTCACTTTACTAGATTAAGTTCCTTCGTTTTATCGTACATTTAATTTTTAAACACTAGCATTCTTAAGGAATTCTTCAGTTCGAAGTAGAACGTTAGTATTATTTCTCTCATTTGTATACTAATTTTGAGTTTGTGTAGCTGGTTAGTATGTCCATTAGGGAATTAACAAGTCTGGGTTTGAATCATGACTGGAACATGGGGGTGTGTTTTATATTATATTATTTTCATTCATCTTGTTTTGAAGCTTAAATCTTTATGCCCGTGTCATTATGCTGAATGTCATCATGGCTCAATTGGTTAATCTTTGCAGGAAGGAGGGCAAAAACTTGGGTTTGATACTTGGCAGCAGCAAACCCAGTTTATTTTACACTGTTTCGCCGGATTTTAGCACCCAATCTTCTCCCTCCCCGAGGAGTCAAACCGACGAGGGTGTTTGACAAGTCCTGGCTCTATCAAAAACTATTTTCTGAAGTGGGAGCCGGTTCTCCCTTTCTTTCCTTTTACATTGTTAAAACTTCATAAACCAGGGCTTCAGATTCCCATTCCGTGTGTCTCTTGTTCTATGGACAACAAAACATTTTCCCCTGATTTTGTTTCTTTTATGTCAAATTTCACATGTTGTGGTCGCCAATACTATCCAGAGTAGGGTGGTTCTAAGTTTCAATTTCATCAGAATATTTGATGTTAATGTTGATTTATACATGTCCTTGGGATTGACTTCGAAACACAAGTTGTGGTTCTTCTCATTTTCGTTTCTTGTATATGTCCTCGGGTGAACACCCGGCCTGTTATGGACACTGAAGTCCACGAACATGGCCTAAGTTGAGCCCAGAGTAGCTGCGAGATTCATTTCGCGCACTATCAATTGACTATCTGTAGATTCGAGTATGGTTATGATTTCTCTGGTTTAGAATGAATGACAATGTAACTATTTTCATGTATTTGTTCCTAAGGCAAGAGCAGGGAGCGATTTATTCTTGGTATGAATCCCGGCTTCATGAAGGACAAAACAAACATATTACAGTTGTTCATTACCATTTCATTTTCGGACTGCCCATTCATTTTATGTTTATCAACTAATCCGGGTTGTTTCTGTTCATATTCCTACCGCTGGTACCTCATTCTAATATGGGAAACTCTTAATTTCCTGAGCTATTACATGTTGAGTTATGTATGTAGAACACATTGTTATGCTTTCGGTTACCTCACTCTGATCTGTAAATGAATGGTGTTGATTGATGATCAAATTTGTACGAGCGTAGAACAGTTTATTTCATAGAATGTTGCACAAATTTGTTGGATTGAGTTTTATGATGACTGAGCTTGTTGTCGTTCCTTGCCGAAAAGAAAGTGAGTAGAAGCGAAGAGAAATAAGTTTAATATTGTAGTTTCAAATTATGTGTTAGTCATGCTAGAATTTGGGCGTTGTTTTATCTTCCTGTCAAAACGTAAACCTATCCAAAACTGGTACTATTTAGCTTATCGAGGATTTTTTTGTTTTTTTCGAACAGTAACAAAGGCCGCAAGACACCAGAAACGTGGCTTTAAGCCAGAGTCACAAGTTGTCAGCCAAAATTGAGTGGATTAGTGCAAAACATTCTAGTTAATTGTTGACGCCTTGATTCTGTAGTCCTTGTTCAAATTTTCTAAGTTTACATCATTTGAATAAAGAAGACGACTAATCAAACGTTCAAATAGACAGTGAAATTTGTTATGTTATTTCTGTACGATTTATTGATTGTATTGTAAAACTTTCTTCCATGTTCTTGCTGTAACATATTAACCGTCTCAAATTTTGTTCATCATGTTACCTCGTGAACTCATGGATCTGGGTTCCTGTAAATGCTCAATTCAAATTCAAAATCATCCAAGCTATACATTTTCAAACTGGGCTGGACCAAGAACCCTAGACAGCCTTTTAGGTTACCCATGTTTGAGGTCCTTAAAGCCATTGACAGAAAAGCTTGAGAAAAATACCGCCCCGCATCTAGCGGGTCTCGGATTCGTTTCACGGAGCAGCATTTACTACTTGCTTCAAAAAATACCCAAACCACCCTCTAATTTAAGAATAAAAGCTTTAAGAAAACAAGGCCCTTAAGGCCACTGTAGGAAAGCTTAAGATGAGATCCCCGCTCCACGCCTAATGGGTCTCTGATTCGTTTTGTAGAGGGTATCTTCCTTTTTCTTTCAACTCACCAAAATCAAAAGATTAATTAAACCATTTTCACCAATAAATATTCCCATTTCCAAATTTTGTGAGTTTCAAAAATAATAGACCATGTCTAACATAAGAATCACTTCCAAAATCAAAGTAGAATCCGCCCCAATTTCATTTTGGCCCAAATCTCAGGCCCAAACCCACTCCGGCCCATAAGCCCATTACCAACCCCAAACACTTGCAAATTGGCCCAATTACAAAGCATCCCATCTCCACTCCGTATCAAATCAATCCAATTTCACTCTGAAGCACAATCCAATTCCACTCCGAAATACAATCCAATTCCACTTCAAAATTCAATCCCATTCCACTTCAAAAAAAAAATCAAAACCATCTTTTAAAATTCATTTAAACTTTGAAAATTCAAAAACACTTTTTCAAATAAATTTCACATTAATTCCAAAACCATTTCAAAATTCAAAACTCTTTTATTTCTCATCAAGATTTCCAAAATTCAAAGAAACTATTTTGTGGAATTTCAAAGCAAAAACTCTTCTCAAATCACAGAAAACTCTTCTCAAACATGCAGAAAGTTCTTTTCACATAATAGAAAGTTTTCCCCTAAAAACATTTCTCAAAATCAGTGTTTCTTTATCGAGAATTCCGAGCAACTTCAAAAGTTTTCTAACTCTGTTCAAACTAAAAATAAACCGTGTTCGTGGGACAGGGAATGTTTAACACCTTCAAAAAATATTTTCTTCCTAGTTAGACATCACTTGTCTTTCTTCCAAATAAAATCCGAGGCGGGGCACTGGGGCAGTAACATCCATTGTTGCAGTCTAGATTTCATTAGGCGGGATGTTAGGGTGACTAACTTCCCCTAATTGCAGCCTAGATTCTTATGAGGTAGGGTGCTAGGGATGTAACTGTCTTCCTAGTTACAGCCAAGAGTTGGAGACGTCATTAGGGTTTGACCGAGAACATCTCACTCATGGTGTTCCTCTCCAAACCCTAGTTTTTGACATAAATATGTTGCCCCATCTTTCGAGCCTCGGCACTTACCATTAATTAAGTGTTGTGTTTGAGAGGGTACATGGGTGATCTTTCGGGATCATCCGCCCTTTTCAAAACAAAACGATTTTCGGTTTTAAAATCTTTAAGAGAGACAAATTTGAACAATTCACGCCCTGTTAGAACTCTAATTGCCTCACATACTCAATTATCTTCCAAACTTCAACCACTTCATAAACTCAAGTCATCTCTCAAATTCCAAGTTCTATCAAACCCCGAATGTCTCACAGACTCGAACATCTTTCAAACTCAAATGTCTTACAGACCCGAGCGTCTCACAGACTCCGTCATTTTCAGATTTCAATGTCTCATAGACCCGAGCGTCTCACATACTCTAGCATCTCAAACCTAAAACTTCTCAAAACTCTGAAATCCTCTAAGTCTCAAAAACCTCAAAACCCCTCAAAAACAAAAAAAAACTCAATCATCCTAAAGCCCATGAACTACGTAAGGTCTGATCTCTATAGGGAGTTGAGTACGTAGGAAACCCATCCAGGGTGCGACCTCGTTCCAATAAAAAAAACCTTTTCCAACTCTAAAGTTTTACTCATACTTCTCAAAGCATTCAAGTCTTTTATGACTCATATAAATCTCTTAGTCCTTTAGACTTCATGTCTTCTTCATTTACTCAAACCCATCCCCGGTTTTTCATTCTACAACTTTCAATCCGTCAATCCTTTTCCTGGCCGCCAGCTTGGTAGAAAAGCTCCCCCCACCCAAACAATCTCTACTCTCTTCCTATCCTAATTTTATCCTTGTGGACCTCAAAATGAATCTCTTCAAAAAGATTTTGAAAGAAGGCAATCCCGACAATTGGAGACCGAGGTTTCTTCGGGCACCATTAGAAGTCGTGGTCATTGTCACTTCCAAGGGGTGTAACCCAGTACGAATCCACACAGAATCTCTGGTATGATCAGATAAGTCCTATCCATAGGCAATAAATCTTAGAGTCAATCAATGGTTCTTAAAACCTTCTATCCTTCCTTCCTAGTTTATTTTTTGTCAAACTAGGCGGCGACTCTGTTCAATTTCCACCTATAAGGCATAAGTCCGCGTGGAGCCCATTGAGAGCGGGTGTAGTGCTCACTAGTATTTCTCTTAAGCTTTCTGGGAAAGGCGGACGATAAAGTAGGTATTTGAGGGATGCCAGAATAACAAATTTTCACCCTCCATAGAATGGCAATTTTAGGATCTAGACTTTTCAGTCAGACCGCATTTAGTTAGACCCCCTCCCATACCGAAAAAATTACCCTCCACACTCGCCATTTGACAATGGCTTAACTACCTAAGGAATGTACTTAGGTAGTTCACACATTGGATATTTGATCCAATAGCACATATCATAGATTCTCAATTCATTAAAATTAATCTTAACATTCAAGAATATCATATTCCTTTAGATTTCCTCATATTATATTTTGTATAGTATGTAATTCATGTATTAAGTATATATAAATAATACGTGTATTATATACATATGTACATCAATACAATTATTTCATGTATTCTTGAATCAATCAACTACCTTATCTTTCAGGAGTATCATATTCCTTTGGAATGTTTATACTGTAAGCATATATGATACATATATATATATATGTGTGTGTGTGTGTGTGTGTGTGTGTGTGTGTGTGTGTGTGTATGTATATATGTATGTATGTAAAAGGTCCAAGTCTTTTAAGTTCTTTCTTCTCAAACAAGAACACAAGCATGGATAACCATAATGCTAAATAAGCACAAATATATTCTTTTCATGTAATTATTTAGCGTGAATAACACACATATCTTCTTTTCATTTAATCAATCAAGTACACAAACCCAAGGTAACACTTGGGACATGTAAGTCACACAACACCATACCTAGAATATGTAGCTTTATATAATGTACTAGCTATGTGTATCCAATCATCCAAATCTAGTCATGTACATCCCATTATTCAGTCTTAGATTGAAGATGACAGATAGATAATAAATCTTCCATTTATCTCTATATTCAAAGTATATTATTCCTTTAATTATTTGTCCCACCAAATTGAATTCAAAAGTTACCATCTATCACTAACAAGAACTCCTAAAATGTCCTATTTTTAGGTTTAAGTTAGTTAGAATGGCTACAATATTATGAACTGGCTTCATTAACTTATTTACGGTAAGTCCATATAGGTTGGACCTTCGATTAATCCTGTGTTAGATAACTATAAGTTCCTATTTTAAAAGCCTATTCAAAGGTTATAGGATCATAAAGCTGACTCAAGGTACTTCAAGATCATTATTAACATTATGTAAGAGCATTCATCATGATCAAACAGATCATCACTATTATGTATTTAGTTTATGTACCAAAGATTAATAGATTATAAATCTATAATTTAATCGTCATAGTCTTTATAGTAGGGTTATTAGGAGTTTTGGTTATTTATAACCAATCACATTCACAAGAATCATTAGGACCTTCCTATTTCTTTAACTAATTGTATTTGGCTATAGATACATCTACTGAAATACCCCAAACCTTTATGTGTTAACTAATTGTGTAATTATGACTTTATAAGGCTAATTAAGTCCTTAGGAATATCGGTGAAGAAAGTAAAACCAAAAGAAAAATGAAAACGCGTAAAAGTCACAAAATGTAAAAATGCGTATTTAATTACCCTAGGAGGAAAACAACCTTGGAAAGGGTATTGGATGGATTGTAAAGGATTAATAAGGCCTAAATAATATATGGGAACAATTCCCGAAGAAAACGGATCCAAATAATGAGTTAAAACGCTAATAAAGCTTTAGCGCACGTTTTTCGAGAAAACCCGAAAACGTGACTTTGAGTGGTCAAATGAACCCGTAAAAATTATAGTTCATCAAATAACTATAAATAAACATTAATGGAAGCTTAAGAGCCATTAAAATTAATTAAACGAGAAAATTCTGGAAAACGGGCCCGGTTAGTGAATAGTGCTAAAACCGGGTAAATAACGAGCGTTTTCTGTAAAAGATGAAAAACGCTCCAGTTACATATTATAGTGGGGACCGGTTTTCTAAGGGGATAAATTAACCCCACTCACAATTAAACTAGCTCTTAATAAGCTAGTCAACTAAGTCCAAAAAGCAAAAAGCAAAAGTACCACCTTTTTCCCTCTCTCCTCCTTATTTTACTTTTCCCTCTTCTCTCTCCCCATTATTTTCTCTCTCTCGTTTTTATTTCTTGTGCCAGACCCCATCCTCCCTTCCTTCTTCCTTGTTCACGTTTTTGAGCTCCACAAAGAAGCTCCCATGGCTACTCCACCATCCCCCACTTGCTCAAGCTTCATACATGCTCCAAACTCGAAAATAATTACATATTTGAACTCCACTCATCAAGCCCTTCATTTATCTCTTTTCAAAATCCCAAAATGATGAACTTCATCTCCATGGGTATATCCCATTTGAAGAGAAAATGGCATCAATGGGTAGCTTGGAGCCTTCTCTCTCCTAAGGTAAAACGTTTCCAAGAAAACTCATATTTTTCCCACCTTGTAGTGTGGACCGATTTTGCCCTCTTTGATACCCCATTTTCTTCTTGTTTTGGAGCTTCATTTCAACCCTCCAATGGTGGTGGAACCATCCTCTTGATTCAAGGGTGAAAACTCCTCCTAAAACTCCAAAGGTAAACCCTAGAATTTTGTGCTTTAAGCTCCTCCATTGGATTAGAGAATTTACAAAGGTTAGGATTCTAATTGTGTGTATTTTTGTGCTTCTTGAATGTTGGGATGGAGTTTGGCAACTCCATTCCCACTTGACCAAAATTGAGAAGAGGATGAGCAAGAGGAAAATTAAGGAGAGACTTGTGAATTAAGGTAAGAAATCTACCTTAAGGCTTATTTTGAATGCTTTAGGATTAGGATGGGTTAAATTTAAAAAAAAAAATGAACCCAAATTATGTGAAATAATGTAGTTGGTTGAATTTGAGAGAGATTGTGAACTTGTGTTGATTTAAGGGCCAAGTGCCATTACATTTGAGTTGTGTTTATATTGTGGTTTATTGAGATTTTGGAGTTATGTTGTTGTTGATGGACTTTGAGGATTTATTATGTGCTGGTAGGTCCCTTGTAAGGATGTGGCTAGATTAGGAATGAAATATGGCGACAAGATGAGTTTGGACATGTAAGGATTATGGGGAGGTTATGGTGAAATTCTGGTAGGAAATAAGTGCTTTTAGGTGGCTTGGTAAGTGAGAGAACTTAGGTGTTCAATTGGGGTTGTTTAGTGTTGAGTAGAGTGGAGTGATAGCCTTGTAATGGTAGGTGGATAATGGAGATAAAAGAGTGTAAAATCTGTAGCATAATGATGCTTGGTAACTTGGAATTTCAAGAAAAGAGTTGGTGTTTGTAACTTGTGAAACAAGGAGTGAATGTGGGTTTTAGAAGTGCATTTATGTAGGAATGAGTTGTAATGGTCATTGATGGATTTGGTAAGTTTGGTAGGAGGTAAGAACTATCAAAAGGAAATAGAAATGCATAAGTGTGCAAAATGCAAGAATGTGAAAAGTGAGTTTGTTGAATTTGAACAAGAATTGGGTGGTGAATTGGACCAACGTTTTAGGAGTGTTTAAGGAATGTTTTAGGGTGTTTAAACATGTAGGAAACATGTGGAAAGATTATGGAATGATTAGGTGTGGATTAAGGTTGGTTTAGGGGTTGAAAAATGACCTTAATAGCAGTTTTTAGCAGGGTCCGGGACCTAGGATATGTACCAAGTCCCGGACCGCATCAAAAAACAAGCCAAGAGTGAATGCAGGAATTGGTCCGGGACTTAAGTCCAGGACCAAGTCCCGGACCAGGGTAGTAAAACAGGCCGAGAGTACACTGAAACATTGGTCCGGGACTTTGAGTCCGGACCAAGTCCCAGACCACCCCCATAATTCAGCAGAAAGTGTTTTTAAGGCTTTAAAACATGGGGGATTGATTGGTATTGGTTTTAGGAGTTGTTTAGGCCTTGTTTGGTGATGTATAAAGGCCCTAAGAAGCATAAACAAGTGTTGGGAATGAGTGAGTAAGATGAGAACTTAAATTAACACTTGAGTAAAACTAAGTATAACGGGGCAACGGGTTAGGTACGGGAGTGAGAATAGCTTACGTACCATATAATCATGTTATTAATAAAAATGTTGAAATAATAACAGTTGTTCGGAACCTACCTGAGGAGCGTGAGGCGACTCATTAAGAGTGAATCCTCGGGAACATGGTAGAGTAACCAACGGTGTAAGGTATGATTTTCTTGCAACCTGTGTCCTACCGGGTTACACCGGCTTGTATGCCAACTTTTTTTTCTGTGTGTTTGCCACCTTGCAAGATAAAGCATGAAATGAGTTTACAGTAATTCATTAACGTGGCGTAAATAATTCCGATACCGTTTAACCTCAATTATGTGTTAAACCGTGGCTAACCGACTCTAGGATCACATAAGAAATCGGTATTCGGATTAAACGTCCCAACCTACGGGAATGTTCTAACTACGGCTATCCGTGCGTTAGTGGTATGTTGTGGTTGTGTGTGATGTGTGTTGCTTTTGTTTAGCATATCGTTATTTAACGGATCTTGTTGTCCATGTTTGTCGAATGAGATATTACCTCCCTTGTGTGTGATTAACCAAGTTTGTAACACCAAATGGTGTCGTGATGTGATAAGTTCCATAAGGGAACTTCTAACTAATATGTATATATTATGGGGGGTGAGGAATCCAGTTGTTCCGGTCGCGCGTGTTGTTTGGGAGTTGATGTCTATAATTGAATTAACTCCCACTCGGTTATGTTATGGTTGTTTATCCTTCTTGGATTACAACCACCCACAAGCTTAACCAAGGCTTACCTACCTCGTTATTATTCGGGCTAGGGGGATTTGTGTATAGACAACCACCCACAAGCTTAACCAAGGCTTACCTACCTCGTTATTATTCGGGCTAGGGGGATTTGTATATGGTGTGATCGGGTCTATATTAAGACCGATGCATCTAAGTAATGTTATTGTGTATGGTGTGATCGGGCCTATATTAAGGCCGACACATCTAAGTAAAATTACGTTCTCTAAGAAGGACGGTGTGATGTTGTGTATATGTTAATATGGGATGGGTGTTGATATGTTTGTGTACGTTAAATTACCGAAATCAATCCGATGCTGATAAAAGAGGTAATTAAGTATAACCCGACTAATTGGGTATGTGTCGTCTAACAATGAATAGCTTCGTTAAGGTAGAACCCTCAAGGGTCAAGGAATACAATAATGTGATCTAACCAATGTGATGTGTTAACCTTATGTTTGTATCCTTTGATGGGATGTGTGTTAAATATAAGCATGTTATGTATTTAAAGTTTCTATGTATGATTTAAAAATAATCAACAGCATTCTTAGACGACAATTAGTTGTGCATGGCCCGGTAGTATGCGGGCTGCACGTTTACCATACCAGCAAAGGTGCTGACCCCCTTTGGGGGGCCCGAATTACTTTACATGTACAATGGAGCTGGCAGCCGTTCGAGAGTAGGACGGGGTAGTTGTATAAACATGGATAGTTATTAATTGTTTATGTAGTTGTAAGAGATGTAAGACCGAGGTTTGATAATCAGTAGCTGAAGGTATAGACTCGGTACAGTTGGATTATAATTGTATTTGTTTTCAATGTAAAGTTTAGCGCTCGGTATCTAGTCCATCAGACCGGCACATTGTGTAAGTATTAGCCTTGTTAGCCACATGGGTGGCTAACGGCGTGTAACACCACCCCTTTTGATTAATGTTCATGATGTGATTTCCGCTGCGATTAATGGTTAAGTGTACAGTTTGTAGTTGGGGTGTTACATCTACACATGCTCTCTTAATTTTCAACATATTTTTCTTTTTATTCAAACAATTGGTTAGTATTATAACCATTTGAATCATATATTTCTTATATATCCTTTAAAATCTGGACATGTTATAGGGTGAAACAGAACTAACCTCACATTTGGCATACTCAATATAATTTGAGATTTTTTCTAAATATCGTATCACCCTTCTCCTATAATTATTCTTCCGAGCAGTTAGTACATTAAGCGTACTAGAGGTTTTATTAAACACGTGGTTTTCTTGACCTTGAACTTTGACCTCCTAACAAGATAAGTATTCAATCTAAATTAGTAACATCTTCCTTCCATCCAGTTAATATAATCATATATTGTGGCCTTACTCTACTTGTCACCTTTAAGGTGTACAACAATAAGAAACCTAAAAATGACTTTTCTTCAATTGTTATCATTTTAAACATACACAAGACAAAGTTTACCAAATTCATATCCTGAAACTGGCTAGCGCTCCTGATGCGTCCCCGATCGATCGTGGACGTATCATGGACTTAAATAAACTTTGTTGGTTAAGGAAAGACACGAGATAAACTTAAACTGGAAACTCCATTTCGATTGAGAATTTACACACAGAAATTCACTCAATCTCCCTCGCCCTCACACACGGACTCCGGGACAGTTTAGGACTTTATCCCAAAGTCCTCTACCCTTTCTTGACAGCCGGCCTACGGTTCCCCAACCGCTCCCCGACTGATCAGTCAACCAATTTATAAAGTGTTGTCACACAACTCCAATCCTAACCAGCTCACCAACTCTCTAGCCTTTACACACACTTAAGTCTGATTCACGCTTGCTCAGATATTCTCTATCTTTTTCTCTCTTGTACAAGCTTACCTACATATGAAATAAATGCAAGTATATATACGGTTTGTTAAGGTGTAACTACCGTCCTATAAGCTCATAGAGTCAAGGAGTATATTCCTTTTTCGACCTATCACATAACAACCACACTAGCATTGTAGAGAGGCTTCAACTTGATATGGAGTTGTCAAAACACGTGTCGCCTTGCTACTGGACACGTCGGCGGCAGCTCTCTCGATTGGTTGAGCTCAACTTGTGTGCTCAACTTGTAAGATCTTGTATGGCTCATTAATGCTCATAAATGCTTCTTTAGACTTCATTATGGCTATGTAATCGTTCTGATAAGTATCCCTTTACTTATCTTGTCCATTTGCACATTAATGAGTTATATTCTTGTCGTGTGCTAGTTGATAGTGTGAATATGTGAGTCTACATAGATATGTCGATCTTCTTGCAGTCTTTGTCTTTGATTTACTCCTGAGACATAAGAGATATCTTCGTGTGGTGCCTGTCTTCTTATGTGTGCTAGAAGTTTTAGCGTGAGCTATCCTAGACAAGTGCCCGACTGGTTGGGCACTTGTCGTGAACCGAGTGCGCTTGCAACCTTGTGTGTTAAGCCACTCTCTTGCCTGTCTATCTAAATCATAAATCTTGACAAACATATTAGATAGACAATACAAGGTTTGCTATCATCAAAACTAAAGGATCTTGACTTAACATATCCATAATCTCAACCCAACCCTGGATCATATCCAATCAACAGGAGTATTATCTTATCGTTGAAGACATTTACTATAACCTTAACTCTGTACTCAAAATCGATTTCTAATTTCTAAATTGTATTGAGCTTGAATAATCTCTTTAAATGCTATGTAGCTTTTAGAGTTACAGATGAGGATCTAATGCTAGCTTCCACAAAAAGTAAACATCTACATTATGATCCGACATCATCACATTGATCATACAACACTTAGATAAACAATATATATCCTAAATATGGAATTATTTTATGTTCTCAAGACTTTCCTTAACTTTGTTCACTAGTCTCCAATTTATCTTATAATGTGGAAGGAGTCTATCTTTTATCAAATTGACACCTATTCGATTCCTCAAAACTTTTATTGAGTATTATCCATGCTCTTTCTCATCCTTGTAACACACCAACTAATAATTAGTGAAAATTATAATGCCCCCAAAGAGATATAGTAGAGTGGATATACCCTTATTCCTTACTAATCAAACTTCCTTTATTGAGTCTCATCCTCATCAATTTGTGAATTCTCAACCCTGACTCTTATATAAATTATAATTATGTAGCTAGTTCGTTTTTGGAATAGCAATATTGTGTCATTAAGTTGGTAAACAACTTGATAATCTTTAGACAAAGGTTAAGCTAATAAGTTATACTAGTGCTAGGTGTGTATTTGTATTTATTTTAGAGTTAACTAGGTGAAATATCCCCAAGATTTATAAGGTATACTAAACCTTATTTATACAACAAATAAATAAATTCTTGATTTAGAAAGGGTTATCAAATCATGATTATGCATATATGGGTATATTATCAACTTAAAAGGTTTATTAATTAAACCTCATTATATATGATAATAAATATCCTTATGCATGAAGTGGTTAATTAAGCCTTAATTATGTTTATATAATTATTTTTAAGGTTTAAAAAGGGTTTATTAAACTCTAAATCTACATAAATAATTATAGAGGAAATGAGGAAAAAAAAGAAAAATATAAGGATTAATTATATGAGCAATATTTTTCTAAAGAGTACATTAACATAATAAACAAAATAGTATAACATGTTCGTGTAAAAAAATAGTATAACATGTAATATATGATGTTACATAAAATAAAGATAAATTAGTAAGTTAGTAATATAAAAAATAAGTAACATATGAATGAACTTGAACAAATATGGACTACTAACTTCAATCAACACATTACTACAAAGGTCAATCAGCCTACTACCGAACAAAAATACACATGTCCCAAGTGAACCAGCAGCCCCTGCCGCCTCACTTAATTTTCTCTCATTTCAACCCTAACTGGCGAACACACATGGCCTCTCTTCATCTTATCTTTTCTTCTTCTTCATTCCAACCCTAACGGCGACAAGAACATCCATGCTCGCACCTCCTTCTCCACTTTCTCTTCTGAAATACTAAGCTGAAAAAGGAAACGACTCTTCCTCCTAACTCTCTAATGTAAGTAAATCTCATTCTCAGTCCCGATTTCTCCTCTCAATCAGCCTCGAAAATTCATGTTTCTTCTACCCAAGTGTAGATCTGGAGAGTAGCTTCACTTTGAGGCCGACTTGACTCTGTTTGGTGGTGTTTTAGAGGCTGGCGAACCGAAGCCAGAGAGGGAAGCTCAAGATTCTCGGTAAGGCGTTGATTTATTTCTTCCATATTGTTACCGAGGGTTTCATCAGGGTTCAGTCTGTTCCATTTTGTCTGAACTAGCGACGACGGACTATCTGAATTTGATTCTGTTATAGTGAAATAGAATTGATTAGAAGTCAATTGGTCTGAAGTTGGAATTTCGTTATCTTGTTTGTAATATCTGTTGATTTAGTCTGTACTATAATGAACTTTTTGTGTAGTTTGTATATAGGTTTTCACCTTGTAACGAAAGTGAATTTCTCTTTGTTCGGTTTCTGGGATCCACTGTGTTTATAGATGCTACTACTGCATGCTCGGATATTGAATGCAATAACGATCGATAGTTTTTTTGTTATCCTTGGCTTATTACTTACTCGTTGAACAAAATTGTGATTCTTGGTGGGCTTTTTTGCTTTTGAAGATAGGGTCTCGGAAGGAAAAGGAAGAATAGATTGTTTCCAGCTTATGCTTAAGCACTGTGAAGGCAGGAGTTCGCAGAGTCGTGTGGCATTTGGGATGTCTTTGATGTGCTAGTAGCACCATTATTGAAAATAGTGTTGATGTAAAAATATGCAAAGCTTCAGCAGCTATGAACGCTGAATTTTAGTTGTCATTTACTTATGTTTTTAGTGTGTAAATGTTGGAAAGTTCCTCAATTTTTGGCAATATATCCGATTGTGAATCATTTTGCGCCAAAGAAAGCTACATATTGATGATCGATCTTCAATTTATCAACCCAAATTACAGCTAAAAGTGCAAACAGGTTCTGAACAGCCACAAATATAACAATCATGGGTTTTCTTGATAAGAAGAAAGGCCCACAAAGTGATAATCATTAAGTAATCAGAGCATTTTGGTTGATGATATCAGGAAACCATTTTTTTCAACAATACGGATGAGATAATTTACTCAACTCTCATGGGAACTGCAAATCTATGTATGGTTGATCTTATAAAGGTGGTTAGAACAGGATTTTTTTCCTGATTAGATAGTTAATCAACTTTGTTTAGGGTAGGACCAAAATATGCAAGCATAGATACTGCATTATACGTTAACTAGTTTCTGCCTTGTTTTTTTTGGTAGATGATGTTTTTGCTGCGTGTTGATTTTTAGTTCTTTGCATTGTGAATGTTGGTTCTGTCTTGTTGTTCACTCAGTTGGTTTTGCCTTCTGTCTGGTCTGTGTAGTTGTGATTCAATCTTATGCTGCTTCTGTAGCTTTTCTCTTTGATATCATTAGCACTGTGGTTTCCTGTCATGTTGTTCGTCATGCAGGCTTTGGAATTATGCTCCCCTCTTGCTTTGATACCATTAAAATTTGGTTTATGCTTTGGAGCTGATTTTCTGTAACTAAGTTATTGTTTTATCGTTTCTGCAGGGGCTAAAAGGGGAATGGACATAGAAAACTGAAGATATTTAACTTCTGCCTGGATAATGTCTGAAAATCTTGTATCTGAGCCTATGACATTGGATCATAGCACTAGAATGAACCCTATGATAATGCAGACCGATGCCACGACAACAAACCCTTTGATGAGCTCATTAGCAAGTTTCAATGATAATTCTGCGTTGCAGCAGATACCTACATCAAATATACAGGATGTCAGAAAGGACACAATGATGAATTTAACTTCCTCACAGGAGATTTTTGTGTCTAATGAATCAATGGGGAACTTTCAGCCCATGCCCAGTAGTTTCAGTGCTCAGCATGTTTCAAAATGGCAATTGGAACAAATGAAAGCCTTACAAACCTGCCAAGGACAACACAATACATCCTTAGCTGTTAAAAGGAAGGCTTCACCTGATAGTTACACCCCTAATAATCAGGGGATGCAGAAAATATCTGCTTCTGCGAAAAGAATGACCCAGACAAGGGCTCACCCCAATTCTTCTGTGCCTTCAGTTTTGTCTGTACCAAACAAGATCAGTGCTCAGGCTGGGACGATATCGTATTCACCAAAATCTGGAAATCCAAGTAGGAAAGTTGTGCAGCTTGAGGCTGTTCAGAACAGGTCACATAATCAGCAGAACAAAAACGAAGTATCTCCTAAAGTCCAGTCTGAGCCATTTGGTTCTGTGAGATCCAAATTAAGGGAACAATTAGCTGCTGCTTTGGCTCTGGTTCATCAACAGCAAAGTCCATTAAATAATACTGAAAGGCTAGGACATTGTGAATTGGGATCCATGGATGTTTCTAAGCAGGATGGTGCAAAAGCTGCAAACTCCCGGGCTCCTGTGACTCTGCCAAGTGAAGAACCTGTGGATGGTCAAGGTGCCTCTGAAGCTGGTGTTGGTGCCACTTTCGAGTCATTGAAAGCTGTTCGGCAAGAATTCCAATCCAACTCTGTCTTGCCTTTTCAAGATGCTTCATTCAGTGATAACTTTTTTGCTAAAGATGACCTGTTACTTGGAAACGGTCTTGCCTGGGAAATGGATCTTGAAGCCAATGTTGGAGGAGTAAAAGGCGCTGAAAAACTTAGAACACAAGCGGATGACTTGAGTGGTGGAAAGGGGGAATCATGTTTAGAAACGGAACCAATGTTTCTGTGTCCAGAGGTTATTGCTGATAAAATTGAGTCAGAACTGTTCAAATTATTTGGGGGTGTAAATAAGAAATATAAAGAGAAGGGTAGGTCACTTGTGTTTAACTTGAAGGACAAAAACAATCCCAAACTTAGGGAACAAGTTATGGCTGGTGAGATATCTCCAGAGAGGTTGTGTTCTATGACAGCAGAAGAGCTAGCTTCCAAGGAGCTTTCTGAGTGGAGAATAGCAAAGGCAGAAAAACTTGCTCAAATGAAGGAGTTGCCTGATACAGACGTTGATCTGAGACGTCTTGTGAAGAAAACCCACAAGGGTGAGTTTGAGGTGATATCTTTTGAGACAGATATAAGTGCTCCGGTTGACGGCTTAGTAGGTGGAAATTCTGTTGTTCGAGATCAGGCTGAAGTCTCGGGCAGTGATGCAAAGTCTTCTTCCAAAGCTGAGCCTGCCCATAAGACTGATGAAAATAAGGGCAAAACTGGTGCTGTAGGAGACACTGAAGGTAGATTTACAATTCCTAGTGAAAGCGGTGATATAATGCAAGGTCTTATGGTGGATGACATGAAAGATCTTCCTCCTATTGTTTCGTTGGATGAGTTTATGGAATCTCTTGACAAGGAGCCTCCCTTTGAGAATTTACCAGTCGATTCTGATAAATCAGCATCAGACAAGGTAAGTTCTAATGGTGGTTCTGAATCAAAAACCTCTGAGCGAGCTTCGAAAGTCTCAGCTGAAAAGGTGGCACGGAAAGCAGAAAGTTCAAAGGGTACAAAGCACATTGGTAGGAACGTGAAACCCATTCCCATTATAAGAGAGTATGTTTGGGAAGGAGTGCTACAGCTGACTGTCACATCCACAGCTAACTTTGTTGGAGTGCTCAAGAGGTTTGTGTCCTTATCTTTCTAGTGCAGATTAGCCTTGTTTGTCATATGCTAAATTTTATTTCATTATATTCACATCAGATGGTCAGATGTCGATGAGTGACTGGAAATTTCATGTCACTTTCTTGTTTTGAATGCACATTTTCTCACCATACATTATTTGCTCTTGATGACGGCTGTTACTTCTGTGGTTATAACCTTGCGCGCCTGGTTGTTTGAGATAAATTACGCAGCTTTAGTTGGCCTTTGGTATCTGTTACTTTTTGCGCAATTATGAAGCAAGAAGCAGTGTGATTACTGTTAACATCTGCACAAAGATTCATGTTTGCGTTTTGATATGACTCATTGGCAACTTGGCTCGTCTCAAGTGTAGTTCTTTTTTACATTTGTAACAGTTCTTAATTGTTTTTCAGTGGTGAGAAGACTGGTACCAAGGACTGGCCGAGGTTTTTTGAGATTAAAGGCAGAGTAAGGCTTGAGGCTTTTGAGAAGTTCGTTCATGAGCTTCCTAATTCTCGGAGTCGGGCCATCATGGTAATCTCATAAATCTTTGTCTTTAATATTTTATACACATTTATTCACTGTTCATCTGTCATAAGATGTATTTGGTACCATCTACATTGGGATTTGACTTGTTCGGTTGGGTACTAACTTTTGATCACCAGACTCATGACTAATCTGAATTATGTAGCTTCCCATATCTGTTGCTAGTACTGCTCAGTATCTTTCTGAAATATCATCTACTTTCTTAATTAAGATGCCACTGTGGTTCTTTGTTTACCTAAATTTAGATAGTTCTAATTTAGTCCTCAAACTTGAAATTCTGACGTATTGAAATCTGTTCTAGATTGTTCATTTCTCATTGGATGCTGGGTGCAGTGACAAAGATCAAAGCAATGTACAAGAGGTGAGATATCTTGCCTTTCGTTGTTAAAAAAAGAGAGATAGCTGCACACGATTTTATGCAACGGCAAATAACTTACCTGTTTCATCATGTGGTTGGCTTGCAGTTGGTAGATTCTTACAAGTCGGATGAAAGACTAGGTTTCGCAGAACCAACCCCTGGAACGGAAATTTATTTCGTCCCACCAGGCGCCGAAACACTAGAGATGCTGAACAAGCACCTCCCCACATCCTACACTCGGACGCTTGATGCTATTGAAAACGGCATGATTGGTGTCGTCGTGTGGAGAAAGGCGCAGATACCACCACCTCAACCAACAATTTCTCCCAAACCATCGTCGTTACATCACAAGAACAGTGCTATGAGGCAACAAAACTCTTACGCTCCTGCAACTCCTATAAGACCACCTCATGACAGGAATACGAATTCGAATGTTAATTTTGGTCCAAAAGATGTTGTTGCCCCTCCCCCTTCTGTCACAATCCCTGATAACGATAATAATGAAGAAGATGATGATGATGATGACGATGTCCCACCTGGGTTTGGCCCACTTGGTGGCATTAAAAGGGACGATGATGATCTTCCTGAGTTTAATTTCTCTGGTAGTGGTAATGGTAATGGTAGTGCGTCAAGTAACCCAATTTCCCAACAGAAAATCCCAGTTGTAAACATCCCAGAACGTCTACCTTCCCCTACCCCAGCACCATCTGAGGACAAATTTAGACAACTGATTCTGAAATATGGAAAAAAAGATGATGCAACCCCACCTCCTCCTCCACCTAGGAGTGGTGGTGGCGGTGGTGGTATAGTTTTGCAACCTTGGAATGATGATGAGGATGATGATGACATTCCTGAGTGGCAACCTCAACAATCCGTTCCCCTATCCCATCCTCCTGTCCGTCCACACTTGGGTCAGGTCCAGGCTTTGCAGCCGCTTCAGCCACCAATGGTTCCACCAATGGGTGCCTCAAATGCTGGCCCTTGGCAGCCACCGCAAAGTGGTGGTGGTTGGTGGGCTGGAGGTGGATCAGTAAATAGGGGTAGGCAGCACCATCAAGGGAGACCGTGGATGCCAGATGGGTCTAGTAGATCTAGGAATAACAGAGGCGGCTATCAGTGATATTGGGACCGTGTACATATAATTTAGCTGTTTTTTTTTTTTCAGTGTTTTGTATTCTGGTTTCATGCCTTTTTTAGGGTAGACCGTAAAGTCAAGTAGTTCTGTTTGTAATACCGTGAGATTTAGTAGCACTTTAGGGTCTGTTCTTTTTCACCAGTGTTGGTGGCATTACTTCATAAAGATCTATCCGATTATTTAGCAGACTGTGATTGAGATTGCACTCCATTGGTGTTGCTTTGGTTCACGTTAAAAGACACATTTCGTCATATCCGCTTTCTATATTTGTTGTTCACGTGGGTACTATTCTACTGAATGAAAGAAAAGGTGGAAAGAGTTTTGCAAGCTCTCAATTTTAAAATGGGTTTTGACAATGCGACAGGGTGTTCTGATTTCTACTAATAAAGGCTTGGCAAACATTGTACAAAGTAGTCAATTGTTTGTTTTTTTGTGTTGCCTTTTGCTGATGTGTCAGCTCAGAAGTAAAGTAGACAATAATTTTGACCATGACTGAAGAACTATCTGTTTTCTCGGACAATAGTTTCAGAGGGGTTTCCTTTTTCGTGCGGATTCGATACAGGAACGAACCAGCCACAATTGGCGGATGCGTCGATCCCTTATCCAGCCTACCATGATTTGCCCCTGTCGCTTTCCCCCCTCTTGTTCTGGGTTCTCTCTCTTCTATTGTTTTCCTTAGTCCCAAGAAACAATTCAAACAACGAAGCAAAAACACTCACTACATAGTATTTAAGAAAGGGCGGGTGTTTCGCAAGCTTTGATGACAATAAAGAAACAAATAATCACTGTGAATGATGCGTCAAAGTTCCCGCAATCTAAAAGTGTCCAAAAAAGAGATATTCTTTACAGGATCGGGAACTTCCAGGGTGAAAACGATAGACTAGAGTGAATATTAACAATGCAAAATCATCATGGGGTTGGAGGATTTGGTTGAATCCAACCTGTAAAGTTGCGGTTTCTCACCATCAGAAAGATGTATGTGAAGGGAACAAATAGTTAAAAGGTAGATATACTGATGAAAATTATATCATATCAAGACATGGGTTACAAAATCATAACTGGAAGGTGAAGATCATGGCTGAAAAATGTGAAGATCAAACCTTGTACAACGGGAGCAGATGTGATTGTAGTGGTCACACAGAATCGTATGTGTGGACTAGACACCTGTTCTTCCAATGTCAATTAGATGCTAGAAGATTCAGGACCATTATTTTGCAGGATTGACTTGAAATTGAAGTTGCCATTTGTCAAAATTAAAAAAAGGGTTGAAATTGAAGTTGCTATTTTGATAGGGTGGAGAATATCATTACGTGCTTGCACAGGGCTAGGAGGAAGAGGATCAGAAAGGTTTACGAATCGAGTATAATGTGTGTCCATCAAGTTCAGAAGATGAGAAATGGATCAAGATCCACCAGTCCAAGGGGATATTCATGTGATCATCGTCGGTATGCTACATTATTTCTTGGAGCCACCTGAAAATGGTTTTGAGGAAATCATTTTCCTGGTAGAAAGAAAGAGAATGAGGGACTATCTCTCGAGGTTTTGGTCTTTGATTTTTGGAGCCAAGAGGTTAATGAAGTACAAGTTTTGAAAGAGAAACCGACGGGGGTTAATTGATACTTGTACTATGTCTAGGTGATCCTGGATTCGGTAAGACCCATCATCTGCTTCAAGCTGCGTCTGTGATTTCACCACCAGGTGTCTGTGTATGTGGCTATGCGACGACCACTGCTGGCTCTTGTCAAGGTTAGCATGACCAACGATTATGCATTTGAGGCAGATACTTTAGCCATTCACATATGTCTGTTCTCTTTGTTTTTTATTGCCATATTTGAGGCAGATAAACACTTTTGAACATATCCACCCTAACAATCTGTCACTTGATTTAGAAAACCCATTAATTCTATGTTGATTGTCATCAATCAAGGTTTCTGTACGCTAGCATTGAATTATATAGATTATTTCTTTTCTTGCAGCTATGAAAGACCCGTGATAATGTTTCGTATATATATACATATATATCTCATTCTCATTCTGATAGTTGAGTGAAAAATATACCTAATTGCGGGAGAGATATGGTAGCACCCTTCATCGTACATCTCTTCCTCCCCCACCTTGTAAACTTACTAGTACACGAAAATAGCAGCACGCACTACCCATCCACAAATAAGAAAATTGAAGATACAAATCAATCAATCAGAGAGAAACATATTTGTGTTCAAAATAACTAAATAAGCATCATGACTGCATCATCAATAGACTACGACTCTGCCATCAAGTTTCCCTCCGATTTCAAGCATCCTGGGGCAATATCTCTATGACACTACCTAAACTTGCTCAGCAAATGACTTCATTCCATCCTCCCCATTTGATGCAGAGCACCATTTGATGCAGCACCATGACTGCAACATCAATCAACAACAGGTCTGCTATCAAGTTTCTCTCTGATTTCAAGCAACCTTGGACAATATCTCTTTGAGAGTACCTCAACTTGCTCTGCAAATGACTTAATTCCATGCTCCCCAATATGCTGCACCATTTGATGCCACCTCCTTCTACAAACATCCCCTGGCCTATCCTCAATAAGAAAATCCCACTCCACCTCTTCTTCACAGCTTGCATCAAGATTATACAGCTCCATCAAAAGTCTATAATCATCAGCATCCGCCCATAAACCCTCACTCACCATCGAAGATGAAAGATTGCAGTACCATTTAGTGCAACAAGTAGCATTATTTCGAGTACCAAGCTCAAGGCTTATTGCCGACCAGGCAATGTTATCCTTCAACATCCCGTACTTTGACTTCTTCTCTTCAAATGCCTTGACTTCTAAGTTAGCATTCACAAGGTCAAACAAGGTCTGGTACTCATCTTGGGACCAGTGCCCTCTTTTCCGATTCGCCAAGAATGTTCTTCTGTATGCATCCTTTACATGGATCCTATACTTTCCTAATTCCTTAGCCGTTGTTGCCCAGTTTGAACCATACTTGTCATGCAACTCCTTTACTAAATCAAGTTCCTCCTGGGTCCACTCCCGCTTCTCACTTCTAGTGAAAATATTATGAGCCCGGTTGGCAATGCTATCTCTAGGTCTGTAAGGAATCGCCTCCGCTATTTCTTTCCAACACCCGTATACCTCTTTGTGTTTTCTGCTATTCATTACCATTTTAACACCATTTTCTCCTAGTTGATGACGCTTAACATAATCCAGAACAGCTTGTCTAATAATCTGATCTTCATCTTTAGTGTACCGTTTACCACGCACCATGTATGCCTTATTAATATTCTCATCACAGTCGTCAGAACCTTCAGTAGGGATAGGGAAGACCTCTACCTCACTTGAAAATTTCACTTTCTTAGATTGCCTTTCATTACAGGCTGTATCGGTTGTCCT
The DNA here is from genome assembly GCA_023374045.1 of Limonium bicolor. NCBI lineage: Eukaryota > Viridiplantae > Streptophyta > Magnoliopsida > Caryophyllales > Plumbaginaceae > Limonium > Limonium bicolor. Next base: position 17,691,354 of record CM041777.1, read on the forward strand.
TTTGCGCTTTGAAGATGCTCCTGTTTTCTGCTCTACATTTTTTGTGCTTGCTTTGATCTTGTCTCTCGTCAGATCCTTCTTTTTCTGCTTATGCTCCACACTTTGACCCTCCAAGTTACCAGCAGTTGTATCACCCTCTGTTCCCTTCTCATTCAAAGCAGCTTTAAAATCATCCTTCATCTTCTTTTTCTTCTTCTTCTTTCTTCTCCTCCATTTTCTCCTTATTTTCCTCTACATCTGTATTCCCCTCATTCAAAGCTTTCAATTTGACCTCTCTCTTTTTCTTCTTTTTCTTCTTCTTCTCCTCCATTTCCTCCTTATTTTCTTCTACATCTATATTCCCCACATTCAAAGCTTTCAATTTGACCTCTCTGTTTTTCTTCTTTTTCTCCTCCATTTCCTCCTTATGTTCTTCTACGTCTATATTCCCCTCATTCAAAGCTTTCAATTTGACCTCTCTGTTTTTCTTCTTTTTCTTCTTCTTCTCCTCCATTTCCTCCTTATGTTCTTCTACGTCTATATTCCCCTCATTCAAAGCTTTCAATTTGACCTCTCTGGTTTTCTTCTTTTTCTTCTTCGTCTTCTTCTTCTCCTCCATTTCAACAGATATTACAAACAAGATAACGAAATTCCAACTTCAGACCAATTGGCTTCTAATCAATTCTATTTCACCAAACAGAATCAAATTCAGAAAGTCCGTCGTCGCTAGTTCTGACAAAATGAAACAAACTGAACCCTAATGAAACCCTCGGTAACAATATGGAAGAAATAAATCAAAGCCTTGCCGAGAACCTTGTGCTTCCCTCTCTGGTTTCGGTTCGCCAGCCTCCAACACACCACCAAACAGAGTCAAGTCGGCCTGAAAGTGAAGCTACTCTCCAGATCTACACTTGGGTAGAAGAAACATGAAATTTCGAGGCTGATTGAAAGGAGAAATCGGGACTGAGACTGAGATTTACTCTCGGTTTCATCAGAGTTTGGAGGAAGAGTCGTTTCCTTTTCCAGCTTGGTATTTCAGAGAGAGAAAGTGGAGAAGGAGGCGCAGAGCATGGATGTTCTAGTCGCGTTAGGGTTAGAATGAAGAAGTGGAAAAAATAAAATGACGAGAGCCTGGCTCTGTATGTGTTCGCCAGGTTGAAATGAGAGATATTGAAGTGACGTGGCAGGGGCTGCTGGTTCACTTACCCAGTTTGGACATATGCATATTTTTTTTTACGAAAGAAATGGACGTATGTATTTTAGTTTAGTGTAGTTGACCTTTGTAGTAATATGTTGACTGAAGTTTTTTTTTTTGAAGAAATTTATTGACTGAAGTTAGTAGTCCATATTTGTTCTCGTTTATTAATGTGTTACTTATTTTTTATATTACTAACTTACTAATTTATATCTTTATTTCATGTAACCATCATATATTACATGTTATACTACTATTTTGTTTATTATTTTAATGTACTCTTTAGAAACTATATATTATAGTATTGTTCATATGTTTAATCTTTATATTTTCTTTTTTTCTCATTTTCTCTATAGTTATTTATATAGATTTAGAGTTTAATAAACCCTTTAAACCTAAAAATAATTATATAAACATAATTAAAGCTTAATTAACCACTTTATTCATAAGGATATTTACTATCATATATAATGAGGTTTAATTAATGAAACTTTTAAGTTGATAATATATCCATATATGCGCGCATAATCAAGGTTTGATAAACCTTTTTAAATCAATAATTTAATTATTTATTATATAATTAAGGTTTAATGTACCTTATAAATCTCGGGGATGATTCACCTAATTAACTCTTAAATACATACAGATACACACCTAACACTAGTATAACTTATTAGCTTAATATTTGTCTAAAGATTATCAAGTTGTTTACCAACTTAATAACACCATGCTATTCCATAAACGAACTAGCTACATAAAAATAAATTATATAAGAGTAACAATTGATGTTGTGAGTAAGATATGGATAAAAAAGGACCAGAGTTGTCAGTTCATTTGATAAACATGAACCTTAGGGTTAAGAATTCACTTGATGAAGATGAGAGTGAAAAAAAATGAAGTTTGATTGGTAAGGAAAAAGGGTATATCCACCCTAGTATATCTTTTTGGGGCATTATAATTTTCACTAATTATTAGCTGGTGTGCTACAAGGATGAGAAGGAGTATGGATAATACTCAAGAAATTTTTTGAGGAATAACTAGATACATGATAAATCGAATATGTGTCAGTTTGATTAAGGATAGATTCCTTCCACATTATAAGATAAACTGGAGACTAGTGAACGAAGTAAAGGTAAGTCTTAAGAAATGAAATCATTTCATATTAAGGATGTATATTGTTTATCTACGGATATATATTGTTTAAAGATATGATTCAAGCTCAAAAAAAATTAGAAATTAGAAATCGATTTTGAGTACAAAGCAAAGGTTATAATAAATTCCTTCAACGATAAGATAATATTCATGTTGATTGGATATGATCCAGGGTTAGGTTGAGATCGTGGATATAGATTGAAATTGGATATACAGATTGAACGATATAAATTTGGTAAACTTTATTTACTGTATGTTTAGAATGATAAGAATTAAAGAAATATCATTTTTAGGTTTCTTATTGTTGTACACCATAAAGGTGACAAGTGGAGTAAGACCACAATATATGATTCTGGTAACTAGATGGAAGGAAGATGTTACTAATTTGTATTGAATATTTATCTTGTTAGGAGGTCAAAGTTCAAGGTCAAGACATATAAGGTCTATGGAGGCAACTTTTATTGCCTCTGAAAACCAAAAAATTGCCTCCGTAGATATTTAGAGGCGACAAAACTGTTGCCTCTATGTTGCCTCTAAAGGGTCGCCTCAGTTGATTTTGGAGGCGACTAAAATGGTTGCCTCAGTTGATTTTACATATAGAGGCAACTTCACTCGCCTCCATTGATCACAACCTATTGAGGCAAGCATTATCTCGCCTTCGTTGCTCTTAAGCTACTGAGGCAACTAGATTAACTCGCCTCTGTTGAGCTGTGTGTAGTTTTTGTAGAGAGTAAACAACAGAGGCAACCAAAACAGGTCGCCTCTATTGACGTCTTACAAACGAGGCAAGACTTCCAACTCGCCTCTATTGCTTTGTGTAGAGATTAACCAACAGAGGCAACCTTCTTCTACTCGCCTCCGTTGATATCCAACAAGCGAGGCAAGGCTCTCAACTCGCCTCCGTTGCTTTGCGTAGAGAATAAACAACCGAGGCAACCTTCTTCTACTCGCCTCCGTTGATATCCAACAAGAGCGGCAAGGATTTTAGTTGCCTCTATTGTATAGTGTACAGAATGAACAACAGAGGCAACCTTTCATCACCTCGCCTCGGTTGATTGTCCAACAAGCAAGGCAATTGGAAAGTTGCCTCCGTTGATCTATTATTGAAATACCCCGAACTTAAATATGGGGATTAAAATTTATCTCATATGTATTTAAGGGCCTAATGGTACCCAATTAATACTAGTAAGGAAAAATAAATCCAAAAGAAATAAAGAAACGCTTTAAAAGCGGAAAACGCTAAATAAGCGTTAAATAACCATAGGAGGTACGAGACCTCGGTTAGAGTATTATATGGATTTTGAAGGTTTAATAAGACCTAAATAATATATGGGAACAAATCCCGAAGAAAACGGATCCTTAAAACGGATTAAAATCACTAACGAACCTTAAAGCGCGTTTTTCGAGGTAACCGAGAAAACGTGACTTTAAGCGGGTCAAATAGACTCGTAACAATTTGGTCAACTAAATAATCATTAATAAATATTAGTGAGGCTTTAGAACCAATAAAAATCAAGAAAACGAGAAATTAGTAAAAACTGTCAAAAACGGGAAGTTGTGGGGTAGAGATATAAATAACACAAACTTATGTGTCCACTTTTTTTTAAAAAAAAAAAATTGTGTGTGTGTGTGTGCTAGTGAGCCGGCCCCTACCCCCCTCTCTCACACACTCACTCACCCCTTCTAATTTACAAACAAACAAAAACAATAAAGTAACCCCCACCCTCACTTTATTTTCTCTCTCCTACCCATTCTCCTCCCTCACTCACGTACTCACCTCCTCCCTCACTCTCTTTTCTTTCTTCTCCTTCCTCCCCCATGCGATTTCTATGGAGGTTTGAAGAACCACACACAAACCCTCACTTCTCTCCTCTTGTTACTCCATCAAACATTCTCCAAAAATTATAAAAATACCACCATTGGAATCCTCTCATCAAGAGCTACATTCCTATCTTTTCAAAAATCAAAAACAACAACTTTCATCTCCATGGGTATGGAGCATTTGGAGCTTCAAGACCACCATTAGAAGGCCCTCATTCTCCTTGTTCTTTTAAGGTAAAAATATTCCTAAAAACTCCATCCTTTTCTAGCCTCAAGGGCAAAACGAAAATGAAAACTAAAACCTTTGTTGCTCCTTGTATCCTAGCCGATTTTGGCATCTTGGTGGAGTTGGAAACTTTGTTGTTGAACCACTCCAAGCTTCATTTACACCCTTGCAAGGTAATGAGAATTCTAAACCCTAAAACCTACTTAAAGTTTAAGAATAGCTAGGGTTAGTTTTTAGTGTATTGAAATGTGTATGTATATGGGTTGTAGAGTAGAGAATTTGTGTTTGCTAAACCGGTGGAGCAAGAGGAAAAGAAGAAGCAGAGGAGGAGAAAAGAAATTAGAAGAGAAACAAGGTAAGGATACTCACCTTTGTGTAGCCTTGTATATGTATAGATGTAACAGATTTTTAGAAGTTTGAAATGAGTAATGGAAATGGTATTGTGTAGTAATGTCTTGTGCAGGAGAATCTAAGTGCTTAAAACCGTTGAAAAACATGTAAAATGTATTGAAACTTAGTTGGGTATTGGGTTGTTGAGTGCAGGAATTTTTAGTAGTGTTTTAGTATTGGCAAATGTGTATGGGAGCTTGTATATTGATGTTGTGTATAAACAGGTGAGATGATGTTAATGTGTGAGAGAAACCATGTGGAGAATGTTAATAATATAGGGGAGACCATGTCAAATTTTGTGTAGGAATTGAGAGGACTTAAGTGGTTTAAGAAGAGGAAGTATTTGGAGAATATAATGGGAGTGTTTAGTAGCTCGTAACAGATTTGGGTATGATTTGTTAATGGGAGGTAATTAGGAAGTGAATGGATGTATTTTGGATACTAGGAGTGGCATTGGTTGAGGAAGTAATGGAGGTTAGAAGTTGAGTACAAAATCTGTAGCAAGATGCATAAAGATGCATTGGAGAGGTTAGGAAAAATTGGTGAGTAAGAATTGGTAAAAAGAGTGTTGGACTTGGGTATGGATATTATAGTTGCTTGGAGATGAATTGGAATGGTAAGATGGCATTAGGAGATGAGAATATGCATGGGGGAAATAGGAGCAAAAATCTGTAGCATTGGAGGATGAAAAACTGTTGTAAGTGTGGAAGGGAAGTAATGAAATTGTGTAAGTGGATTGATGGATTTAGTAAAGCATTTGGTGGGTGAACTAAGGCAATTTGAGGGCCTAGGTAGTGTTAAAACATGTGGGGTTACATGTGGGAAGATTGGGGAAATAATGGGTAAAGGTTAGAACTGAAAATAGAAATTAAAATGCAAATACTGGGCCGGACCGACCTTAGGACCGAACTTGCAAGGTCGGTCGAGCCCAGATTTACAAAGACGGGAAAGCTTCTGGAATCGACCGGACTTGCAAGTTCGGTCGGACCAGAGAAATTCTCCCGTCTGTAACCTACTGGAATGGACCGACCTTGCGACCGGACTTGCAAGGTCGGTCAACGCAAAATTTTTCCGTTGTAAGCTACTGGAATGGACCGACCTTGCGACCGGACTTGCAAGGTCGGTCGGGCTAAAATTTTCCGTTAAGTAACTCACTGGAATGGACCGACCTTGCGACCGGACTTGCAAGGTCGGTCGGCCCCGGAATTTTCACCCGATGTAACCTACTGACTCGGACCGAACTTGCAAGGTCGGTCGCAAGTTCGGTCGGGTCAAAACTTACAAAAAAAAACTATAAGACTATGGTTAGTATATGTATGTATGTATATGTATACCCACCTATACATACGTGCATACATAGGTAAGTAAACCATCGTTAAGTAATTAAAAGTAAGTAAATAAAATGTAAGTATAAGAATGTGAAGACCTAGTAAGTATGAGTTAGGAAGCGTAAGGGTAACCGAAGTAAGTTAATGATAGTTAGATTAATTATTCGGTTGTATGTATATCATAGGATTTGAATTGTGAATACCGGAGGAACGTTGGGATACGAGTACAACGGTGAAAGGTATGATTTCTTCATGCCCTGTATCATAATCTGGTTACCCCGATTTGTGTGCTTATTTGACCACCTAAATAAGATAAATGCACGAACCGGACTATATTGCACTTACCTGTGCTTGACTTATGTTGTGCTTGATATTTATTGTCTTGAGCACTAGTTTATATAATTCATGAAATATATGAATGATGATGAATGGTATTCGAACCTCGTAATGTACTTGTGTAATGTATTGTACCTCGTATGTATGTGTATAGGTGTATTGTATTATTGTGGCTTGGATGTTGACTTGTGCTAATTCCTAACTATCTAACTCCTAACTTAAGTGAGTAAATTGGAATGAGTACAAGTCCGATATAGCTTCGGCCACGCGTGAGGATGCGGAGTCACAAGAGGTTGGCTGCAATTCCTGACTCTTAAACTGGTCCGCGGCCCAAATCCCTTAAATGGGTAGCATCCCGGATTAGTGAGTCAAGTAAATCCCGGAGGTGGGACGGTGTAGTCCCCAGGGCCGGAGGTCCCGATGACTTAACTTGAGTAAGAGTAAGAGTAAGTAAGTATGGATCCGTAAGTATGTATGAGTATGTATGCGTATGTATGAAGTAACGAGTAAAAGAGTAATCTCCACCCGATTAACCCGGGTGGAACAATGAAGCTAACAAGAACTGTACTTTGTGTATGTAGTAAGTATGTGTATTCGGAAGAAGGTAAGTGAGTATTGAATGGTTATATCGTATTCCTTGTATGTAATGAATTGTATGTATGTATGTCATGTAAGTATTATTGTACTATGTGTAAGAGCATGTATGCATGTATGCTTGTATGAAAATGAACCGCATGTATTCGACCAAGTGGTCGGCGTACCCTCACTAGTACGCGGGGTATGCGGTTATCATTCTCGGCGAAAGCTGACCCCTTCGGGGGACATTTTTTAGTGTGCAGGTACCCGAAGCGAATATGGTCAAGGAAGAGACCGGAGGCACACCCTTGTAATTGGGAGTAAGTAGTTTGTGAGGAACGGGTAGTAAGTAGTCTCGTAGTGAGTACGTATGAACTTTGAAGAGGTAGTACATTTGTATAAGGATCTTAGTAAACTCGGTATGTGGATTATAATGTATGGTATTTGAAGTATTGTATCGAATGAAAGAATGTAGCGTGTATTGGTGTATGAAATATATATGGTAGATATGTAATACTCGGGATTCCGGTCCATCAGACCGATGCTGTAAGCAGTAATAGTAGCCTTGTTAGCCACGTGGGTGGCTAACGGCATTGTATCACCCATTGTATGTAAGTAAGTATCCGCTGCGTATATCTGACGTGTAAGGAGATTGGACGGTAAGCATGTATTAATGGCAGGGGTGTTACAACTATTTTCAAAAAAAAATATACTAAATTGATATACCAATGACCTGCATTAGTATTGCAGAAATGATTTGTAAAATCAAATCATTTTACTAAATTGAACTAATGACATTTCCAGCAAAGATCAATTACTTGTCAATCAAAATTTCACAATTCTTTCTTGAATTAATGAGATTTATGTACATACACATGTTTATCCTAACAGTTGAAACCATTAACATGATACACCTCCACTCTAAAACTTGGGGCTCTGTTCATAATGTTGAAATTATTTGTGCTTCTTGTGTGGTTCATTGGCATCATCACTGATGTCCTTCGATCTACTTGACGGTTTTCAGTGACATCCCAACCTAATTCTCTTAAATCTTTCAATTTATGGCTCCAATAGCAATACATCTGACTCAAATTCCCAGTAACATTCATCATAAGGCAAGTCTTTATACTTTACAAAGTACTCCTTCTCACCATCATCACCCCTGCATAAGCAACATAAAATAGTCAAAAACAGCAAGTCATTCGAATTCTGCATAAGCTACCATATAGCAATTCTGAAGCCACATACACAGTGCGAACCAAGACATTCAAATTCCGATCCAAACATTAGAAGCATCTCCAGGTCTTTTTCCATTGATACTGACTGTCTCGCACACAAGGGATAAAGTGTGCACATGCGAAAGATGAAGACAAACAGACTGTCTCACATATGCTAAGAAAAAAAAGACACAAATTACTCCATCTCTGGTTTTTCACATTTTCATTGTTGGATAATAGGAACTACCAAGATGCTGAGGCATCTCTGGAACACTTCAAAGATTGTTATTTGAACAGTGATGAGACCACCCTAGAACAGACTGTTGAGATAAAACACCATAGATAAAACATCATCACAAACAGCAACATACGCATGAAACACAACGAAAGAAGAGACTAGCAGGCTACACACTATTCCATGAACTCAAGTATTTAACTGGATTAAGACAAGCACAGTTAGAAGCACTACAAGCAGTCTTACAGACATGCCAAAGAAAAAGCATTTTACCAGCCAAAAGATTGATGTAAGCATAATTATCTACAATTTGACAGCTGTGCAGTGACTTTTCTATTCTTATATCTAAGTCAAAGAACAAATATTTAATAGTAGAAACTCCAAAAACATCAGGTCATAAATCTCAACATCATGTCCCCAGAGATCTGATAGAGTTCATGTTTATCCTCTAAACTTGATTGAATATGCATGCTAATTTCTTAAAGAGAGATGTTTATAAATGTCTGTGTATAAGAGGTGATAAAAAAATAGAAATTGCCGCCTTCACCAAAAGAATCTGCATATGAAGGTGAAGAATATGACCAGAAGAACAATGCCAGCCAATGACCCAGCAATCAGTGAGGACTTATAAAATGATAGCGTCTGAAGGTAAATAACGTAATCGAAAACAAAAGAGTAAAGTTTACTCACATGTCTTATGTTAGTCTCTGGAGCTTCTGGATTGCTTATAATTCATCATGTTGTGTCTGTTAAGTCTACCACCACCAGTACAACAACAAAAACACTGTTAAAACAAAGCAAAGGAAAAAGCGATCTTAATACTCACATAATGGAGAGGATTGGTATACTACCTGATGAACACACTTACGGGTCTACGGCTTGCTAATAGTGCTTAAAAGCATTCAGACATGACACTTGACACGACAAAAGACTGCACAATTATGATTTTCAACATTCATATCACTCTCTTACCAAATACGTATAGTGCAGCTAACCAGCTGAGGGATGAGCCTCTTCAAGATTTTAACAAACCCAAGTATATGCATACCTACACGAGCCTGCTGGTTTTAATTCAGTTGTTTCAGCTGGTTCCGCTTTAGTAGGCAACAGTACAGAGTTAACAAACCAGCAAATATAATGTCCAACTGCTACCCTATAGTAACTGCAAAAAACAAAAAAAAATGTACCATTAACGTATGTAGCAGCAAAACAAGGCAGAAAAGGAAATCCTCTCTTGACTCATGTTCTATAAGAAACAATAATGCAGTTTAAATAATCACTAGTAGTTTTTTAATCGAGAATAATACATGAAGAGAAACAGAACCATCTCATGAATTACCATTTGAAAGATTATGTGCTTCTTGATAATATTATCAAATAAGACATATAGTGGAGTACTAGGACAACACTTTACTTGAATACTTGCATACTTTTTATTCAAATTTGCAGTTTCATAGTAAAAACGCTCCTAAGGGATTCAAACTACGAGAAAACTCAGGGAAACAAAACAATTGCACAGCGGCAATTACATAAAAAACGCTCCTATGAAAGGAATAAAGAAGTTAACTGCACAATAAAACGAAGATATCATGGAAAAGAGAAATATGCACAGAGCCATATGATGTAAATTATCAGGCCCTTCTATATCTCTAATATGTACACTTGTACAAGTTAATAAGATGTACCTGACCAAATTGAAGCAAACTCTGGCTGTAGAGAGTGTGTATTACATTTCCATATTCCACACTACGAGAAAACTCAGCTGGCACTTCCTTATGTGAGACAAAAGTCACCTGAGATGATGAAACAACCTTCGAAGCATGTGGTGCAATCTGTAAAAAAACGAACACTGAATTTCTGATGACCAAGAAACTAAACAGAATAAAAAAGGAGTATCAAAGATGTGGTTCCTTAATTCTACCTGTCACCAACTCAGCTTTCTTAGCTTTGAATTTCAGTTAACTTATATAGATTTTAGTTTATAATCTTCAGCTTTTGACCATGCAAGCCATTCCAGAAGGCAAAAGAATTCACAGCTTCTTACCTGGAAGTTGAACTTCTGAAACCTGCATCCATCAACTACAGACAGTAAAGGTCTAAACTAATAACAAATCCTACAAGAAAATATCACTTTCTTAACCAGAAAACACAAATAATAGTACATGTGGGCGATAACATAGTGTTATAAAGAGATGTGGATGGACCAACTCATAGTTCGATTATCATTAAACCCCAAACAAGTCGATTTCTTCATCAACTGCATAGATAGGTATGAATGACGACGTTATCGACACAAACACAATCATAGACGAACATATTAAATGGTGGAGTTGAAATTGGAGACGGATTTGTAGTAGATTTGTGAAATTTTGTTCGACGAAGAGATATAAACAGAGATAGAGAGACTTGAAATCAAAATTTGTAGTATATGTGGTAATGGAGACACAAAAAACGAAAACTCACATTTGTAGTTAAAGGCGGTCTAATAGAGTCCCCTGACTTCAGAAAACCACTGCTTCCTTGCTCCAAGCTCAACCCTAAAAACCGGCAGTAATCGATATACTCCAGCAGCGGCAAGGTGCGACGAAGCATCGCATGAGTTTAATTGGAGAAGCATTGAATCCCCGGGAGCGCCTCCAGCTATGTTAGGGTCTGCTCATGAGAAGGCTTGCATCTAGAAAATTGGTGCGAGCAAATCGTTGTCCGGTATGTCTGAAGGGTTATTCACCATGAAATCAAATTCGCTGATTGTCGATTTTGGTATTAGAACTCACTGGTAGCCGGTAGGTGTCAATGTTGACAGATGCACGCCGGAAATCAAATTCATCATCGCCGCTGTCCGCAAGAGGTTGAAGGTTACCTTAACGCCGACCTCAATTTTATTCATCAGAAGATTTGAAGAAAGAAAATTAGGTTAAGTATTAGCAATCATACGACTTTTGCTATGGTATTTTACGGACTATAAGAGTAGTTTGGGGAGGCGAGTAAAATGGGTCGCCCCAGTCTAGCTTATGCAAATGAGGCAAGTAAATGGGGTCGCCCCTGTCTAACTAATGCAAAAGAGGCAAGTAAAAAACTGTCGCCTCTATTAATCATTCCTAGAATTTACAACCGAGGCAACTAACATAAGTCGCCTCTAATGATCCTATGTGGTGACACTCACACTCGACCAACAGAGGCACACATTTAGTACTTGCCTCTGTATATATAATACAACCGAGGCAACTAAATAGTCGCCTCCATTGATCATAGAAACAAAGGCAACAATCTTGCTCGCCTCCATTGATAAGACAATTAGAGGCAACACCACTACTCGCCTCCTTTGATTACATAAAATGAGGCAAGTTTCAAGTTGCCTCTATTGATGTTATACAAGTTGCCTCCAATGATGAACATTGTTGTAGTGTGTGTTTAGTAAAACCTCTAGTTATGATTAATGTACTAACTGGGAGGAATAATTATGGGAGAAGGGTGATACGATATTGAGAAAAATTCTCAAAATCTATTGAGTGTGAACCTAGTTTCAGAAAGCTAAATGTATGCTAAGTGTGAGGTTAGTTTTGTTTCACCCTGTAACGGATAGATAATCAAATAGATTTGTCTAGATTTTAAAGGATATATAAGAAATATATAATTCAAATGGTTATAATTCTAATCAATTGTTTAAATAAAAAGAAATTTTTTGTGAAAATAAAGAGAGTAGGTGTGAATGTGTCTATAACCATATACAATTAGTTAAAGAAATAGGAAGGTCCTAATGATTCTTATGCATGTGATTGGTTATAAATAATCAAAACTCCTAATAACCCTACTACAAATACTATGATGATTAAATTATAGATTTATAATCATTAATACATAAACTAAATACATAAGAGTGATGATCTGTTTGATCATGATGATTGTTGTTACATAATGTTAATAATGATCTTGAAGATCTCTGAATGTGAGTTAAGTGTAAATTAAGTAATGAAGTGTCAACACTATAATTTGCATATGTATTACTTCATTATCCCATCTAATTTACTTACTATGATTCATTTTCTTTGAACCAAATATAGCTTAACTTGATGTGTAGATTATTTTTTACCTTATTCATGTATACATGTTATGGTATAGTAATGATGGCTTTAGGGCGATGAAAGTCTAAATGGCCTTTGAAAATATAAATGATGTGTGGTCTTGATGACCTTTGATAGATGAACTCAATTATGAAATATAGATATCTTAAGAATCTTAGCTAGCCTATGTGTGGTTATTGAGGACACTAGATGCTATAACTCAGTTTTACTTAAGTCGGATTGGTATTTTGTTATCTTATGTTAAGTGATTTTATGTCATTTAGGTTGTCTTGTGGTTTTGAGGAGAAGAGGAGGGCAAGATGGACTTTTGGTTTAGTTGGAAATTAATGTAAGGAATTGGAAATTCCTTTTCCCTTTTTCTGTTCTTTTCCATTCATGTTAGTTGCAGTTATTTTATCTGAGCGCTCTCCTTCCCTTCTCTTTCTTCCTCAAGTTCTTCTTCGTGGCTTTGTGATCATCTGAATTGTTGTTGCAGTGTTGTGGGATTCCTGGTCTTCATTGTTGTGTGCTTCCTCATCTGATTTTAGGTTGGTTAGTAGTGCAATTGTGGGTTTTGGTTCTTAGTTTTGCTTTCGGGTTTTTTACTATCGTTTTGGTTCGGGTTTACTAATTCAGTGGTAGATTACGTTGTTTTGGTCTGCGGGCTGCTTGTGGGTTCTTTGGTTTCAGTTGGGGTTCTTCTGCACGTCAATTGAGGTAGGTGGTGGACTTATTCGTAGTTGTTGTTCAGCCATGAAGAGTTTGGAAATTGGGTTATTGGTGGATGATCTTCAGTGCATTTCTGGTGTGTTTTCCTCGTTGTTTTTGTGGGTAATTGTCTCTCAAACCCATATGGTTTTCCTCTGATTTTGCTTTGGATTGATTATGTAAAGATTTGGCTATGGATTGATGATGATTTCTGTAGTTCGCTTATGTTTTCTGTAGTGTATGAACATGTATGTTCAAATAGGGCCTAGGCGCGACCTGTCTTCTCTGTTTTCAAACGTGTCTGAACATCCGTCCGACGGTATGCGAGAATGACGTTGGGATTGCAAGTTTGACTTGCGTCCGAACTTGTAAGCCCAGACGTAAGTTTGGATGTGTTCCTGCCTGTGTTTTTTGAAGTTCGACATATGTCCAAACATCTATGTTCCGGCGTATGTTCGAACGCCATTATGATCTTTTGACCAAACTTGCAAGGTCGGACGCAAGTCCGTACATGATGATTTCTACAATTTCTGAAGCTTCGACTTGTGTCTGAACATGAAAGTTCAAACATAAGTTCGGATCTTTGAATTTTCATAGGTGATACGTGATAACTAAGATCTTTTAAGACATTTTGGTGAAGGAATCATTTGAAAAGCATTTATATAACTCCTTAAACAAGAAAAATGGCTAAAGATGATTTTAGGGCTTTTCTGGTAATTTATATTGGAAGAAATTGTTATGAAAGTTATTCTTGAGGGGGAGACGTATCTTTGTGCTTAAAATGGTGAATAAACATTATTAAAAGCTATTCAAGCTCGTGGGTAGGCCTATAGTGCAATATTTGACAAGTTATAATGAAAAAAAAGGTGATTTAAGGCTTATTTGTGTCTACTGAGACTTTGTGTGTGAAACTGAGTGTATGAACTCATTTTTCATGGGTAAATGACCCTAATATATATTGAACTTACATGAAGATGGGGTTTGAAGTCAACTTGGTTTGACTTAAAGTTTGTATTGTTTCAAGCAAATATAAGTATGTTAAGTAAGGAAATGAGCTTGTTTATTGTTCTTGTGGTGGTGAATGAATATTACTGATGATTTGGTGTGTGATTTGATGTTTGAATATCATTGTAAAGGTGACTAATTTACTTGGAATCTTGTAATGATTATGGAACATGTGATCATGGATACTGGTGAGCCAATTTGGCCGATTACTGATTATTTTCCCACTACCAATGTATTGTGGGCTAAACTTTATGATCTACTCTGGTATTTCTCTACCCTAGGGGGTGTGCACACTTAAAGACATAAGGTGAGGTGGTATTTGTCCAAGGGGCCGAGAGCCTCGAAGCTCTTTGTCGAAAGACTGGTGTGCCCGAGGATTGGTGGAACTATTTTGTTGGAAATTGTTATATATAATCCATGGAACAAGGTGGAACAAGTGGAACTATAACTTTGGTGGAACAAGTGGAATTATATCTTTGGTGGTATAACTGCGATTATGATTTATATCATTGTTTTTGTAACAGATGGAATTATAACTTTGGTGGAATTATTGTGAATGTGATTGTAACACCCCTCACAATAAGCTCGTAGTAATCACTCTCGTAGCATAATTAAAGACGTCTTACAGCGGAAGTTAAACACTAATAATTCTCACTCGGGTGTCACATGTCATTACTCACCCATGCGAGTAAAGAAGCAAAATAATAATAATAATAATAATAATAATAAAAATAAAATATAATAATAATAATAATAAAATAACGACAATAATTAACCGCAGTGATGAACGAGATATATACTACATCATCCTAAGTTTAAACTAATACATAAGGTAAGTGAGCATCTAAGGTAATCCCAATATTTACATCGTACTGAATATAAATTAATTATGTAGGTACGATAAATAAATGACATTGTTGACTACCCTGAAATCCCGCACTCCGGCTTCATAGCTCGATGAAGTCCTGTAATGTGGTGCCATAAAGGCTCAGCCAACTGCTGGTATGCTAAATGTGATCCTAGACCCTTTAGGCCACTTATGTCGTTTTAGCCATCTTGATTAACATGGGGTTCGTTTCATGCTGTACCGTTTACATGCTTATAAAATAACTGTAAATACGGAATTAAAACACACAATAGGTATTCAAACATTAACACATCAAGACATGCTATTACGACATTCATAATTGAATAATGAGCACGAGTCAACAGTTAACTGAGGTCCAGTTAGTCTCACTTGTTTATTTCCATCACATGAAGCCCCGCTTCCATAATCTCACATAAACATACGGGTGTCATGTTAAACACAATTCCCCATTTAACCTCACACATAAATATTTTGGATAGTAGTCCGGTGCCATCTACAGTGGGTGGATGGACTCACTTATCTACAGTGGTAGATGTCCATTAGGCCGAAGCCTTGGTGCCAACGGTAGCACACTCCGACTAACGATCGTATCCGGCTCGTTAGATAAACAAGAGTAGACCCTAAACGGGTGTTAAAACTCTAGTGATCACTATGCGCAACCTGCTGGGATGTATGCATACCAAAATTTATTAAACACTGTTTCATTAATTAATTATCACACTCTCATAAGTTAGCGTATTTCAATTAGTCTCCTGGAGATTCAATCTCGTTATTGGAGAAAACACGTTTTTATTGGATGCCCTATCGGGTCTTACACACGCCTAGAAGTAGGGCTGCCCAAAAAATTCCGAAACCGCGGTATCCGACCGAAACCGAAGTAAACCGTACCTGTTTTCAGGTTAACCGTACCAGTTCTTGTGGTATGGTTAACCGAACCGTGTAAATTGACCGATTTCGGTAACGGTATTGAATTTTTCATAACGGTTAATCGCTCGGTTAACCATGGTTAACCGATTATATAAACAATCAAAATATTCAAATATTAATGTTCACGTTATATAATAATTAGCGTTAGCTATTGAGGGAAGATGCACAATATTATATTTTTTGTCACATGTTTTTGATTTGTCACTCATGATTTAGGTGGATGATCAATGTTGTACTATAATATTAATGGTATGGTTCTCATCAATAAAAAAATTCACGACTACAAGGTTAACCGATTAAACCGAACCAAACTTAAGGTTAACCGGTCCAAACGGAATGGTAATGGAATCGGATTTTAGAAAACCGAATTAAACGGTTAACTGAATCCGGTTAACCGATCTAAATGGAATGGTAATGGAATTGGATTTTAGAAAACCGAAGACCCGGTTAACCGAAAGCGGTTAACCGAATAAGGCGGTTAACCTACCATGGGCAGCCCTACCTAGAAGTCTGCTAGGTGATGTTCAAAGGTCGAGTCATCGCTCTAGAGACGGTTAATACCGGGTCTCTAAACTAAGTTCCTCACTTAGTGCTGTTAGGAGTATTTCACTCTCACAAGATGATAATTGGAGTCTCTTCTAATAGTTCATAATAGTTAGGTGATAATTGGTATCACAAGTCTAAACGATGTACGCGCACAATTAATAAACGCTTTGGCGATTGGAAAACGTAAACACATACAATCACATGCATAACATTATTTATCTGACATGCAAGCACACAGTTACGTCCGGAACCCAAGGAAACCATTGGAGCTTTCAAACCACACATTTACATACCGTTCACCGTTGAACAATGCTAGCGTGATGATTCACGCCTATCCTCTAGCAATCCCGTAGCTCGTATCTAACAGTTCGTACCTCTGGAATACATCACTCTAATATCAGTGTCTATATTACGAGTCTACTTAACCATCAAAGATAGGTTATAATCATTGCCTCGTAGTTATACCCTTAACCGGTTATTGTTTGGCTCAGGTTTGTATTAAGTCTCGGGATTTAATTTAACCATACCCTATAGTTGTAAGAGTATAACATTTCGTAACGCAATAATATTCATTACTTAAGGGTTAAATTCCTAGTAACACATGCTATCTATCAAGGTTATTTGACCCTTGTATATTTGCATACACACACATATATATTGGTCTCTATATATATATTTATATACATATTTCTTTGTTACTTGTTCGGCCAAATTATATTCCACTTATATATTTAGATACCCATATATGTATGTATTGATACATATATATTTATATCCATACAATATGGTCCATTGTTATACTTTACTTGTCTAAGTTATATTCTAACTTTTAGTTACATATTATTTTATGTATCGGTCAACTAACTGCTTGGTCAATTTGTGATGATTTGGTCAATTTAGTTTGACTTGGTCAATGTTACAAGTAAATGTTTCATTATATCCAATATTTAGTCATCAACTCATACTATATCATATATAACACTTATACTTATATTTCCAAATCCACAATTCTCTCCACATTAACCCTATATGATTTATCAATCATTATTATATTTTTCACCTTATATTATAATTTCTTATCGTGTGAATTTATAAGGTTTTCCATAATGCATTTATTCAATACTTCATGTGGAGTACACATTTATTTATTTGTGTCCTTTATTCGCAAATCTTTTTCCCAATAATTTATCTTAATATTATACAAGGTATTTTACACATTGTCACCTTCCTTATATTATAAGGTTTCTTATCATATGTTATACTCCCCAAGTTTCCAACTTAAACCCATTATTATATGTGATTATTTATAAGGTATATTTATACCCATTAATCTTTATAATATACCCTCTTGTACTTCAACATAAGGTCACATTATATCATCTTAAACTTTATAATATATCATTTATTGTCTGAAAATTCCAAACCAGCCATATTATTTTCGGCATTTAAATTCATTCCCCCTTCATTTTAGGTTATTTACAAAATCACCCCAAACATTATTCTTGTTACATTTCTAACCTTATTTAATTATAACCTAAGATCCCAAAACATTAAATATACAAGCATACATACACATATAAATTCAAACAGCACCCCCTTATTTTCCAGATTTGTTCTTTTCACCCACAACTTCTTTTAATTATATATGGCCCCTCCTTATTTTGTAAACTTTCAATTTAATACCTAAGACTTTATATTATACACATTAACTTATTTAATCCCAAAAATTCCCAAAATAATTTCCTAAATTCTCGAACAGCCCCTAGGCTGTCCCAATATTATTTTCCACCCCAAACTTTCGGTTATTTACATAATAACCCCATAAGTTTTATAATGTTACATTTTAATACTTAAACCATATATTATAATCCTTAATTTATTAAATCACTAAAATTAGCCCAAAAATCCTCAAATAATTCGAATAGACCCGTAGGATCATTTTAATTTCGGCACCGTTTGGATCATGGGGAAACCCAGGGGAAAGGAATTGATTTGAGCAATTGTGTCCCATCCCGGTGTTTGTTTGAACGGGAAAAGGAATTGAAAAAGGAAAATATTCCCCCCACCGATTCCCCCGCCCATTGATAGTTTTTCCCTTGCTATACAGTACGGGAATCAATTCCCACTGCTGCTATCTATTTTTTTATTATGTAGTTTGGTAGTTATTAATGCATTCAAACTTATTATCATTTTAATGATTTTTTCCATATTACACAAAAATCTTTGTGAGAGAATCACCATCCAATTATAGTAATAATGTTTCATACTATTTTGTGTGGATATCACAAAAAAAAATAACAAGTTTATAATATCGTATTCAATATAATTCGTTTTAAAGTTGAAAATTGTATTTTTAAAAAAAAGTTTTTTGCACATTTGAATTCATCTTTTTAATTTTTCCCATTACTTTTTAATTATATACTAAGTTTACTTTACTTTTTGTTATCCTAATAAACTATACTTACTTTTTCTTATTTCTCTCATAACAAAGCAATGACACTAGTCATGTTACAATATTTTTGAATTACTTATATTTTGAATGAGATAAAATTATTATTATATTAGTTATATTATTTTTAATTAATGATGTCTAATTTAATATTATTGCCTAAAAAATTTAGACAGGAATTCTTAAATATCTTTAATATTGACAACTATATCATATATGGTATATCTTTTTACAAAGTTCAAACTTAAGAAATGTAATTTAAATGAAATGGCTTTCAATAAATCCTTTCAAAATGTCGTTGAAAACTAATCAATCTTTTACATTAGTTTATTTAAAATCAAACCACATTTTTTTCTTAGATCATATTTATATCAGTAATATTTTACAATGTTGGTATGAAGGTAATTATTCCTACCATTACTATTAAGGTTTTATTTAGATAGTTGTTATTAAAATTTTATCATAAATAATAGATTTATATGTTAACTTATATTATCATTTAATATGTAATAAAATAAATCTTATAACCATAAAATTTTTTATTATTATATAATTGAGGCCTTATTTCTAAATAAATGATATAAAGACGTATCTCTATTGTTATTCCCCTCTAAATGCAAACAAATGTATATACCATTCTTATTCCCAGTCCAGGTCCATTCCCTTACATAACCAAACAAGACTGGTATATTCGCATTCCCTTTCCCATTCCCTTCATACCCCATTCCCATTCTCTTTCCCCTCGATCTATCCAAACATTGCCTTCATTTCAGCCACTAATTTTCGAAAATCACACAAACACCCCAAATAGTTTCATAAATTTCATTTTAAACTTAATACTTCATTTAAATCACCAAAATAATTATTTTTATTATTTTAATTTGGTCAAACCTCACATGTGGTCAAGGTTGACCACCCAAGTATTCTTTTGACCTATACTTATACAATTTACGGTTTTACCACATTTATTTCACTAGTTTTACACTTTAAGTGTTTAAACTTTATAAAAATTACATTTTATGTTTTAAAATTCCTAAACAGCCCCATTCGGTTTTAATTATTGTTTAGCACCCTAAGCTTTATTTATTTACGGTTTGACCCACATGCTAACTCTTTTGTTCATTTTAACACTTATAAAGTTCATAAATCATATTATAACTTTATATTCAATTTATGTTACACCTATATTCATCATTATTCATACAAAATGTTCCTAGGTGAATATGTTCACTAAAATTACACTTTAGCACCAGAAACATGTTTAATTCATTTAACCACCCAAAACTTAATAATTTAATATTTAAAGCTTTAAACAACTATAATAAAATGGCCTAAACACATGGCCTTCAACATAACATAAACTTAACCATAAAATGACATTAAAATCTCCATAAACTATAGGTTATACACGGGTTGCTACAGGTTTTTCATTTAACTTATAAAAATCATTTTTCTTTCATTTTTAACTTATAAACTTGACTTTAATAAGTCATTAGCACCTAGATTCACTAAACAAACATGTAACCATAATTTTCTACACATTTTTATGGTTTAAGAAGCACCTATACATGTACCATTCTCGACCCTATTTGTTTCATGACATTAATAACTTTAATGTATATAATTAAGGGTTTTAAGCATCATTACCTTGTTATAACCACAAGGAAGTCCATTCCAATTCTCCTTCCCCTCTCGGAACTATTTTACAGAACCTTAGGTTAGATTTTATTTCATGAAATTAAGCTTAAACACTACCATAGACCTTAAGGCTTGTTTTAGTAGTTTACCTTCTTAAAAAAATGGTTTTCTCTTTGGGATGATGTCCCTACTGCCATAGTACTCCATGGATGATTTCAAGACCCACTCGGCCCCATAATAACCAGGAACAAAGTCTTAGTTAGTAACTCTAACAAGATACTTAGTTTAAGGATTTTTAAAGCATGATTAAAGAAGAACTTTACCTTGGAATTTTGGAGGGTTTCAGGAGGTATTTTTAGCCACCTACAGAAGGTAATAACACCCTTAGTTTATGTGGGAAAAAGCAAGGGAAGTTAAGGGCTTGAATAGCCATAGAGATTCATGATTTTACCTTCATTTGAAGCCTTTTAATGAGTGTTTTGGGCAGCTATTTAGCTCAATGAAGAGGGATGGAAACACCCTTCATAAGTGTGTAAAAATATGTAGAAAAAGGAGTAAGTGGATGAAATACCCCGAACTTAAATATAGTGATTAAGATAATTCTAATACGTATTTAAGGGCCTAATAACGCCTAAGTAATATTGGTGAGGAAAAATAAATCCCAAAGAAATGAAGAAACGCTTTAAAAAGCGAAAAATGCTAAATAAGCGTTAAATAACCATAGGAGGTATGAGACCTCGGTTAGCGTATTATATGGATTCCTAAGGCTTAATAAGGCCAAAATAAAGTATGGGAACAACTCCCGAAGAAAACGGATCCAAATAATGTATTAAAACGCTAATAGAGCTTTAGCGCACGCTTTTCGAGAAAACCCGAAAACGTGACTTTGAGTGATCAAACGAACCCGTAAAAATTATAGATCATTAAATAACTATTATTAAGCATTAATGGAAGCTTAATAACCAATAAAATTAATTAAACGAGAAAATTCCGGAAAACGGGTTCCGGTTATTAAAAACTGTAGCAACCGGGAAGTTGTGGGGTGAGAGTGTAATAAAACAAAACTAGTATGTCCACTTTTGTAAATAAAAAGAAAAAATGTGAATGTGTGTGTGTGTGTTTAGTCAGCAGCCCCCTCTCTCACACACCCTCTTTACTTTCCTAATATGCTAAAAGACAAATAATAAAGTAAAAAGTAACCCCACGCTCTCTCACCTCTCATCTCTCTCCCATTCTCTTCTTCCCCAGCCGATTCTCTCTCCTTCTCCCCTTGTGGCTGGCGATTTTTGAAGCTCTCAACAACAACAATGGCAACCTTTCTCCTTCTTCATGCTCTACCTCCATGTGAGCTCCAAATGTAAAAATAACTACATATTCCTACTCCCCTCATCATCCTCTACACTTCTCTCTTTTCAAAATCCAAAAATGAGGAAGTTTATCTCCATGGGTTTTCCCCATTCAAAGAGAAAATAGCATCAATGGGTAGCTTGGAGTCTCCTCTCTCCATTAAGGTAAAAATCTACATGAAAAACTCATGTTTCTTCATCTTCCTTTGTAACCGATTTTTACCCCTCTTGTAATGCTCCATTTTTCTCTCTCCTTTGAGAATCAATTCAACCTTGCAATGGTGGTGCAATCACCTTCTTGAACCAAGGGCTAAAACCCCTCATAAAACACTCCAAAGGTAAACCCTAAAATTAGTGTTCTAAACATTCCTATGAACTAGCATTAATTTAAGGGTTAGTATGTTAATTATACTTGTTTTTTGTGCTTTGGGTGATGGGAATGGAGTTTGGCAACTCCATTCCCCATATAGCCGTTTTGCACAAGAAAGAGAGGAAGAGGAGGATTGGAAAATAAAAGAAGAAATAAGAGCTTAAGGTAAGAGCTTCTTCTTTATGCTAAATTTTAATGCATTAGAGTAATGGGAATGGGTAAACAAATAAAAGAACCCAAATATTGTATTAGTATTGTAATTTATGGAAGTATGAGTATTTATGAATTAGTATGTGGATTGTAGGCCTTAGAGCCAAATAATTGTATATGAGTATTAGTATTGTGGATTGAGGAAGTATTGGTGAATTTATATTGTATGGATGGCTGGTAGGACCCTTGTAAGGGTGTGGCTGTATTAGGAATGAATTTGGTGAGAAAGTGGGTATGTGGAGAAGTTAATATTGTAGGTGAACTATGGCAAAATTTTAGTAGGAAATGTGCATTTATGGATGACTTGGTGAATGAGAACCAAGATATGTATTGGGTTGAGTAAGGAGATTTAGTAACCATGGAATGGTAGTTGTAGTATGAGGATATAAGAATGCCAAATCTGTAGCAAAGAGTGCTAAAATGCATTGGAGAAACTATGAGGAATTAGGTGTATTTGGAGAACTTAAGGTGAGTAGTGTGACACCTTGAAACAGATTTGGAGAAGAGCTAGGTAATGGGATGGAACTAGGATGAAAGTAATGCATTGAGAATGCTAGGAATGACATTGGTAGAGGGAGTATTGAATGGTATAAGATGAAGTAAAAATCTGTAGCATTGGAGGAACCAAAACTGCTATGAGTGCAGGAATGGGAGTAAGGAGGATTGTGTAAGTCAATATGAGAATGGAAGAGGAATTTAGTAATGAGTTTGTGGACGACTTAAGGTATTTTAGGAGACCTAAATGGTGCTAAAACATGTGGTATTACATGTAGGAGGATTGGGGAAGGAATGGGTAAGAAAAGAAGTGAGAAACAAAGTCTGTAGGCAAAATCTGCTACCGACCGACCCAGAGGTTGGACCGGTCGGTGGGTCGGTCGGAGCATAAATAACTGGAACGAAACTTTCTGTAATGGACAGACCCAGAGGCCGTGAGTCGGTCGTGGGTCGGTCGGGCACATATTTTTGAACGTCGAAGTTTCTGACTTCGACCGACCCAGAGGTTGGGTCGGTCGGGTAAGTCTGAAGGACGGAAAACTTACTGGAATGGACCGACCCAAGAGGTTGGGTCGGTCGGTGGGTCGGTCGGCCCTAACTTACAAAAAAAATATAGTGATCATGTGTATGTATATATAGTTATATGTACATATATATGGGGTTTTAGTAATGCACCAATGATGGAACAATAATGGTAAGAAAGTAATTATATGAGTAAGAAAACAAGATCAAGAAGTAATGAGTAAAGAATGGTTTGTAAATAAAGTATGGCAAGTAAAGAACTAGTAAGTATGTAAGGGAAGTAGTAAAGTAAGGATAAGTTGGACCAATAATAGGATATTGACCATACAACCCTATGTATGTGTAGGACTTGGAAAATTGTACATCGAAGAGGAGTCGGTGAGTCCAAAGTCAACGGTGAAAGGTATGATTTCTTCATGCTCTGTATCCTAACCTGGTTACCCCGATTTGTGTGCTTATGTGATCACTCAAATAAGATAAATGCACGAATCAGACTTTTATTGCACTTAATTGTGTTTGGACTATATTGTTCTTGTTCTATTCTCTTGAACATTTAGTTTGTATAATTCATGAAATATATGGATGAGAATGAAGTGTATGTATATGTGGATGTGTACTCGTGTAGTGTATTAACCCTTGGTATGGGTGTAATGACTTCTACTAATTCCTAACTACCTAACTCCTAACTTGAGTATTGAGTAAAATGGAATGAGTAGAAGTCCGATATAGTTTCGGCCACGCGTGAGGATAAGGAAACACTAGAGGTTGGATCCGAATCCTGGGTGTAATCTTTTCCATGGACCAAACCCCTTCAATGGGTAGCATCCTGGATTAGTGGGCCACCCTAAAGCCCGGTGGTGGGATGTAGTAATCCCTGCCCGGAGGTCATACCGACTTGACTTGAGTAAAGTAAGTAAGAAGTAAAGTATTGTATATGTATTGGTCTTGACTAGTGTAAGTCTTGACCTTGAGTAAAAGAGTATTGTACACCCGATTAACCCGGGTGTGTAAAGAAGCTAACAAGCCTTATGTATGAATTGGAGAAGTGTATCTCCGTATTGCGTATTGAGTATGTAATGTGTATGTATCGTGTATGTGTATTCTGGAAGAAGGGAAGTAGGTATTGGTTGACTTGTATAATCTTCCTTGTATGTAAAGTACGGTGTGTATGTATGTAGACCTTGTGAAGTATTGTATTAGTATGAATGAAGGCATGTATGTATGTAAGTATTTGTAAAATGAACTGCATGTATTCGACCAAGTGGTCGGCGTACCCTCGCTAGTACGCGGGGTATGCGGAAGTCATATGCAGCGAAAGCTGAGCCCCTAGGGGCAACGTTTTTAGTGTGCAGGTACCCGAAGAGGACATGATCACAGTAAGAGATCGACAGCTAAGTTCAGAAAGCTAGGAGTGAAATGTAGATAGTAGTGAATTGTATGAGGCATGTAGCCTGGTTGTAGTAGTGTACCAAGGGGTATACCTTGTACCTAGAAAGTAAGTAGCTTGTGAGGAATGGGTAGTGTAGACTCTTCATGAGTATGTATGAAATTGAAAGAGGTATTGTATTTGTATAGAGATCTTAGTAAACTCGGTGTATTACCTTGTATTGAATTATGGAGTATTGTATTGGATGGAGTATTGTAGTACTCAGTAAGTAGGGAGTATTTATTGTATTTGTGTAGTACTCGGATATTCCAGTCCATTAGACCAATATTGTATGTAGTAGTAGTAAGCCTTGTTAGTCACGTGGGTGGCTAACGGAGTTGTATCACCCACCGTTATGTAAGTATGTATCCGCTGCGTGAGTATGGAATTATGAGGAGATTGGACGGTAATGACGGTATTAACGGTAGGGGTGTTACAGTGGAAGTTCATTTTCGGACTAAGCATTGAAGGGATGAAAACAATGTGTTTTAAGGCATTTTTTCTTACCTTAAGGTTCTTAAGAGGTTCCCCCAGCCCTTGGGTTGATCTTGGACGTGGCTTGGGTCCTACAAGTCAGTATTGGTACCTTAGATGGAGTGGGAAGAGTTAAATTCGGCCAAATGCATAAATAAAGGAAGAAGGGTGTCTTAAAGCACATTTTTTTACCTTGACTTACCAATCCAATTCCCTTGAGTTTCAGCTCACCAATGGCCCATAATCCCTTATAATTTTGGTTAGAATGATATTGGAAGAGTGGGTGATGATTTTGATGCAAGAAAATGGAGTTTTTGAGGTGAAATGAGCCTTAGAACTCCATTAGAGCTTAAAGCATGAAACAAAGAGGAAGATGGTGAATGGTGGGTGTTGGTGACGGCTGAGAGAGGGAGAAGAGAGCTGGATTATGGGCAAGAGAGTAAGGTACGGCTGGGTTGGTATTTTAGAAGGGAAACATCTTTCCTAGCTAAGTTTAGGCATGTAAGACTTATTTTGTGTTTTGTTAGTTTCTTTAGTGTTCTTTTTGTTTCTTAATATTCCATGTCTGATTCTTGTCTCCCCTTGCCAGCATATACAACCGTAAGGTGCAGTAGGTGTTGGAAGATATTTATTTTGTGTGAGAAGGGATGAGAGGAAGAGTGTGGAAAGTTACTTTTGCTTTATTCCTCTTTGGTACATTCTTGTCTTCTTTTGTTTCTAGCTTGCTTTTGACTCATTTTCTTACTTTTTCAGCCGAGGCCATTGGGAGGATGAGGTGAATTTTCAGTTTGTGTGAGGGAGGATGAGAGGAAGAATGATAGAAAATCACATTTACTTTTTTCCTCATTTGTACTCCATTGTCATCTTTCATATTTCACCTTTTTTTCACTTTCTTCTCCTTTCTCTATGCATGGATGGCTGCACATGCGTGGGGGGACCATTTTGAGTTCCAAGTCTTAATATTAAGACATTAAGTTTGTACACTTGTGACTTTATTTATGTGTTAGGTGGTAACATGTGTTATTTTTGTTTTAGTGTGTATATCAGTGGTTGTTGTGTTTAATAATTTGTTTAACTATATAAAATGTTTTATATAGTCTAATGGGTAATAATTATGATATTTAGTACATGCACTAATGTGTTACATGTAGCATTGATTTTAGGAGTTGATTTCTCCTTAATAATGTTCTCTCTTTGATTAGAGATTTAATGTATAGTTTAGTGTCCATGTTGGACTATATGTTTATACACTAATGCTTATAATTAGTATTACTCACTAGATGAATATTTGGTAATTATAACCTTCATTTGATTTAATTTCTTATTAATTAAGGTAATTAATGTTTGGGGTATTTCAGTGATTAATATCATTGTTCTTGTAAAAGGTGGATTGTGAAAGGTAAATTAGGGTTATACTAATGAATTAATTGTGGTGATTCTGATGAATCAGTTGTGGTGGTTCTGGATGAAATGTTGTGTGTGAATTATTGTGTGTTCTTATATTGTATCAAAGGATTTATTCAAATGTATTTTACAACTTGAAGTAGGATTTACTCAACTTCGTTGACGTTTTCTGGTTTGTGCCCTGTGGCCCCTTTGTGTGATTGTTTGTTGGCCACAAATTAAGGTGAAGATGGATTCTCTACTTGGATTGCTTGAGCATAAAGTATAGGACGCGGGGAACGATCACATAGAGTTTTAGAAGTTGGATATCTTGTATAATGCTGATGAGTTGTGTAAAACAATTATGCAAAATTTAGACTTTGTATACAGTCATATGTTTTGTAATGAGTATGTGATTGGTGAGTAGCCTTAGCATCCACAGTTGGTGTGGATGTGGCGATAGCACTCCGGTTTAGTAAGACTTCCGCTACAGTATTCATGTAAAATATAAATAAAATTTAGGGTGTGAAAATTGGGGTGTTACAGAGTGGTATCAGAGCAGATTAGAGCTCTAGAGTTATTTAAAACCCTAGAGTCAGATTAGAATAATACAAAGAGTCTAGGTTTAAAATTTGACAAGTCGGGTGAGGAATGGAACTCCTGTGCATTTAGTTAATTGAATGCTTGATTATTTGAATGATTGTTTGTTTGATGTGTGTGATTGATAAATTTATAGAGTAGAGAAACCCGAGGAAAGACAGTAGACTTGGTCAAGGTATTGTGGACACACCATGGTGAGGAGAAAGCAACTTGGGAACTGGAAAGCAAAATGAAAGAACAATACCCAGAATTATTTGGTGGAGGTTAGTAACTGAGTTCAGGGGAAATATTATTTAAGGAGGGGAGGAAACATATATTCATGTGAAATATGATTCAATGGTGGAGTGATATTATGAGATGATGGTGTGCTTGAATTATGTTATATAGTGTTAGTTAATGACTTGTTTGCAAAATTATATCGTGGCATGAGTGAATCTGTGCATTGTGTTAATAATTTGGTTGGATTATACCTGATATGGTGTGATGGTTTCTTGGTATTTTGGTTGAACTATTATCTGATGTGGTAATGTGGTTTGATATAAACCTATGGATGATGGATACTCACTCATGTGATGATTGGTGGAATTACATTGGTGTATATTGTTATGCTTTGGCATGTGATAATTTGTGGTACTATGTGGTTAAGTTGTGTAGTAAGTCCAGCTTCAGGGAAAAAGCTTTTATTTAAGGAGGGGAGAATGAAATACCCAAGAATGAGAAAAACCCTAAGTCTTGAAATGTTAGAATCCTTAAGAGTCAGGAGAACACTGAAAGCCCCGAAAGTGTCGGGAATGGTTTTGGAAAGTCCTAGAAAGTATTGTTAAGGATGGAAACTTAGCTTAAGACATTAGAAGCTATGGGAATTGATAGAAAACCCTAGAGAACCTTTAAGAACCCAAAAATATGCTTTAAGGTATTTTAGGTGATTTTCTTCCTTATGATGTATAGTTTGTAACTGGTAAATTGTAGAAATGGTTATTTAGTAGGAGTTACACATGCCTAACACCTTAGTACTCAATTCACATTAACTTTAGGCATTTATATGCGATTAAACTTTGGAATTATTAATAGGTATTATATGTACAAGTATAAGGCAATTTAGGTACCTTTAACGTAAAGAAAAACGACCTTCTGATCATGGATAGGGGTGGAGAAAATCATGGGATTAAACACTTCATTTTATCTCTAAGTTACACTTTGGAGTCAAATTTTTGAGTAACCAAACAAGGCCTTAGTTGGCGAGACCCACAAAATCCTTAAAAGTTACTTTTTCTCTCAAGAATTAACCAGCCTATTCTAGGACCTCTTGGCCAGTTTCTTAGTGCCACATAACCCCTTAGTTGTCCTAATATGATTGCCTTAGAAGCTACACCAATTAGAGTTAGAAAAATGACAAATTCTTACTAGTTAAGACAATTTAAGAAGACTTCATTATGAAGTAAAGGAGAACCGACCTTGGAATTGTCTCTAGCCTAATTTTAACTCCCTAACACGTGGGTAATGAGAGCAAAAATGTGAGAACACTTAATTAGCCAAAAGAGAGTAAAGGAAAAAGAGAAACTTGAAGGAAAGTAAAGGAAAGTGAAGGAAAAGTGACCAAGGTGGTGGGTTCTATTGAAGGAGCTTATGGGCCATAATTTCCAAGGTTTTAGTGAAGTAAAGTTAAGGGAAAATGGCTAGAGGAAACCAGGTAAATCCTATGTTCAACACTTGTTTGTTGTAAGTGCTGAATTTTGCTCAAAAAGGTGTTTTAAGGCCTTAGTGTTCAAACAGTTTGAAGTTTTTCAATAAATTTTTTTATAGGTGATAAATAAGATATTTTAAGACATTTTGGTGAAAGAATCATTGGAAAAGAATTTATATAACTCCTTAAACAAGAAAAATGGCTAAAGATGATTTCAGGGCTTTTCTGGTAATTTATCTTGGAAGAAATTGTTATGAAAATTATTCTTGGGGGGGACGTATATTTGTGCTTAAAATGGTGAATAAACATTATTAAAAGCTATCCAAGCTCGTGGGTAGGCCTATAGTACAATATTTGACAAGTTATAAGGAAAAAAAAGTGATTTAAGGCTTATTTGTGTCTACTGAGACTTTGTGTGTGAAACCGAGTGTATGAACTCATTATTTCATGGGTAAATGACCCTAAGATAATATTATTGAACTTATATGAAGGTGGGGTTCGAAGTCAACTTGGTTTGACTTAAAGTTTGTATTGTTCAAGCATGAAATATAAGTATGTTAAGTAAGGAAATGAGCTTGTTTATTGTTCTTGTGGTGGTGAACAAATATTACTGATGATTTGTTGTGTGATTTGATGTTTGAATATCATTGTAAAGGTGACTAATTTACTTGGAATCTTGTAATGATTATGGAACATGTGATCATGGATACTGGTGAGCCAATTTGGCCGATTACTGATTATTTTCCCACTACCATTGTATTGTGGGCTAATCTTTATGATCTACTCTAGGAGTTCTCTACCCTAGGGGGTGTGCACACTTAAGGACATAAGGTGGGGTGGTATTTGTCCAAGGGGCCGAGAGCCTCGAAGCTCTTTGTCGAAAGACCGGTGTGCCCGGGAATTGGTGGAACTATTTTGTTGGAAATTGTTATATATAATCCATGGAACAAGGTGGAACAAGTGGAACTATAACTTCGGTGGAACAAGTGGAATTATATCTTTGGTGCTATTACTGTGATTATGATTTATATCATTGTTTTTGTAACAGATGGAATTATAACTTTGGTGGAATTATTGTGAATGTGATTAATATCACTGTTCTTGTAACAGGTGGACTGTGAAAGGTAAATTAGGGTTATACTGATGAATTAGTTGTGGTGATTCTGATGAATCAGTTGTGGTGGTTCTGGATGAAATGTTGTGTGTGAATTATTGTGTGTTCTTATATTGTATCAAAGGATTTATTCAAATGTATTTTACAACTTGAAGCAGGATTTACTCAACTTCGCTGACGTTTTCTGATTTGTGCCCTGTGGCCCCTTTGTGTGATTGTTTGTTGGCCACAGATTAAGGTGAAGATGGATTCTCTACTTGGATTGCTTGAGCATAAAATATGGGACGCGGGAACGATCACATAGTTTTAGAAGTTGGATATTTTGTATAATGCTGATGAGTTGTGTAAAACAATTATGCAAAATTTAGACTTTGTATACAGTCATATGTTTTGTAATGAGTATGTGAGTGGTGAGTAGCCTTAGCATCCACAGTTGGTGTGGATGTGGCGGTAGCACTCCGGTTTAGTAAGACTTCCGCTGCAGTATTCATGTAAAATATAAAGAAAATTAAGGGTGTGAAAATTGGGGTGTTACAGCAGCCTGGTTCTCTAGTGAGACAAATTATAAAGGCTATCTACTACCCTTCTTCCTCTTTATTGGCTGCGGGGCCTAAGCAAAGTAGGGAGTCCGATTTCAGGGTCCCAGTGCAAGGGGTTGGAGTTGGTCGGGAAGGGTTGCTGTTCAAGGATTGGTCACGACACTTCCTTGTAACATCTGGCGTGATCTTTGGGTGACATAACCCTTCTTTTTTTGTCTGACCACTCTGTGAGATAGCCAATATGATGGACTACGGTATCAAACCTGTGCTGCGAGAGATGAGGGTGGGATGTGACCCGTGTTTGCTCAATATTTTGGCAGATTGATGGATGAGTTGTGTTGTCATCCTTATAGTTGTGGGCTTTTTTATGTCCGTTTTACACATTATTTAGCTCTCACCCTGAGATCTCTCGGCTCATCCTCTTTAGTGCAGGGCTTTTGATCTCCTCAAGTTGGGATCCTTGCAACTGCCCCCTCGAGGTCTGATTTTCGGATAGAGACTATGAAATACCCCTAACCTTTAAATAATTAAATAAAGGGGTTATATATATTTAGGGGATTATTAAACCCTAAGAAAGCATATAAACACTCAGGCGTTAAAAACGCACCTAAAATTCCTTAAGGTCATAAACGGGCGTTAAGCCGGACCTTAAGCAAATCAAGTTATATAATATGAACATCATACGAAGTTAATCAAGGATCATTATATGACCCTTAGAGCACAGGACCTCATCTAAAACTGAGTAAAAATACAAATGCCCGGAGTTCCCTTAAAGGCCCTTAAGGCCCGAAAGTCCCGGAAATACTTTATAAAATGAAATAAATCATTACAATTCATTCCAAATGCACCATAACACTTTAATAAACATATAAGATGAAGTCCTCATGCTAAATTCCCAGTTAAATACAAAGTGCTCGGAAGTTCCCGACGGGGGCCCCATAAAGGCCCGGGAATGCCCCGGAGGAGTGCCGAGGTGGCATGAACTCCTAAATAACTCATTCTTAGAGTTTCTATCATCAATATTCATCATTCTAAAGAGAATTCTCGAGCTACTTTTTCAAAAATAAACAAAGTGCTCGGGGGAAATTCTTAACGCTCCTATTTTGCTCGGGAGTGCCTCGGTAGTCCGGAAATTGAGTTATGAGTTGATATAACCCCATATAACTCAATGTAACACCTTAACCTATTATTATTGACTATAAACAATGTTTATAAACACTTGGAACTCATAGCGACTACTTACTTTCCAGAAAATCCTTAAAGCACAAAAACGCACCTTCGGGTGTCATAAAAACGCGTTTTACGCAATTACCTTGAAGCTTTTGAGTAGCCACGAGTTGATAATCTTAAAAGGAGATTAATTGACCATCTAAATCAATTAATTACAGTGCTAAACACATAGCACAAACAAGGCCGATTTTTAGATAAAAAAGGTACCTAAAATCAGCATTTTTACCTTAGAACTTTCATCTTTTACCATGATATAAATGTACCAAATAAATGCTGGAACCTATTACATGTTTAATATGGTCTTGATACAATATAGTGTGATAGGAATCAAATTAAAAATCAGTCCCATTTACTCCCTATTGTGTGCGCCATTTTAGGTATAATTTGACTAGTTTTGGCTTAGAAAATTGCCTTATGGATAATGACTCACCTTGCACATGCCATGTTATATTGTGTCAAATAATTCCATTCAAACAAGCAGCACATTACCGATTTCCTACAAGAAAAATGAGAAGGAATCAATCTTTGAAAAAGCAATGAAATTAAAAATACATAAAAGAACAAAAGTAGATCTAGCTTTTGTATAAGACTATAAACAAATAAAACAACCCATGGTCTACCTTATGTGGCTGCCGATTTTGAGTGGGAAAAGGAGGGATTGATTGCTGTCTAATTAGTCAAGGAAGACAACTACCTAACTATGTATATTCTCATGCCTAATACAACAAAAATCAATTGTCTTGTAGCAGCACATGGTCACCGAAAATGAGCTAGAAAAGCAAGTTTGATTGCCTTATAATTAGTCAAATAAAAATCTAGCAACCTAGCATGTTCTCATGTCTCAAATTGTCAAAGGAATCAGCCTCCAAACAGCATTAATGCCGTGTACCTACAAGGAGAAAAGGAAGACAATTTAGCATTGAAAAATTCAAAAGAAAATAACCACTTACCTTTGCTTTGTCCTCTTGTTTCAAGTTGTCAACAAAGACTTCTCTTCTCCTTGCCAATCAGCCGAAAGCCTAGCTCAATTAAGAGACTTTTGTAGTCAAATTTTGAAATCAAAAATCAAAAGCAAATCATAAAATAATGCCATGTGACATGCCAATTATTTCCCATTTGATCCCTTGCCTTTGCCTTTCTTATTTCCTACGTGAGTTAGCAAGCTCTTTTGCTCCTCACTTCACCGAATTGGTAAGTCCCCATTGCTCTCTCTTTTCTTCTTCATTTGCTAGTTTATTCCTTAGAGCTTCAAAGCTCCATTAATGGTGTTCTAAGTTCTAACACCATTTCTATGTAAATTTCCTAGTTAAATCTACTAAGTCTTGAAGCAAGAATCTACCTAGCAACCATCCAAGATTTCGCCAAGCTTTAGTTCTCCAAGGAGGTTCCTAGATTCTACACACAACACAAGGAACAACAAGAACAAGTTAAGGTATATTTTCATGTTGAAAATCCTAAGTAAGTTCCTTAAGCCATTACCGAAAATTACAAGCTTCTAAATCTATATTCTCTTCATCATTTCATGAAGGAAACTTAGATCTACAATCATCCCAAGGTGTACCGAAAATTCCTTGAAAAATACCTAAGGTAAACTCTTGTAAAACTACTCCAAACCTTATTTATAAATCCTTGTTAGAAGTCTAAAAATGGATCTCCTAAAGATATTCAAGGAGGCCGAAAGTTCTTCATCAAGATAGCATTTGGAGAGCTTGGAATTCAAGGAGAAATCAAGTACAAAAATTATCTTGATTTAAGGAGTAACTTTCTATAATTAAGGTTTAATAAGTTTAAGTTTGACTTAAGCTTCAAACTTTGGTATAAAAATTATGTATAAGCCTTAGTAATATTAAGGCCGAAAATATTGGGTTAAAATGTCAAGAAAATAATTTATAACATATAAGGTAAGATTATTACCTTAAGGTATTATGATACATATAAATATAGGCCGAAATATCTAAGGATAAAATGTTATATTTTGAGTTTATAATCATTCTAAGTCATTAGCATAATTTTTAGAAGTGTTATATGGCTTATATACATTTATATATACATATTATAAAGTTTAAATCAAGTTTTAAAACCATATAGTAAATATATGTTAAAGCCAGAATGAAATGGGTTATTTGGTGATTTATGAAGTATATAAGTATATTAGCTTATATTATAAATTTTGGGAGTATTAAAATAACTACAAGTATTTAAATGGCTAGTTTAATAAGTTATGTGGTTAAAATGTAAATTTTGGAAAGTATGGTGTACTAAATATGATTTCCGAGAATTAAAGGATTTATTTGGTATACTTATGATATAATATAAGGTAGGAATTAATATTAGGAGTTTTGGTGAATTTAAATAGTGTTTAAGTGTCAAAATGACATTTATAAAGTTTTGGGGCTATTTTGTAATTTATGGAAAATATGGGATGCAAGCCAAATTACTAATGAATTTATGGGTATGTTAAAGTATTAATTGTGAAATTAAGTCTTGGTCAAAGTGTTGACCAAAAACTTTGGGTTAAAATGATTTATGACATAACATATTAAGTTTATAAAAGTTATGGGGTGAAAATGTAATTTATAAAAGTATATATATAACCGAAATAAAAGTGGGGCGAATTCATAATTTGCAAAATTATAAGGCCTTTTCGGTATTTAAGAAAATTAAATATTAAAACTATAGTTTATAAGTTAATATGTAACTTATATAAAGTTTTGGGGTTAAATTGTGAATATAAGAGAATTATGTGTTAAGACCGAAAATAATTGTGGTCATTTGGTAATTTATAAAATTAATATATTTGTTTTACAATTTCCGAAAAGTTAATGTGGATAATTAGTAAATTATAAAAGTTATAAGGTTATTTGGCAATTTATAAAAGTTAATGTGTCCAATATACAATTACCGAAACTATAAGGTTGGTTTTGTAATTTAATAAAGAAAGGAATTAAAATTAAGTAATATGGTATATTATGGAGTATAATATAAAGTTTATAAAATAATTGTGGTTATAATAAAGATAACCAAATTATATAAGGTGGAATAAGTGGGAACAATTATGAGCATATAATTAATGAGATGAAGATATACCATAAAATGGAATTTCATTATCACATGTGGATATCACATAAAATAACGAATTGTTGAACTACCTCGAGCCACTGTAAAATAACAGGGAGAAAATAAAGAACATACAGGGTTAGTATACTACGAGTATTAGTTCTGTAGTGACAGTACTATAGTATTCAGCAAATAGTTATATTAATGCTACCCGGTATTGCATGTATACATAACAGCGTACGGGAAGGAATTACTGAACGTGAATTTGTCAAGCTAGCAGTTATCACGGTGAACGGTATGTTAATTGTGTGGTCTGAATGTCCTAAGGATTTTCCTAAGGTCCAGATTGTGTGTTTAATTGCTAAGAGCGATATCTGTGATTTATGCATCTTATCTTGTATAGTGTATTGCTCAACACCATTGCGTTTTATTTTACGCGAACGTCTTATGACTGGAAGTTTATACATCTAAACTGGAACAAGACTAACTGACCTTTAGGTATTTTTAAGCCTAACTGATGGTCAACTGTTATAGTCTTAACTCAAGGATTGGATATTGTATCACTGACTAAAGGGCTAACTTATAGAGAGAGGAATCCAGAATGTTTTGACTTTCTGGTTGCGCATCGTGATCACTACGAGAGACTTCTATGGGGAGTCACTCAAGGGAATCCATTATCCACATTCGACGATGGCGGAGGGCACTACCGTTGGTTCACAGGTTCGACCGGATTGGTCAAAATAATTATCCAGGGCCATAAGGTCAGCTGGTAACGGTTCCATTGGAACCCAGGGGACTATTGTCCATTATTAAGTTATTAAGGGTTGTCTTAACATGACGCCTAAGGTGGAATTTAACTGGAAAGTTTAAGTAGTTGGTTTAAAGGATAAGGGCCAGGTGGCCAACTAACAAGTACATTAATACGCGTATCTTGTTTGGTTATTGTTATGGATTATTGGTGTTTGATATCTGGTTGATGTTTACTATTATGTGATGTGATTTGCAGGTGAACTGTTATGTGTTTGTTTAGCATTTACAGTTATTACTGTTATTATTGTAAACTGGTATTTCATGTAAAAAATCTAATATCAAGATGGCTAAAACGACTTAAGGAATCTAGATGACTTAGGACTACATTAGCATACCAGCATTTCGATTGCTGAGCCCTTCAATGGGCAAAACATTTCAGGTTATTGATTGAAGACACAAGCCGGAGTGCGGGGAAACAGGGTAGCTGATGTGTTTTTAATAAACACTTTGTAGTTTTATCATGTACTGTATTTTGGAGTTTGTTGTATTCAGTTAGTTGCTCATTTAGTTTGGATTTGGTTTGTAATATTAAGGGTGCTCAGTATCTTGTTCATCACAGCGTGAGGAGTTGAAGTTGTTGGAAGGAGTAAGGATGCCTTGTACTACACAAGGGTGAGTAACAGCGTGTAACACCAAGGATATAGTTTTAATTTCCGCTGCGAATGTTATTTATTATGCTACGACTTGCGACATTATTACAGGTTTAGGATTAGGGGTGTTACAGGCTATGGCACGAGGGTCTTGTTGTTGGGCAAATATTGCTCGTTAGGGGCTTGGTCTTGCTTCTTATGTGGTGGGTGAGATTACTGGCATCACATGTTTGTTTCATGTCCTAAATGTGTAGCTTGGTGTTGGGAGGAGAAATGGTCCTCTTTGCCACTTTGTGGGGAAGGGTCTAGGCTATAGATTGCTAGTTGGACAGGTTGGTTAGTCAGGTGGATAGCGGTGCATTGACTACCTTTGTAGTTTGATTTTGGGCTATTTAGTGGGATAGGAATGATCTGCTGCATTGATAAAGGGAGGTTTTCATATTGCTTTTAAGGGGGCTTTGGAGTATGTTCATCATTTCTGGGAACTTTGAAGGAGTAGAAAGATGGTTAATGTTGGATAGGGTTAATATTGATGCGGGTTGGGCGGTGGGGTGGGTGATCGTGGTGGTTAGGGGAGATGGTGCAAGAAGTTGTAGAGGGAGCTCTTATGAGGGCAGCCCCGTGGCGGGATGCTGTCTCAAGCTCCTCAATATGGCAGAGGTCTGAGTAGTGTCGTGTGATGTGGGTCTAGGGCAGCAGTTGGGGTGTGGATTGTTGGTGGTGGAATCGAATTGTCTGCTTATAGTTTATCTCACTCCTTGTCATGTTGTTGTAAGGGAGATTTGTTGGTTTACTAGTTTTCATTTATGTTTTTGGGAAAATTACATCGCCCACCCATGACGTTTGGTGAAATTACACAGCCCACCCACGAGGTTTCAAAAATTACTTACCCACCCATGGGTTTCCACAATTTTACATCCAACAACTTTTCTAATATTTGATCAACTTAAAAGATGGTTAAATGATATCCAAATTTGATGAAACTTTACATGGACGATGCTAAGGTGTTATATTTTTGTTCAATGCCAAATCCAAAGTTTTTTAAGGCCATATATGACCTGTGGGACCCAATGAAATATGAGACATGTTCATCGGGTCCCACATATCATATATGAGCTTAAAAAACATTGGATTTCACATTTTACCAAAATATAACACTTTAATATCGTCCATGTAAAGTTTCATCAAATTTGGATATCATTTAACCATCTTTTAAGTTGATCAAATATTAGAAAAGTTGCCGGATGTAAAATTGTGGAAACCACATGGGTGGACAAAGTAATTTTGAAACCTCGTGGGTGGGCTGTGTAATTTCGCCAAACATCATGGGTGGACGATGTAATTTTCCCTATGTTTTTTGAACTGATATTACTGGTAAAAAAGGTTTTAAATAAAACAAAACTATATATCACACAACATTATAATTACGCGTAGTACATAGCATCATAATTACACGTACGACATAACTATACATAAAAATAGTTTTGTTTAAAATGATGAATGTCTATATTACCCTTATTAGATTATGTTCATAGTTCTCATCATTATACTAACTATTACCGGTTTTTTTCTCAATATACTTTAAATAGAATATTTAGTACGGTTTTTTTAAAATTAAATGTATACTTTTTTTATAAATATAAAAGAGATGTATACATTTTCATCAGCGGGTAGTCGGGTTTACCTTTCTTAATTACACAGTGTGCAGCACGCATGGGTCCTTCAAACAGAGTTTGAAACCAATTCATTCCTGCCATTAAATCTCCCTCTCGACGATTAATACTTCCCGCCAGAACACTCCCAGTGAGTCCAGTAGAGTTCATAGAGGCGAGTCGCGAGAGATAGAGGCGAAAGACGGGCGGTGAGGTTGACCAAATAAAAAAAGATGTTCGGAATGGGCGGAGAAAGCATAATGACGAGGATGAAGCAACATCCGTCTACGGCAGTCTCTGACGAGCGCTTTGAAGTTGGCGCGATATGGGAGACGTATTTCCCCGGGATCGATATCTCATTCACAGATTGGAAATACGTTCTCATCTATACGCTTGCCTGCTTCTTCGCTACTCAACGGGGAGGATGTTTCCTCTCGCAGGTCTCTCCCTCTCTGTAGCTCTATAAACCTGTTTATCTTCTCCGGATGTGGTTAACCCTTACTGGAATGCGAAATTCATCCGCTATGGTTATGGATTTCCGTTAGATCTGTCCATATTACTCGCCTTCCAGAGATCCTTTCTTCGGCATAATAGAAGTAAAGTCACATGGAAAAAACGAGTTGAAACTGTTTCCGCTGTTTTTTCTCAATAGCTTTTAGGCAGGTAGTTCGAGCCTCAAAATTAACAATCAGCGATTATAGGGAGAGAGATATGTTGCCAACAAATCAGTATATTGCACATAAAAACCTATGCGAGCAGCTACCACGTGATAAGAGAATGGAACAGCAAACAGATCAGGAGTGCCTATGTAAACTAACGCGTGGATAGATTATTTTACATGACAACGGTAAAAGTAATTCACACAAAAATGCAGTTTAAAATAATATTTTCCTCCCCTTTAATAGTTGAGCATTTGGCCCCATCACTGGGCTCTTATAAAACTAGCTCTCAACTTGGTGACTCAGCTTCTGCCATCAAGAAGTATAGAATTTCACCCTTAGAACATAATGCATGGTTTGGTGTTGAGTTTCGCGGTTCGAACTGGACCCCAACTGTACTACAATGTTTGGTCGTAGCTAAGTCAGAAATGAAGTTAGGGATCCTTTAGCTTCGTTATTTGGACGTACAATGAAAGAAATGATGTTCACTTCCCAAAGAATCCACTTCAAAAATTGGCTTGTTTGTCCCCAAAATTGTGTCTGCCCAGGTGACTGTTCCCATCTTTCTTCAGATCCTAGATATCAAAGTGTTCTACTGCTGAATTTAATGAACAGGTGAAAGATGAAGATGGCTTGTTCTGGCTGCCACTTGATTTTCAGCAGTTCCGAAATATATGTGAGCTTGAGGTCCTTTACCTGAAACTGGAAGAAAGTCCAAAAGAAGCTCTCTCTTGCATGGGTGCTGCTCTGCATATGGTATCTTGCTCTACATGATAATTGTTCATTTTATCAGATCCTCATGTTATACTTATAATACACTTGTTTCAGGTTATATTGTCCAAGGATAAGAACTATACATGAATGCCAAGATTAACATTAGATTACACAATTATCCCGAATCTTTGCTTGCTTTGAGGAATCTGAAAGCAGCTTATATTGGTACATTATGGTTTTTAAGATCATTTGCCCTCTCATTGATGCATATCCCATCAACTTCCACCCAATGATACATATGTTATCTCATTGGGTGTGGCAGATAGACTTGTATCAATACGTGGTACAGTTGTGAAGGTTAGCACAGTGAAGCCTCTTGTCCTTCAGATGACCTTTAGATGCTCTCAGTGTGGAGCTGATATAATCCGTTCCTTTCCGGATGGAAAATTTGCCCCACCATCTAAATGTCTAATGCAGTGTTGTAAAGCCGAACATTTACTCCCATTAGGTCTACTGCTCATCCAATTGATTTTCAGAAAATAAGGTATATTCCGTATAACGCTGTCTTGTCTAGCTATAGTTGGGTCCATCTTGTACTGCTTATCAGGTAGAACCAAAATTGATGGCTGTGAATAACTTGGAGGACATGGAAACGTACAATTTGTTCATGACACCATTTATAAATTGTCTTTCCCAGGATACAGGAGCAACTGAAGTCTGAAAATCATGAAGAAGGCCGGGTTCCTCGTACAGTTGAATGTGAGCTGACGGAAGATCTTGTTGATGTTTGCATACCCGGGGATGTTGTCACAGTTGTGGGGATTATAAGACAAATAAATAACTACATGGATCTTGGAGGAGGTATTGTTTGTTTATTATGCATTTCTACAGGTCTAAGCTTAAATAAATGACATTGTTTACTTGTACAAAGTTTTTAGTAGGGTAGTATACCCTTCCAGAGCAGATTTAGGAGTCAAAAGCAGGCAATGTTACCTTGACTAGAAGGGGACTAATTGTTAATGTCCCTACATCTGACAATAATAGAGGATGAAAACCCTCTATGATAACTTCTTCAAAAGTATAGGTAGTCTTGAATAGGTACCAAAGTTTGGGTTGAGAAGGTGAAACTGTTTACCTGATATTGGTATCACCATTGTGTTCTATCGTGTTACATTTCTTGAATCACTAAGCCCATCATAAGAGTAGCCCCGCTTGTTCGTCCCAGTTGGTCTGTCTTGTTACATATCACAATGAGTTAAATGTGGTCTATGAGGTTAGCTTTTAAGTTTTATTTCCCTTGACTTAGTCATGGATAACAATCTGGCTTGTAGTACATGCTATCAATATGTGTGTAAACAACAGTACATGAGATGACTCTTATAAAGGGAAAATATCAATGCCAATGCGGTTCTTTTGGATCTGTGAAAACCACTTTCATGTAAGGGTTCCTGAAAGTAATGATGATCATGACTTAATTGCAACTCTCTCATTATCCGGTCTTGTTGAAAACTTGACCATTTACTGCAGTGGTGTATCATTAATCGTCGTTATACTGAAATGGATGTCTAACCCACGGTGATCAGGTAACATATTTAAGTTTATTTTCAGGAAAGTCTAAAAGCAAATCTCAAGGATTGTACTATTTATACCTGGAAGCAATCTCTGTAAAGAACTCAAAGCTGCAAATGCTGGAGGATTTACAAGATCCCAATACTGATGCCAGAGTAATGGAGATGTCAGACCTATTTTCATTTACTCCACGGGATCTGACTTTCATTGTGAAGTTCAAGGAGGAATATGGTTCTGATGCCTTCCGTCAACTTATTCAATCAATTTGTCCTTCTATCTATGGTCATGAACTAGTGAAAGGTATTCCTGTACTTATGAGTTTTCTTGATGTGCTTGTTGAACTGCATTCCACTTTACTACTATATCTCAGTCCACTTTCTAGATCAAACTGTGGAATTATTTCCTTGGGTTTTAGCATAAGCTGCCAGAAATAATCTTTGGTGGATACATTGAAAATCATGGTTAAAACCTTTTCTTCCTCAATGATTAGACATTTGTCTCAAGCTCTGAAAAGAAACATCTTCCTCTGAATATTATCATTGTGTGCCTTAACTTGTTAATATGCCAGTTTTCAAAACTTTGTGTTTTTTATCACATACTTAAACATATACAATGTGGCACATATACGGAACATTATTCTTTGCATCTAGAAGTTGGATCTTGTGGTTATTCTAAAAAGAAGTTTTGACTCTAGTGTATAGAGAAGATGCTTTCCTTTCCTTTATCACAACCAAACAGTTTCAAGAATTAGAAGATATCTTTTTGGTGGTTTAAGATAGGGATCAGGTCGGTATGATATTTGTGTCATCTAATAACTTCCGTTGCGGTGTTAGAGTTAGTCTTGATTATTAGATAAGAAACTAATATTACCTCAAAGCAGATATTGCTATAGTCTTGCTAAAGATGAAGCAGAATATTAATATGCTGATATGGCTGGCTTCTGCTATGGACAGCTGGAATCGCACTGGCATTATTTGGAGGTGTTCGAAAGAATTCAATGGACCAGAATAAAGTACCAGTCCGAGGGGATATTCATGTGATCATTGTTGGTATGCCTCATCATTTACTTGGAGCCACTTGAAAATGGTTTTGAAGAAATATTTTCCTTGCTTGTGAAAGAGAGAGAATGAGGACTATGTCTTTAGGTATAGGTCTTTGATGTTAGAGCCTAGAGATTAATGAAGAACATGTGTCAAAAAGGCAGACTGGGATTAATTGATACTTGCACTATGTCTAGGTGATCCTGGGTTGGGCAAGAGTCAACTGCTCCAAGCTGCGTCTGTGATTTCACCACGAGGTGTCTATGTATGTGGAAATGCGACTACCAATGCTGGCCTAACTGTGGCTGTTGTCAAGGATCGCATGACCAACGATTATGCATTTGAGGCTGGTACTTAAGTCATTCACCTAAATCTGTTTTCTTTTATTTTCCCGTTTGATTTCTTTATTTTTGATTTGTCTGGATTTTCTCTCTAAACTTTCGAATAAGTCCACCCTATCAATCTGTAAGTTGATTTACAGAACTCTCCATTATTCTATCTTGATTGTCATCATGTGATGTTAAATGATGTATCATACCAGCGGATCAAGGTTTCTGTCCGCATGCATTTTATTATAGATGATTTCATGCATGATATGAATGACTGATTATAATGTTTGGTATATATTTCTTATTCTGGATTTTGAATCTAAATTGAGCAGTCGACTCCTGTCTTTTGGTTTGCTTCGGATGCCTTCTATTACTCAAGAGTAGCAAGTATCTCAAAGTCAAACATATCCATGCTTCTCATTCGTTAATTTCCTGCAGGTGCTGTTGTGCTTGCTGATCGTGGACTGTGCTGCATTGATGAGTTTGATAAAATGTCTGCTGAACATCAGGTGTACAGTACTTATTGGTTCTTTTTAACAATGGAGAATACTTTTTTTCAGTCATATGATAAATACAATATCATCTGATAATCTCCTAACGACTCCATTCACAACTTTGTTCCATAGGCACTGCTTGAAGCCATGGAGCAACAATGCGTCTCTGTTGCTAAAGCTGGGCTAATTGCGAGTTTATCCGCACGCACTTCTATATTGGCTGCAGCAAACCCTGTTGATGGTCACTACAAGTAAATTTCTAATGCTATTTCTCTGGTTTTCGTTTTTCACCATCCAGTTTATTCCTTTACTTTTGCACTTTTGTTTTGTATGTACGTTCATAAGCAATAGTGCAATACAGACCAGATAAATGTTACCAGTAAGAAGTTTAGCCTTCTCTTATCAGTTTAGTCCCTGCTTGTTATCTCAATTAATTTTCCGAAGAGTATGCCAAAATTCTGAACCTGATTGTTTGTACTGTATTGCGCTATTGGTACTCATATTTATATTGTATAACTGTCATTGTAATTTTCCAAACTCGTAATATCTAAGTATGTTTAAGTGTTCTCTACGGTTGCTGCCTCTTTAGCACTAATTGTCTTTGATTGTTTCTGTAGCCGTGCAAAAACTGTGAATGAGAACTTGAAGATGAGTGCTGCACTTCTCTCACGGTTTGATTTGGTCTTTATATTGCTGGATAAACCCGATGAGCTACTAGACAAGCGTGTCTCGGAACATATCATGCTAGTAAGTTGTATTTAATTGAATAGCTTGGTTTTGTTCTCTCTCTCTAATAAGAATCAAGCCTGCAGTTCTACTTCTATAACTTCT
This sequence comes from Limonium bicolor, assembly GCA_023374045.1. Lineage (NCBI taxonomy): Eukaryota > Viridiplantae > Streptophyta > Magnoliopsida > Caryophyllales > Plumbaginaceae > Limonium > Limonium bicolor. Next base: position 17,735,149 of record CM041777.1, read on the forward strand.
ATTCTTTTGTGATAGTAAGTGGCTTTGGCAAGTCTGGAATAATCAATATCTCCATCCCGAATTAAATGCCATTATCATTGCTCTATCTTTAGAATCTTGACGTGGTTGCATCTTAACCATTAATATTGGATAACTGGCTTGGATATTATTTGTTAGCCCGGCCCATGAAATATCTTATTCTAATTTCTAGTGGATTATAGATATTGTAAGAACAAAGATTTCCAAATGCACCAGGACCCTGTCATTAGCTCCTCTCTTGTTCCTATCCAGTGCGTCATAAATAGCAGTCAGAAGAAGCAAAACGTTTTCTCAAAAAATAGACGTGATGGTTGAGCTTCTTTACTGCTAATGCTGCTTATGGGCTCAAGTTTCCTTCTTGCGCTCTCTTGCCCGTTATGTAACCATTATAGTTGGTATGATCATATAAACACTCGTGTTGAAGAATATTTTCCATTCGAGCCTGTGGAACTTGCGGCCTTATAGTAACTTTTGATTTTCATCTCTAGTTAATGTCAAACTTTGCATCTGCAATGTACTATTCAAGGGACGGTACTAAGGTCAGATGTAAAGGCCATACTTTGAAGAACATCAATTTTCAGCCATGATGGGTGCTAAAATTCCAAAATGCCTCTATTATAGCTTCTTAAATAAAGATATTGTAGAGGGGAAGATATAAGCACCCAAATTCTTGTTTCTGAGCGAGTCTTTAGTAACAAATTGACGGCATGCTCCAGTTTCTATCTTGTCATGTCACCGTGTAAATATGCTTCCCTGTAATGGAGATTTTGGGCTACAATGTAGTCCAATAGGCACGACTGGGTGTTTCAATTAATCCTTGAAGTTGTAGGTGAACTAATTGACAAAACTGATTTAGAGGATGTGCCATTTGCAGCTTCATTCTGGAAATGGGGCGCATTCACCAGCAGCTAAAAGATTATGCACAGGTACGAGGACAGACTGATTATACAACAGCAAGTTTACCAATGTGGCATCATAATTGGATTCGCATGGTTTGCAGCTTCACATACAGCTGGAGAGGTTGATATACGAACAAGACACGGCAGTTTAGTATCACGGCTGAGACTTGATCCTAAGCAGGACAGTGATTTTGCCCCATTACCAGGCCCTCTTCTCAGAAAATACATTGCATATGCAAGAACATACGTCTTCCCAAGGTGACCTCACCAGATATTTTTTCTTCCATTTCTATTCATATCGTATGAAAGCATATATTATTAGAACTTTCTGAAACTTGTATGGGCAACTTATATTAGGTTATGTTCTAATCAGGATGACCAAATCAGCAGCTGACATCTTGCAGAACTTCTATTTGAAGTTGAGAGATCGTAGCACTTCCGCTGATGGTACCCCTATAACTGCGAGGCAGTTAGAAAGCCTGGTTAGGCTGGCTGAAGCCCGAGCAAGAGTGGATCTGAGAGAAGAAATAACAGATCAAGATGCCATGGTAATCAAGCTGGGTGGATTGACTGGCTTATTTTGTGTTGATGGTTTTGCTATTCGAACAAATATGCTTCTATAAGTGGAAATAAGTTATCAGTGTTTGTATGTTTTCAGCAAAAGTTATTCGTACAAGCTACGGATGTGTTACATCTATATTATCCATGGCCATTGCTAGACCCTTCATCAAAATCACCTGACTTTACTTAACTGTACTATGATTGAACGAGAAGGCCACGAATTGTTGGCCATGTTGCAGATCCATCAACAAGACAACTTCATATGGTAACTTACGCAGGCTGACAAATAGTTATATTGCTTTGCAGGATGTGGTTGAGATCATGAAAGAATCTTTGTACGATAAGTGTGTAGATGAAAATGGCACTGTGGACTTCACTCGGAGTGGCGGGATGAGCCAACAGAAAGAAGCGAAGAGATTCTTGAATGCCCTGAACAAGCAATCGGAGCTAGACCAGAAGGATCTGTTCTCAATTTCAGTATGAATCCTTCCATCAGAATATAAAGCTGTTACTGGGTTTTGAATATTGAAACCGTCAGATCATTTATAAATCCTTCTACCCCGTGCAGGAGATATATAGTCTGGCTGATCGGATTGGTCTCAGAGTCCCAGATCTGGAGACCTTTGTTGATAACTTGAACAGCGTAGGTTATCTCATCAAGAAGGGGCCTCGTATGTACCAGGTCATATATATCACTTCACCTCCGATAGTTCTTCGAATCTGAGATTGCGACAAGATTTGTGTCTCGTCTTTCCATGATCATATTTCTGATTTCATAAATGCTGGAAACAAGAAACTATCAATCTTCTTGATAAAGTAACCATAACCGGCAATGCTGATTGACATTAATCTTCTTCCTCAGGTGCTGTCATCTTCATATTCACGGAGTCAATCATCAAGATCCAGAGGCTAGACTAACGGATGAACCTTTGCTTTGTTCTCAGTCACGTAAAAGACGAGTGAGAAAAGAAATTTGACGTGAGCAGTAACTGTATATTTTTAATGGAGCCTATACATATGCATAAGGCAGATAACTAAATTAGATAGTATATTTTCATCCTTTACAAGGTTCAGTGTATAAATTGACTCGTACAATGGAATATCCGTACTTTTGGGGGCGCCATCTACATATGGTTCCCAGAATCTTCAGTGGTTATTGGTTTCACAAGTCATTTTGATGGGAATTCACCTCCCCTGCTTGAACAGATTCAAAGGCTCCAATCAGTATCATAGTAAGAGTTGGGCAACCCTAACCAGAACTTAAATGCCTCGGCTGCTCTCTTTCTCTCCCTTCTTCGATCTTGCCTTGCTCTTGAAGCATGCTTGCTGGTGAACATCTTTGAATGCATCTCCACATAAATCCTACTATACTTTCTCTTATTAGGCGGTATCCCATGTTCCTCCATACAAGCCACAATTTCTAAAGCTTTTCTGAAGAACGCTGCTCTGACACAAATGTCAGCCAATGTCTCTAACAACTCCTTATCTGGTATTATTGGTGGCGGTGGAGGCGCAGATGAGTTTGAATAGAAGTCGCCTCCTGATTCCTCCTCATCCTTTTTACTAATTTTCACCTTACACCTCTCCTTCACTTCATTCCAAAGCAACAATGCCTCACCAGGCTTCCGTGACAATGCAATCCCATTCGCCAGACTACCATAAGTAGAAACATTTGGATGACAACCATACTCTTTCATCTTCTCAACCACTTTCTTTGCTGCTTCTATCAAACCTAACTTACAATACCCATCGACCAACATATTCCAAGCCACTTGATCAACCTTAACCCTCGGATCCTTCAACATCTCATCAAACACTTTCTGAGCCAACCCTGGTTGTCCTGACAGTGCAAATGCCTTCATCAAAGTGGTATAGCTTATCTTTGTAGGAGCGAGTCCTCTAGCTCGCATCTCGTTAAAGTATGCAAGAGCACCGGAACTATCTTCTCCCAAGATACACCCATCAATCATAGTATTATACGAGACCACGTCAGGCAAAATCCCAGCTTTAACCATCTCACGCATCAACTCTTTGGCCTTGCTAATTTGCAACTGATTACAGTAGCCTTTCAAAAGAATGTTGTAAGTGACCACGTTAGCTGGAACACCTATTCTTGACATCTCAGCTAGGACTTGGCGGGCTCTATCCATAGATCCCGCCTTCACGAAAGCTGAGATCACAGTGGTATAGGATACATGGTCTGGTTGGCTCTTTACATCCTTTTGGTGCCTCATTGCTTCCAATGTCCTCACTGTATCAGACACTCTCCCTGCCTTCATATAGCCCTTCATTAGGGTGGAGTAGATTCGAGAATCGGGAGGATACCGTTTGGGTAACAACGGGGCTTGAGTTATTACAGCGGAATCGTCTCCTGTTCTCACCCAATTAGGAAGTAACTGCTTGAACACTTCATCGTATTCTGTCTCATATTCCTCTTCATCTTCTTCGTCCTCTTCCTCATCAGAGTCTGAATCATCATTACGTTTCTCCGACTTCAACTCCTTAAGTATTTTGCATACATCTTTCCTCCCCTCTCGCATTGCCTGGACCAACTTCTCCGCAGTCCCTAGATCCCGGAACCCTACATACGCAGCGACCAGAGAATGGAAAGTGGTAGCACACGGCTCAATGCCTCTCTCAAGCAACAATTCAAGCACGTAAACAATCAGATCTTTCCTCCCAGCCTTCGCACAAAGCTTGATCAAAACATTATAAGTAAGAACATCAGGCTCGACACCCCACTTGGGCATTTCGTCGAACAGTTTCAAGAACCTCCTCACATCCCCGAGATTCGCGCAGGCATTCAGCACTGCGTTAAAAGCCGCTGTGTCGGGCCTAGAGTCACCAGCTGTCTCGACCTTACGGACCCGTCTCATGACGACGTAGAACAGCTTTATCGCTTCCAATGGTCCGTCGTCCCCTGCCGCAGCCAGGCGGCTGATGACAGCGCTCCAGGCTTTGACATGTGGGAGGTAGTTGTAGCTAAGCATGGATTTTATCACTGCGTGAGCGTACTGGGTATGTCCGGCTCTCGCGGCGGATACTGCCAAGAGGCCAAGTGAGTTGGCATCCAGGCGGCGGAGAAGGTCGTCATTGCGGAGGCGGGTGATGATGGACTGGGCGCGTGTTAGGCCCTCTTGTGTGTTTTGGTAGGAGAGCTGGGAGACGAGGCGGCTTAGGCAAGTGGAGGAAGGGAGGTGTGTGGATTCGATTTGGGTGTACAGCAGCCAAGCTTGCTCGGTCTTCCTTTGCCGGAGGAGAGTTAGAAGTGTCTGGTCTGGGGAATTACGAGCGTATGCAGGTGGTAGGACGCCGGTGGGGGAAGTGTAGGCTGAAGATTTAGCGCGAATTAGAGATCTGGGTTTGGAGGTGGTGGTTGTGGTGGCAGCGGCGGCGGCGGGTAGGTAGAACAGGGAGGAGTGTTGGGCAGAGAAGGGGGAGGATAGTGGGAAGGAGGTAGATACTGCAGGGGCATATGAGATTATGGTCATGAGGAAAAGAGAAAATAAGCGATAAGATTCTGCATTTGGTTATCTTAGATGAACTGCACCGTTGGAGAGTCGGGGAAGACGAAGGATAACGACGAGTCCATGTGGAGAGAGACTGAGAGAGTAGAAGGATTTCTTCTTTCCCGATTTGGGTGGAGACGACCAGTGTTACGTTGTCGGGTAACAGCCAATTAAGCCGAGTGGGATGAGATTTTTTCAATCCTGCTACTTCCGTATTGTGTTTTGGTTGTTGGCTGAAGTGACGAATATGCGTCTATATTTTCCCACAAATTTTGAAATTATTTTAAAGATTTTTTTTATAGTTATTTATAGTTTTATGACAATGTTCACTTTATTTAATGTTTTCATCTGCTTTCCTAAAAAGAATTATTGTCGGTGGTCGTGGTTCGGTCCGGTTCTGGTTCTAATTCTTGGACAGAGGATTTGGATTCGGAATCGACCAGGACCAGTTGCCGGAACTTCCGGTTCCGGTGTCGAAGGGTGGATTCGGATCCATAACTTGTTTTCTACTGATTTCGGAAGTTCTTGACCGGTTTCAATCCTGGTTTCAGTTCCAGTTTGGTTCTAGATTGGATTTCAATTTTGATTTTTTTTCTATTTTTTAAAAAATTTAGTTCCGGTTCCAACGATGAAAAATTCAATAGTAGTCAAACGTAGCCTAAGGGAGTTGGGGCATATTAACCTGTTTTTCTCAGCGGTTTCGGTTCTATGAACCCATTCTCACACCAAACGGTACCTGGTTTTAGCCGGCTCCATGGTGGTTCTGGTTCTGGTCCTGGGTCGAATATGGTTCGGCCGTAATCTTAAAGAGGAGATTCGAAATCACTTTGGTGGATGATGGGTCCAGTTCCGAATCAATTCTAGCCGCTTCCGGTTCCCAACCGTTTTGGTCCCACCGGTTCAACTGTTTTGGTTCCACCGATTCTGTTTAGAACCGGACACCATGATTCGAGATTAGGTATTCAAGGGAAATTTAATAAAATAATGCTAATACAACTCATTAACCATTTTTTTTGGTTTGTTGTTTAATAATCAAATTCATGTTTAGATTAGTGATACTAGTTGTAAAAAGGTTTTAAAATTGTTCACAAAGTGGAGCCTAGTTGGTCAAGTAAATTATATTAAAAAAAATGTTAATACAACTTACCATTTTTTATTGCTTTATTGCTCTCTTCTGATTCGTGTTCAGATAAGTGATATTGTTGTTCAACATTTTTTAAAAATGGTTCACACATTTGAGACTAATTGTTCAAAATAAATTATATAATAAAACAATATTATTATAACTTACTTTCTTTTTTAATGTTTTATGCTATTTAATCATCAAGTTTGTATTCAGATAAGCGATACAAGTTGTTCAATTTTTTGGACAAATTTTAGTTCATACTGCTCCTTGTTTTTTAAATATTCAAATTTGAGACTAATTGTTCAAGTGAAATTATATAATAAAATAATATTAATATAACTTACCATATTTTGATTGGTTTGTCGTTCTTTAATCTTCAAGTTGTGTTCAAATAAGCGATATAGTTGTTCAACTTTTTGAACAAATTTGTTCAGTATTTATTACATATTGTTCCTACATTTTTTGTTGTCCAAATTCGAGACTAGTTGTTCAAGTGACTTGGTTTGTTGTTTGTTATTCATCAGGTCGTGTTCAGATAAGTGATACTAATTGTTCAAGTTTTTTTAATATGTTCACAAATTAAAGACTAGTTGTTCAAGGGAAATTATAAAATAAAACAATGTTAATACAACTTACCATTATTTTATTCACTAGTAGAACATAATAAATTATCCACCATTAAAAAGCCCCGTTAATTACGGTTTTGAACCGTAATTAACGCTTGTGTCATCTATTCCCTATAACTTTTTAATTACGGTTTAAAACTGTAACTAAAAGCCTTAATTGGGTGCGGGCCTAGAGAACTTCAGATTACGGGTCAGCTAAAGACCGTAATGGCGTAATCTAAAAAAAAGCTTTAGATTACGGTTTAGCTAGAGACAGTAATCTAAAGCCTTTTTCTTTTTTTTACAATACAGCATAAACCTGTTCCAATAGCAGGCTAAATTGCATAATAGCATCACAGAAGCAGCTCCAAAAGATATTATATTTGGATTGAAGAAGTCTAATTAGTTCAAATACAATCACCACAATTTAAATAAAAATGATGCTTAATCAAAACCCCAGCAATAGAAATAGTGTCTCAAAACACAACAAAATCCAGCAACCAAAACCTATAAGTCTAAGAATTATGCACCAACCAATGACTACAAAAACTTAAATAAAAAACACATCTCCTAATTCCTACTGTCTACTTTCAATCTCTCACACGCCATCCTTTCTTCTTCCGCTTTAATCTTTATTAAAGTTGTGTACGGGTTGACTGGAATGTATACTTGTCTGGTGGGAAGGGACATTCTAGGAGACTTCTCTTTGCACGTTTTAGAAGGTTGTGGCTACAACCCTCACCAGAGTCAGCAGGCTTTTTATCTTTATCAACATTCACCACTTATACTTCTTCGATGCATACTATCTGTCTTGGTGGTGACCTGCTCAGGTCGTATAAAGAGTATGTGTTAGGATGTTACATACAAACTCATAGTCTAAGAATGAAACATAGAAAGTGTTATAATAAAGACACATTTAAAATAAGCATTGAATTGCAGGGATGATTATACCTGTCAGATATGTTATTTTCCTTTTTTATCGGCCTAGCATATGAGGTTACATTAATACCCCTCTCCTCTATATCTCTTTTCTAGGACAGGTAGATAGTTTATTTTAGTCTCTGGAAATAGACTTTGTATAAACCCATCTCTTATATTCTTCTTCCTTACAGGAATAGCCATAGAATCACTTGTTTCGGTCACTCATTTTCCTATTCGAATCTTCACAGATCTAACATGGTATCAGAGCAGTTGATCCAATTGCCGAATTTTTTTGTTTCGATTGTCCTGAATCTTCCTCCGCAGTGATCTGAAAATATCAGAGATGTCACGAGTGTCGGAAGGTTTGGGAAACGACAATGGAAGCGCAGTCAAGAAACCTGAGATCGAAGAAAATCAAATTGAAGACAATGTGTTAGATGATAGTTCCACAGTTAGGGATTTTGATGCTACTGTAACCCTAGAATATGCCAATCCGCTATACCTACATCCATCTGATAATCCCTCGATCACGAAATTCACTGGGAAGGGATTTGATGCCTGGAAACACGCCACTACCATCACGCTGAAAGGGAAGAACAAATTTGGGCTGGTGAGGGGTCAAGTTGCAGAGCCAGATCTAACTTTGAAGAGATATCCTTTATGGGAAAGAGTCAATAACACCGTTATGGGTTAGATTATCAACTCGTTGGAGAAGGACATCTCTGAATCGGTCTTCTATTTGTTAAACCGATAGTGAAATCTGGTCTGATCCCAGCAGTATGTTTGAGGTTACAAACAGTCCTGAAATATTTAGGACACAACAAGAAATTAGTGCCCTCGGACAAGGAACCGATTTAGTCAGCACATTGAGGATTGTCCAAATGAGCATGGCATAGGGGTGCATTTCATATGTTAAATCAACACTTTTCATGCTCATTTCTGCACTATAGTTAGTTTTCCTATAGAATTGTGTTTTGTTGGTGTTTTACACATTTATTGCTTAAGCAGGAGGAATAACATAGTTAGGAATAAATTAGATGAAAAGAGGAACGCGTGGGTGCAAACGGATCTCAAATTGGAGCTATAACAAAGATTTTAGGCCCCATACAAGTTTGGTCCTGGTTTAGATCCGGGTTTATAAACCCAAACCACATGCGTGAGCAACTTTCTGCCGATTTTAAAGGGTGTTCCGGGTTTATATCCTAGAAAACAACCCAGACCAAGCTTCAAAAGCAGCATATTGACGGAAATAAAGGCGGAAAAGTGGGGAAATAGAGGGGAGAGTTCGAGCCGGGCGACAGGGCAGCTGCAGCGACGCGTAGAAGAAGAAAAGAAGAGAAAAAAGAGGAAGAGGAAGAAGAAGGAGAAAGGAAGAGCTCCACCTCCATTGAAGCTGCACTCCTCATCCATGGCTATTTCTGTCCCTTATCTCCTCTCTATCTTTATCATGCTTGAGTAGTCTCCATGTAGCTAGGGATTGGGATTTTACCCCAAAATCCCTAAAACTCCATTGTTGTACTTTAAATTTGTGTTTGTTCTTTCTTTTAGTCTTTGAGCTCAATGAAGATGATTATTGGGTATTTATGATTCTTAAACTTGTTGCTCATGATTTGGGGATATGTTTAGGGGTTTTCCCAAATTATCAATTATGTGTTAAATTGGTTGGTTTAGCCTACCGATTAGTTTAGCATTATACTGAGATTCTATCAAAATGTTATTCTGAGATAGAAACCTAAACCGTTGGGGGCTAGAACAGTGTACTCTAATTTAATAAGTTTGAGATTAGATTACATTGAAACTTAGAGGGAACTTGAGCTTAGTGTTGTCGATTGACCCGGGGTTTAGTTAATTGAGAAGTTCCCATTAAATCTGTTAGGATTAGTAGACCAAGATTGGGTTATTAATTATTTAAGTGTTCCCGTTGTTTGGCTACAAGTAAAAGGGTCGACAACTGGTAGTAAGGGAAGGATGGGTGCAAAGACCCATCCCGGGCTACACCTATCCTACTTTTGTTAGATTAATTTTATTGCTTTCCTTTTATTTCTCCAATTACAACAAAAAACCCCCCCAATTCAAGTTTATGCACTTTTGTTTACATTCTTGCACATTTACTAAGCTTATAATCAGCTAGATAGTTACGAAGTCTCTATGGATACGACACTTGTTGTACTACAATGACTGGGTTCACTACCCATAGGTAGCAATTTAGTTTCATTACTATTTTGCCTAACAAGTTTTTAGCGTCGTTGTTGTGGTCTTCGGTCCAACTATCTTGTTTATTATCTGTTTAGTTTATGTGCGTATTTTTCTTTTTTTTTTTATTTGCCCTTTTGTGTATAATTTTTTTCTTTTCTTTGTAGGAACTTAATTCTGATGGACAGTCATTATATGATCAAGCAGAAGGGTGATATGGCCATTCCTATGGTACAGTGCACGATGGTACAACCTACGATCGGGATGTTGACTGTCAAGGGTGTGGGCATTACCATGTGTGGCCTCCTTGTGAGGACCTTATCTCTGGTTTAGAGGTTCCTGCGGAGGACCAATTCTTTACTGCCAATCCAAACCCCACCGGACAAGACATCAACCAACATATCATGTGCCAAGAGAATGAAGGAGAGATCACGACAAGGGTAGATTCACCCACTATGGAGGATCTTATTGCTAGAATGAACACCATCGACATATGGACCAGCTTATTACACTAGCTCGAAGGGAGCAACAACCTGAAAGTGAAATGGTTCATGAAGTGGAGCAGCAAGAAGAGGACAAAGACCTCAACACGAACCAACTGAAGCTCTATGCTGAAATGGTAGAGATAAACGCGATGATGGAAAGTCTGCTAAACCTTGCATCGTAGCAACCGGAGAGTGAAATGGTTCATAAAGTGGATCACCTTGCCGAGGACTTGAGTTGCCCTCTGTCTTCTCCCCTATTTGAACCTGAGCAAACACCAGTCAACCATCTGCCTAAACTTGAAGACAAGCCATCAGAGGACAGCTTCCACCTTGACTTCATGGAGTTTCCTCTCTCTGAAGTCAACTACCATTATTCCCCCCCTTCTTCGTGCTCTACCCTGAAGATGAGGATGAGTACTTGCTCAACCCTGAGAAGAAGGAGATGCTGCCTCCCTTCGAGTCATCAGAGGAGAGTGCTTCCATCAACTTCAAGGAGCCATCTCCCTCTGAAGTTGATGTCCATCAAGGATCTTCCTATGAGCTTCACCCCAAAGACGAGGATGTCTACTTCCTCGAAATTGAGGAGGAGGAGCCATCTATCTTTGATCTTCACCTGGAAGATTAAGGCGTTCCCTACCCATGCACCAATGAAGTAGGATGGAAACTCAAAGTCCACCCGTGAAGTGCGGAGGCCACCTTCCCATTTGACCAGGGACCAGAGTTTGAAGACAAAGTCCGCCTCGGAGTTCTCCATGCACTGCTAAATAAAGATAAGGATGTCTCATCCTTAAATTCGAAGAGGAGTCTCCATCACCAGGTGATTTCGCACCAAGGATCATGAACCTTAATATTTGGTCGTTCTTCATAGAAAAATGATGCCCGCCCAACCCACCCGTTGAAGCTCACTTCAACATTCATTTTCGATCCTGGAGGACATAAATGTGGTATGGTCTAGCCAAAGAAGATGGGCAGCTTCCCGGGAGGCAACCCGGATGAATTTCTTTCATTTTCCATTATTTTAATTTGTCACGTTCTCCTTTGATTTTGTTTTTACTAACCCTTAACCCTAGTCGTAGTTTGGTTGCTTCTAGTGTTTTATGCAGATGCAACTTAAAGTCCACACCACAACCAAGCTATGCTAACTGATGCTAAAGCTCTAGTGTGGGAGAGTTCCTTCAATGCAAGCAACAACAATCTCATGGGAGTACTAGCTTCCTTTATTTTGATACTCTTACTTCTCTTCCTTCATTTTGACTCTGCTTGTTTCTGTCAGTGGGCATGGCTTATGTGCTATAATGTTGTTTGTGTCCCACGCATTTTCTCTTTGTTTGCTTCCCGAAAAGGTCTTCTAGAACCGTCCCCAATTTGTTTGGTGAACAATGAGGACATTGTTCAAATTAAGTGTGGGGGAGTGACCTTTTCGGTGAACTTTGTGCTTAAATGTTTAATCCCTCTGCTTATCTTGCGTTTGTCCAAAATCAAAAACTTTGACCCTCGTGATGTGAGTTGTTTTTATTAAGAACAAATACTGTTATGAATTATGGGATAAATGCTCAATTTTTTCTTTTTTATTACTTTTGAGGAGTATTTTACATGCGGTGTGGCCAAGTGATCTTAAATGGTTGGATTTTTATTGCTTAGGGGGTCCTTCTGTCTTCTCTCTTAAGGACTAAGGAGTGTTTCATTGTGAAAATCTCTAAGGAACATGTGAGATGTCATTGGTAACCAACAATGAGAGGTGAGTGTTCTTAAATGCAAAGGCTATGTGCCCAAATTTTATCTCCTCATTACGCAAAAGTGAAACAAATGCAATAATTCTATTTTTCTTTTTGTTTTCTTCTCAATGCCCATTCTTGAGAGAAGTTGGTCATGGTAAAAGTTCTCCAAGTCACCTAATCTTTAGAACTTTGAAGCACTCCGGATCATACCCCAAAACTCTATATTTTGTTTTACCCTAAGCACACCCATGCCACCACTAAGATATGGTTCACACTCCTCGAAAATTTTAATCAATTTTTGCTTCTTCTCTTATCCTACACTTCATGATAGTCTTTGTTAGTTTAGAGCAATCCTTATTTGCTTGGGTGCTTGGTTTTGCTTTAGGACAAGCAAAAAGGTAAGTGTGGGGGTGTGATGAGTGTCCAAATGAGTATGTTGTAGGGGTGCATTTCATATGTTAAATCAAAGCTTTTCATGCTCATTTATCTACTTTAGCTAGTTTTCCTCTAGTTTTGTATTTTATTGGTGTTTTACACATTTATTGCTTAACAAGGACAAATAACATAGCCAGGAATAACATAGACAAAAAGAGGAACGCGTGGGTGCAAGCGGATCTCAAATCGGAGCTATAACAAAGATTTTAGGCCCCATACAAGTTTGGTCCTGGTTTAGATCCGGGTTTATAAACCCAAACCACATGCGTGAGCAACTTTCTGCCGATTTTAAAGGGTGTTCCGGGTTTATATCCTAGAAAACAACCCAGACCAAGCTTCAAAAGCAGCATATTGACGGAAATAAAGGCGGAAAAGTGGGGAAATAGAGGGGAGAGTTCGAGCCGGGCGACAGGGCAGCTGCAGCGACGCGTAGAAGAAGAAAAGAAGAGAAAAAAGAGGAAGAGGAAGAAGAAGGATAAAGGAAGAGCTCCACCTCCATTGAAGCTCCACTTCTCATCCATGGATATTTCTCTCCCTTATCTCCTCTCTATCTTTATCATGCTTGAGTAGTCTCCATGTAGCTAGGGATTGTGATTTTGCCCCCAAATCCCCAAAAATCCATTGTTGTACTTTAAACTTGTGTTTGTGCTTTATTTTATTCTTTGAGCTTAATGAAGATGATTATTGGGTATTTATGATTCTTAAACTTGTTGCTCATGATTTGGGGATTTGTTTAGGGTTTTGCCCAAATATCAATTATGTGTTAAATTGGTTGGTTTGGCCTACCGATTAGTTTAGCATTATTATAGAATTCTATCAAAATGTTATTATGAGATAGAAACCTAAACTGTTGGGGGCTAGTACAGTGTACTCTAATGTGATAAGTTTGAGATTAGATTACATTGAAACTTAGGGGGAACTTGAGCTTAGTGTTGTCGATTGACCCGGGGTTTAGTTAATTGAGAAGTTCCCATTAAATCTGTTAGGATTAGTAGACCAAGATTGGGTTATTAATTATTTAAGTGTTCTCGTTGTTTAGCTACAAGTAAAAGGGTCGACAACTGGTAGTAAGGGGAGGATGGGTGCAAAGATCCATCCCGGGCTACACCTATCCTAGTTTAGTTAGATTAATTTTATTGTTTTCCTCTTATTTCTCCAATTACAACCAAAAACCCAACCCCCCCTTTAAGTTTATGCACTTTTGCTTACATTCTTGCACATTTACTAAGCTTAATTAGCTAGATAGTTATGAAGTCCTTGTGGATACGACATTTGTTGTACTACAATGACTGGGTTCACTGCCTATAGTTAGCAATTTAGTTTCACTACTATTTTGCCTAACACACATACTGTACAAATCTCAAACGTCTATGGGACAGGTTGAGTTCGACGCGGAAAATTCCCAAATGCACCTGTATGGCCGTAAAGGAATTTGCTGAACAGAGATCTCAGGATCAATTAGTGAAATTCTTGGATGGTTTAAATGAACATTTCAGAACAACAAAAGGAAGTATACTACTTATGAAACCGCTGCCCAACATTGAACAAGTGTAATCACTCGTTGTACAAGATGAAAGGCAAAGGGAGAACTCTAAGGCCAAACACCAGTAACGACTCTGTGGCTCTGGGAAGCAGAGGAACCAACTCCGGGGGAAACAAATAGAAATCCAACCCGAGGTTTGGGAACAAGAAGATCACCACATCCACCACTGAAAATAGCAAGAAACTGGTTCCAAAGTGCACTAATTGTGCGAAACTTGGACAACCACGAGCGGAATGTTGGTGGATCATTGGTTTACCAAATGATGAAGTAAAACAATCTGGCACAAATGTAGCAGGATCTGTTTTGGGAGGAGATGCCAGAGGGAAGGGAGAATCGCACAAAGAGACACCAAGGAGTGACAACCGGAGCACTCAATTAATTGATTAGCTTATCTCCATGCTCCAACGAAGGAAGAAAGAAAACTCTGGTGAACAACACCCCACTTTCAGAAATTTCTCTGGTAACAAAAATCTAACCCTGACTTTCTCGCATAATTGTCATTCAAAGCACACTGATATTGAACATGAGTTAAGGAATTGTTGGATTTTAGATTCGGGGGCCACGAAACACATCACTGGTAATAGGAATCTTATAGAAAATGAAAGATGACTGAGGATAACATATTCATAACCCTTCCTGATGGTCATAGGCAACAAATAGAAAATATAGGACAAGTTACTGTGAACTCCACTATCTCCTTGAATGAAGTCATGTCCGTGCCTAGTTTCATGTTTAATCTTCAGTTTGTAAACAAACTAACTGAACAACTTCGCAAACCAATAATTTTTGGTAAAAATGTTTGTCTATTACAGGGTTGTGACAAAGGAAAGGATTGTTTAAAATTGGGAAAGAAATCAGTGGCTTATATTTTTTTGGATATATATGCTCTGAAAAGTTGTCTGGAAATTAAAGATCTTGGTCTGTCTGTTGTTTTCAATGTTCAGCAAGATGTGTAGAAAGAGAATTTGAAAAGTGAGGCGGTCTCTGGCATTGTAGGCTAGGACACATACCAGTGAAAAAATTGTCAAAAATGAATCCCATTGAGGGTTTCAATAGTGAAAGTCTTTTACCTTGTATTACATGTTTCAAGGCTAGAGGAAAGAGATTACCCTTTCCTAATTTTGAAATAAAAATTGTTGCTGCTTTTATGGTTCATTGTGATGTGTGTGGTCCTATGCGTATTGACACTGCTAAAAACTATAAATATTTTCTGACTATTGTTGACGACTACACAAGGGCTACCTGGGTTATTATTTTGAGAAATATATTTGAAGCTATGAAGAGAATTATAGATTTCGTAATCCAGGTAGAAAAACAGTTTTATAAACTTGTCAAAGTCCTTAGATCTGACAATGCTAAGAAATTTGGGAAATCAAATGAGGGCATTAGTTTTTTCACCCAGAAAGGGATAATTCATCAAATTAGTTTCTCTCACACACCCTAACAAAATGAGGTTGTGGAAAGGAAACGAGACCACCTCATGGAATTTACCAGAGCCTTACTATACCAATCTGGTCTAGAGGGTCACTATTGGGGACATGCTGTTCAACATGCTGCTTTCATTGTCAATAGAATTCCTACAAAAGCCACTACTTTTAGGACTCCCTATGAGGCCATTATGGTTACCCACCGTGGTATGCACCATAAAAACCTTTGGATGCCTTTGTTTTGCCACTAACATCAAACCTGATAAAGGCAAGCTTGACCCTGGACCCACAACATGCATTTACCTGGGAGACAACAAGGACACAAAAGGATCCAAGGTCCTCAATATAGAAACAAGGGAAATAAAGACTAGTAGAGATGTCTTATTTGAACAAATTTGCCCATAAAGGATGAAGGATGGAAAAACATGTGGGACAACAGTTTAGATGATTTAATTAGCACTCAAAACTTTACCCCGAGTGAAATTTATGACACACATCAACACATCATTGTTAGAAAACAAAACAAACCTGTTGTCATTTCAGGTGGGAAGGACAAAACAAATCCACTCAGTCCTTAGGGGGTGAAACAGAGTGCTATTTACAAACTGGCCAACTAGAAGATCTTATCTCTTCATCACCTATTCCTCAAAGAAGCAATTCTGATAGTGAGGATCCTCCTAGTCAATCCCATCCTTTACCTTGTGACACTATGGAGACTGAATCTACTAGACAAGACGAAAAGGAAAACAATATTCCTCTAAGAAGGTCCACTAGAATTCATACTCAACCCATAAAGCTACAAGATTATATTTGTACCACTTTTCCTTATACCTATAAGACAGACCCCTTCTCCGCTGTTTTATGCAGCAGACTTCATGAGGATCATAGCACTGAAAACAACATCTTGTCTACAAATTTCACTAATTTGACTGATGTCATCACAAATAAAACCGTCTTGTCTTGTACATTGTGTAGACACCAAAAATTCTAACCCCATAAGACAAAATTTAGACAAATAAATAAACAAGAGGGTCGTCTCCTTTCTTTTCAAAACTTATTCATGTGCATCCCAAAATGAACCTGTCATTTTATGACAATTTCTTTAATATCAATTTTCAAAGCATCCATTTTTAAACCTGTCCCTTTTCATCACTTACTTATTTTGCCATTTTATTTTCGATTTATTTCATGTTAGTCGGTTCTGTTTATTAGCTTATTTATTTTCCTATTCATTTTTATTTGTTTCATACTATTTTGTTACTTGTTTATTTTATCTCATTACATTTCATTCATACTTTTACTTGTATTTTATATATTAGTACTTGTTTTTATTTTATCTTTATCATTATTATTTTTAGAAATATTTCATCATTTTATGTGTCTTTCACTATTATTATGCATATTGGTATACTCTGTTTTGTTGTTAATACCTTTAAATTTCCTCTAATTTCATTTTAGTTTGTCTTATTTACCGCTGCTCTTACATATGCGATTCAATTTCCATTTTTATTACATTTTTGTCTATATGTTCGCAATACTCATATTAGTACTATTTTGTTATTTGATGTACTTAGTATTCTTTTATTTCATTCACTGAATATTTTATGATGTTTTTGTTTTTATCTATCTATATTCCATTATTTCATAACTCATAAGAAGGAAACAATTCTTTAGATAAAACCGTCTCGTCTTACAGTATTTTCATTTAGAGCACTAGTGTTTTAAAAAGATTATTCGGTTCGAGGTAGTGGTCTAGTGTTATTTCCACGTCTGTAAGTGAGTTTTCATTAGCATAACCGGTTAGTATATGCATTTGGGAACTGTATGATTCCAAGTTCGAATCTTGATAAAAATGGTGAAGTATATTTTAGTTTTCCATTCAGCACGTACAAAAGCTTTGTATTAGGTAGCACTCTCATATGCTGAGTTCTGATGTGGTGAAACTGGTTTGTGTATGTGGAAACATAGCATGAGGTTGTGGGTTCAAACCTCAGTGGGAACATGGGGGTGTTTTTTTAGATTTTTATCGGTCAAACCCTTATTGACCGAACATCACCCAGCCCTAAAACCCGTTTAACCACGGGTCCAACCCGACCCAAGAATAACAAAAACCTTAGTTGTTCTTATTTCTCTATTTAATAACATTTGGAAACCCTACAGTAAAAGAAAGAACCAGCCAACGCCGATCCCCATTTTTTTCTATCTGTCAAGAACTTCATCTCTCCCACGTTTTCTGGCCCTCCTCACTAGAACCTTCAGCATTCAATAAAATCAATAACCTTACTGCAACCATCGATCTCCATAAAAAATAAAATCTAAACCTCCCCAGGTTCCAGTCGTTGTTCCTCAAACCTGGCCTTCGATCTCCCCCTTTGCTCATGCTTCCTAAATTGACAAGATATCACACCAAACTACAACCACCTCTCCTCTGGTTCTTCCCTCATTCTTCCATTTTCGAATCGAGAAGAGAAGTCCCCTCCTCTACTAATCGAAACAACTACAAATTTTTTCCTTGTCTTCAAGCCTTGAGTTAAAAAAACCTAAAAAAAAGTCAGCCGACACCTTCATCATCCTCTCTCTGCTTCGTCTTCGATTGGTTTTCTCTTCATCCACCTCAATCTTGGTCGACGGCCAAGCCCAGAAGAACAACAAAAGCAGCTTCATCTCCTTTATTTTTCCTTGCGGCCGCATTCCTCCCTTCATCCCCTAAGCTCGAGAACCACCTCTCAGAAGTCGAGCGCGGTTATCCTCGGAGCTGAGCCCATCACCACCGTCATTCATGTCCATCGGGGACATCAAAACCACCACGAGGTGCATTTCTTTTCCCCTCGTTTTTTCATCTTTCTGATTTCCACAATTTTTTCCCTCTCATCTCAATACTGAGCCTATACGAAGACTAAGCTTCATCTATTTTCGTACCAAAAAAAAGGGGATCTGAAACAATTTCTCAATGTCTCGTTGCACCCTTTAGTTTTATGCTCTTTAAATCAGTTGTGAGTGTCTCTCTTCGAAATCTTGGCAAGTGGAGGCTTCGATTCGCTTCGGTATGATACTCTATGCCTGGTTTTCGTTTTCGTCGTGTTTAGACGTTGTTCAAACATTAATTCAAGATCTACCTATGGTGGGCTAGTGTTTCTTTGCAGGTAAGCGCTCCAATCTTTGCATTTCATTTTTGGATAAACCAACTCAAGATTAGAGTTGTTCGTACTCTTTCATTTCTGGTCAAACTCGCATGAGTCGCCGGCCTAAGTAGTCTGGGATTAGGCCTGTTGAAGTTGAATTAAGGTTTGTTTTCGAATTTTTCTCAACTTTTGTGTCGTGACTACTTCCATAAAAACTGGAACCGGGTAGACATCTGGTTTATGGGTCCAAGCTCCCTTGCCTTGTTCTTGTCTGTTTGAACTTTCTCTTTGGCTTTATCATCTGTTCTTTCCCATGTTATAACTCACATTTACACATGAGGTTTACAACATTATTTTCTCTCTGATTTCAGCAAGCCTACGCTATACATGGGTTAAAGAAGGTTCCTTTGCTATGAGTCTTATCCCAATTAAGGAATTATCTATGCATAAAGTTTAGGTTCATTCTAACTACTATGTTTTGTGTTTCTTAACCGAGGTACTCGGTATTTGAAGTCTGGGATCAAACTCGTGATGTTTGGGAGCATGGCTTGTGGATATGGACTATGTTGATGCTCGGGAGGAGCTCGGTTGGAGTGAAATGGTCAGGGACTTTGTTTTTTACTTTAAGCCAAAGCTCTAGACTTTGGAGACTTCACCATGTCAACCTGTATCTGGTTAAGGATTACAAGTTAATTTCACTATCTTAGGTGCCGTTCGTTTACGACGATTCGTCGTTTTCCCACAAATCGTGCGCGAATAGTCCGCGTTTAATACTCCACATTTGACAGATTAATCTGAAAACTCAGCTTTATCCAAACGCATGTTTTCCCTGCGTTTGCATTATAGAGCTCGTTTTCCAGCATAGATTAATCTTGTTATCAACATGAACTTACGTTCTTACCCCCCATAAAAAAAATCATCTGTTCTTCCAGCTGGGGATGACTGGTAGTCATCCACTTATGTTCAAACAAGCAATCCTATTCTGGATTTGGGGTCGTACGACATTAGATACCTTCATTGGACACAGAAATGAGCTGATTGGTGTCGAAACTGCAAACGAAAACAAAATTAGGGGTAGTAGATTCTCCCTGTTTTTTGCTGTCTTCTTGAGGAGGAAGACAATCATGGTGTCTTCTTCATGGCGTCAAATATATTCTCCCTTGTTTTTGCCGTCTTCTAGAGGAGGAAGACAATCAGCAGATTTTTTTCCTTTCGATAGGAATTTTTGACAAATAAAATCAGGGGCAGTATGGTCTTTAGCCAATGCTTTCACGCCTCACTCAGTTCGCAACCAGCGAACACTTCTCCTCCTCCTTAAGCATTGTGGCCTGCGAATCGCTGGCACCTTAATTTCCGACAAAAACTAGAAGCCACAATCGAACGGGTCCTTATTGTTTCTGTCTGTTATGTATTGTGATGATAATCTGCTTGTTCTTATTTTTCTTTTGTCATAGTAGCTGTCTGTAACCTATTGTGTTTCTAGTTATATTGGACATTAAGCTGGACGTAAAGGTCCTGTGGCCCAATGATTAATGTCCACCTTAATGCCATTTCGGGCCTTTACCGTAACCATGCCTTTGGCTGCGTTCAGCATTTCAAGCCCGCGATTCACCACATTAGTGAAATATTGTACAAGTCCATTTTACACATTTGCCCCCGTGAAAAAGCAGTTTCCAAGCATTGTGCTGACCAGCTCATTGACCTAGGAAATCGAACGCCATTACTATCGTTGTACCAAACCCTATCTCTCAAATGCGTCACTGGGCATTGCATTCAATTTTTCACTCGATAATCAATACTTCGGATGACTGGTGGAGAAGAAAGATACAACACAAATATCAGAGGCGCAAGATTGTAATGAACAGGTAGTATTCAAGAAAGAAAAAAAAAATAGCGTACACCACTTGACGACGGCATGCTGTTCGAGTTCGACTTCTCTCTGTGTGTAGCAGCACAATACGTTGCAGAGGACCGTTGTGGAATAGACTTTATTGGCAAATCTAGAGGGTATACTTGTCTTTGGGGAGTAAAATATTCAAAATCAGCATTCGCCTCAAGCGAACGGGTAAATTGGCACTGCACATTAATGCCAGCGTTGTGCAGCGATTCGCCTGCACATTAATCGCCAGATTAATCGACCCCCAAAACTGGAAGTCCCCAGCGAACGGGGCCTTACTTTAAGCCAAAGCTCTAGACTTTGGAGACTTCACAATGTCAACCTGTATCTGGTTAAGGATTACAAGTTAATTTCACTATCTTATTGTTTCTGTCTGTTATGTATTGTGATGATAATCTGCTTGTTCTTATTTTTCTTTTGTCATAGTAGCTGTCTGTAACCTATTGTGTTTCTAGTTATATTGGCTTAATGATGTATTAAATTCAAATCCTTAATCTGTTGATAAAGCTTTGAGGAGGGGGAATCAATTAAAACTAATTTGTTGTTCCCATTCTAACGTAGACTTGTGGTGTGCACTAAAAGGAGTTCTCATGGTTATATTGGTCATGAAATCTCAGGTATTAGCCGGGATTCTCATTTAAGGAGGAATAAAGAAAGATTCAAAGAATTCAAGGAATTAAGGAATTGAAATGATACTAAGGGTTAACCGTTATTTACCTGAAGGGAGGTAAATCTGGTATAGTCCATACCGTACCGAAGGCGATGGCTCAGACCGCCATAGAAGCGATCGACCAACACCTGGCCGGTGTATCCTAGATCAGGGAGAAGACAGAGAATGGAGGTGAAGGTGCGGTAGTACTCATCCACAGACATCTTGTCTGTCATCTTTAAGGCGTCCAGCTCTAGCCTTTTCTTTGTTTTTACATGCTCGGGGTAGTATTTCGAACGGAGGAGTGAGGCGAAAGAATCCCAATCGAATGTGGGGTCGCTGACGTGCTCATGCTTGACCAGCTTCCACCAATCCATTGCAGCATCCTTGAGGTAGTAAGCAGCAACTCTGACTCGAACTCCAGCAGGAGCTTCGAGTGTTTCGAAGGCCGTCTCCATCTCGGAGATATAGGCCTCGAGCTTAGCCGGATCACTCTCGCCCCTAAAGCAGGGAGGGCGGAGCTCCGCTACAGCTTTTACCCAGTTTGCTTCTCTGGGTGGCGGGGGAGGGATTGGCCCCGTTTGAGTTTGTTGGTTTTGTTGGGATTGTTGTACAACTTGGATTACTTGAGGTAGCATCTGCGCTACCGTGGCGGCGACGATCTCAGCTATCGTCTGCGCGCCGGGTCCGTCATTGCCCCCTCCTCTGGGGCGACCTGGACCTCTGCCTGACATCTGAATATTTAACAGTTACGTTAGGCTTAGCAAGATATGACTCAAAGGTCTTGGAATTTAAGCAAGGTATCGTTCATAAGAACGTTAAGGGTATCCGTTGTTAACAACGGTAGTTCCTAGTTAGGTTTCTAAATGTCCGTCTTAGGACGGTTGAAATCCTAACTCGGTAATCCCCTATGCTCGGTACTAAGGACATCAGAGCGTTACTACGCTCTGATACCACTTTTTGTTACACCCCAACCGCTAATCCTATGCTTACCGTCTAATCGTCCTATTAATCCTACGAGTTCGCAGCGGAATTATTACATACTTACTACGGCGGGTGAAACAATGCCGCTAACCGCCCATACGGCTAGCTAGGCTACTAATACTTACAGTAACGGTCTGATGAACATAACGTACCGAGCTACTAAATTACTTACCGAAATATCATATGCCCAATACTTACATCCTGGATTACCGAGTAATTAAAATATATTCAATTACAACCTTTCAAGCTTACCAAAAGAATGAGTTTCTAAGGCTACTCATCTATACCCCAATCCAATACGTCCATTATCCAAAAAGGTGTACCCCATGGTACACCGGCTATTCAAAAACTACAGCCATGTACTACTCAGTACACCAATTATAAATTCAGTGTTTACATCCCAAAAAGAAGATAAAGAAATAGAGTTGAGTCTTCACATCTTCATCAATCTCGAGTACCTGCGTGTAGTAAAAATGGTGCCCCAAGGGGCTCAGCAAACGCTGCATATGGACTCCGCATATACCGCGTGCTAGCTAGGGCATGCCGACTAATTGACGTCCACTAAACATGCCATTTATTTATTTCATACATACATGCTTTTCATACAAATTACATGCTCATACAATTCATTACATAATTCAAGGCAGCAATATAGAAGCACACAACTTACTTACCTCCACAAGGTTAGCCAAATTATGCATCCGGGTTAATCGGAATGCTTTACTCTCTTACTCATTACTTACTTTTCCTTACTTACAATTACTTACTTTCAATTACTTTACTTACTCATTCTTACTTACTTACTTATACTCAAGTTAAGTCGTCGGGACCTCCGGCCCTGGGGACTACACCGTCCCACCTCCGGGATTTACTTGACTCACCAATCCGGGATGCTACCCACTTAAGGGATTTGGGCCGCGGACCAGTTTAAGAGTCAGGAATTGGAGCCAACCTCTCGTGACTCCGCATCCTCACGCGTGGCCAAAACTATATCGGACTTCTACTCATTCCAATTTAATTACCATTTTAAGTTAGGATGGTTAGCTTGTTAGGAACAAGTTAGAAGTCCAAACACAATAAATAATGGTCACAGTACAATACAACATACATACACACATTCATTATCATCCACACATTTCATGAATTATACAAACTAAGAATTAAAGAAGATATACACATCATACAACACTACATATTCACAAGTATGCATATTAACTCCGATTCGTGCATTTATCTTATTTGGTGATCAATTAGCACACAACACAAATCAGAGTAACCAAGATAGCATACGGGGCATGAGGAATCCATACCGTTCACCGTTGTACGTGATTCCAAACGTCCTTCGGTGTCACAAATCAAGTCCTATTATACACATACAATTAGATGATTAATCTAACTATCATTACTTAACTCATACTTACTATGTCCTTATACTTCTTACACTTACACATTACTTACTCATTTTTCTTTACTTAAGTTTGCATTTTCTTACTTAAGGTTTGCATGCTTACATACATGTACATATACATATATATATGGGTATGCATATATATATATATATATATATATATATATATATATATACAATTATTATTAGATTAAAATAATTTTTTTTTACCAGGATAGGGCCGTCCGACCCACCGTCCGACCCAAGCCCTGGGTCGGACCATTCCAGTAAGATTCGTTCCCAGAAAATTACCCTGTCCGACCCAGCTCTATTCCGTCCGACCCATACCCTCTGGGTCGGACCATTCCAGAAGGTTTTGGGTCTCGAGTCTAAGCTCCGTCCGACCCACGTCCGACTCACCGTCTGGGTCGGACAAAGTCAGAAACTTCGACCACTATATTTTTTGCCTGTCCGACCCACGTCCGATCCACGGCCCTGGGTCGGACCATTACAGAAGGTTTACGATTGTTTAATTAAGCCATGTCCGACCCACGTCCGACTCACGGCTCTGGGTCGGACCATTCCAGAAAGACTGGTTTTCGTTTCTTAAGCCCCGTCCGACCCACGTCCGACTCACCGTCTGGGTCGGACGGTTCCAGAACCTTGTTACAAATTTTGTTTTTCTTTCCCAATTTCACCCATTGCTTCCCCAATCTTCCTACATGCATCATAACATGTTTTTGTACCATTTAAACACCCTAAATCATGCTAATTCATTTCCTAACTCATTACACAATTCTATACTCATTCACTCACCTAATTTTCTAAGTTTCAACTCACACTCACACTAGTTGTTTCCTAGTTGTGTTTTGCTACAGATTTTATTCTAACTCTCTCCATCTACAACTCTCTCTTCAAATGTCATTGCTAACACCTCTAATGCACTAAAACTACATTAACTATCTCTCCCCATCTTCCCTCTATCTATCTATCTCAAAATCTGTTACAACTTACATCATTCACCTAGTTAAAATTTCACTAAGTGTTCTAATTCTAGATAAATTTTTCCATAGTCTCCCCTATATTTTTACACTCTCACCACATTGTTCACACTCACATTACTAACCAATCCACCTGTTTGTACACAACAACAATATACTAAGTTCTTCCACACAAATACTACCCATTCAACATTATAAAATTCCTGCACATTACATTAAATTCCCAATCTGTTTGTGACAGTTTTTAAACTGTTTTCAAAGGTTCACAATGTTTGCATTCTCTTACACATTATACTACTAATGCATTATCATTTTACAATACCAATTTTCATTTCTAAAAATCTGTTACATTATACCTATACATACCAAGTTACACCCAAGAGCATTCTTACCTTGTTTCTTCTCTAGCCTTTCTTTCTTCTTCTTTCTCCTTCCTTCTCTCTCTCTCTACCGGTTTTCAAACCAAACCTCCAATGCTACAGCCCATCAACATACATATTTTCAATACTCAAACTAACCTTAAACATCATTTGAGTTCTAATGCACATTCTAGGGTTTAGAATTTATATTACCTTGCAAGGGTTCAAATGGAGCTTGGAGTGGCTCAAGAACAATATTTCCAACTCCACCAACAAGCCAAAATCGGCTAGAACACAAGGAACAACAAGGGTTTAGTCTATGAATTTCGTTTTGCCTTTGAGGCTAGAAAAAGATGGAGTTTTTGAAGATATTTTTACCTTAGAAGAACAAGAAGAAGGAGGGCCTTCTAATGGTGGTGTTGAAACTCCAAATGGGGTATACCCATAAAATCGAAAGTGCTTGTTTTTGAATTTTGGAAAGATGGAAGTGTAGCTCTTGGTGAGAGGATTACAATGGTGGTATTTTTATAATTTTTGGAAGAGTTTAAGGGAGGTTACAAGAGGAGAGAAGTGGCTATTTGTGTTGTTTTCCTCATTCTTCCATGGCTGCTCGGTTTGGAGAAGAAAGGAAGAAAATCAGAGAGAGTGAGGGAGGGAAATCGCGTGAGAGAAGAGAGTGAGGGGAGGAGAGAGAGTTTGTGAGTGAGGGAGGAAAGTGATAAAGTAAGGTAGTTTTATTTATTAGTTTTGTTTGTTTGTAAATAAGGAGAATTAATAGAGTGTGTGAGAGTGAGAGGGGGAGCCTGAAGAGGGAAAAGTACGAGAATAAGGAAGAATAGAGCATCCGGTTCCATGTGCCTGGAAGGAACGGCTTAGAACAAAGGATATCGACCGGATCAGAGTGTGATCCGGCCGGATGGATAATTAAATATCTCACTTATATGTAAATGCCAGCCTGGCAATTAAAAAGAAGGACAGGCTGGCAACTCTCGATTTAACGATGTAAAACACTATAAATAGGGGTTCAACCCCACAATGAAAGACGCTCTCACATTCGAATTACATACTGTTGCATTATCTGCGCGATTCTCTCTTCTCAAAGCTCGAGCACTCAGTAACAAGGTAACTCGATGAAGCACAAAGGCCTAGCAAGAGTAGGATTCGATTAGAGATTTAGATAGGAGCTTAGGGAATTTAGGAACTTACTATTTCATTTGGCGCCGTCTGTGGGAAACGAATGGCTCAAGATCTTTCTTGGCAACCACGAGTCCACCGGAGGTAACCTGATTTTGAGCGAAACAACGAACTTTGAAACTTTTGAGGTTGTGTCTTTTGCAGGAAAAAGCAAGGAAAGTACGCGTGCAGGATGGCTCCAAGAACAAGGAAGACACCCCGACCTGAGGGCGAGACCGATAACGTAAGAGCAACCGAAAACAACAGAACAGAAGCTGAAAACATGATCTCCAAGCAAGCGTTGGAGGAGATGCTGAAAGGCTTAGTCAGAACCATCGACGAAAGGATAGTAGAGGGAATGAAGTTCTGCAGCAGGAGCTGATGCAGCGAGATGTAGAATACCAGAAGAAATGGGAGGACATGACTGAGGCGCTTGAATCGCTCAAGAATCGCGACTCCGAGCGAGCAACAGCCGGAAGAAAGAGCAGCTAGAAAAACTCTGATCATCAGCGACGAGACTGAGGAAGATGATTCGATCGACATGACTCTCTACCCCTTTTCCGAGAAAATCAGGAAGGCAAAGCTTCCTCCTCACTTCGTTGCACCTGCAGTTGAAAAGTATGATGGAACGGGGGACCCTGCTCTTCACGTTCAGAAGTTTATGTTCGCAATGAACACACAGGGGATAAGTTCTCTCGCCCTCTGCAATTTGTTTCCGGGAACATTATCCAAAAGAGCGCTCGGTTGGATCTCAACAAGCCCCCGCAGTCGATCTCAAGTTTTAAGCAATTGACTGAGGAGTTTCAGCAATACTTTGCCGCAAGCAAGAAGATCAAGAAGGAAACGATAGAACTAATGGATCTCAAGCAGAGAAGGGGGAGACGGTGAAAGAATTCAGCGAGAGGTTTCATAAGCAGGTAGCAGAAATCGATGACATTGATGAAAAGATCCTAATCAAGGCTTTCGGAAACGGGCTAGCACAGCCAAGGCTCGCCGGGAAGATCGCGACAAAAGCCCCAAAAACCCATGGAGAGCTAGCCGAAATGATTCATGAGTTTCTAAAGTCAGAGGTGGCGGAAAATAAGGCCAGAGATTTAGCAAATAGCTTCAAGCGGTTAACGACAAGAAAGGAGGATCGAGTGGGAATGGCTCTTCCGGCAACATATCAGGAAGTTCATCGGGAGGAAGCTCAAGATACAAGCCTTACTACAAAGCTCCGTCCCAGGCGCCTCAGTTTCAGAATGCCCGAGTTGCCGTCCAGATTGATCCAGGCAGGTATGCGGCGGCGGTCAAAGAAGGATATCTGCCTCCACCAAAGAAGCCTTATCCAGGGGAGATTCCGGTAGCCTTCTGTGAGTACCATGGCTGCAAAAGTCACAGAACCGCAAACTGCGCCACTCTGGCCAAAGAGTTGAGGATCATCGAAGAGGACAAGAAGAGCAAAGGAAAGCAGATGGCAGGCCAGCAGAAGCAATATGGCAGGCAAAATCAGTCCACCTCTCGAAATCACCGGGAAGAAGAGATCCACCCTGAGCTTAATCACGGCAAATCAGTCGGTATGATCTCAGGTTTGTAAGAAGGTGGAGAAGTTTTTGTTTCTCTGATGTTAGGTAAACCCAGTCACGCCAATAATAAAGCAAGGGCGGTGTAATTGAACTTTTTCTTTTCTTTTTAGAAAAGACCTATGATTGTAAAAATCCCCCGGAATCTTCCGGTAATAAAAATCTAATAAACTTTTTCTCTTAAGCAAATTCTCAGGTCTCTTTTCAGAGGTAGGACCGTTGACCCCAAGCGAGAGAAAAAGACATATTCATGCGGTACATCAAGAGCTACCGGAAAGAAAAATTGCCAAGCGAGAGAATCTTCCCCAGATTTTCTTTACAGACGAAGACGAAGAAGGGGTGTTATACCCTCACAATGATCCACTGGTCATTCGGGCGCAAGTAAATGACAGAATGATGGAAGGAATCCTGATAGACAGCGGGGCTGGAGCAAATGTCATATCGGCCGAGGCAGTTAAAAAATTGGAGGTTCCAGAAGATAAGATTAAACCATATTCAGCGGTCCTTGGAGGCTTCGTTGGGGGCGTTTCTACCAAGTCTTCAGGGAGCATAGACTTCACCTTAACATTGGGATTGGGAGACGAGCGAAGAACTGAAAAGCTCACAGCTTTCATTGTACCGGGACTTTCCGGATACAATATGTATCTTGGCAGGCCAGGGATTAATGCTTTCAAAGCAATATGCAGCACTCACCACCTGAAAATGAAGTATCTAACCAGGTCTGGAAAGGCGGTGACCATTAGTGGAAGTCAAAAGATGGCTCGGGTATGCGAAGTACGCATCATGGAGGGAATGCCGGAAGAAGAGATGGTCAAAACGGTGGGGTCGGAAGAGGAATTCAAGGGAAAGCTCCCTCTCCCGCCAGAGCCGGATCAAAGGGCAGAAGACTGTGGAACCTCTAAAGAGTCACCACGAGAGGTACACTTAAAAACTGACCCTTCTAAATTTTTTAAAATAGGAAATGCGTTCGGCAGTGGGGAGCAAACTCACCTGATGAGATTCCTGGAAAAAAGAAGGGTAACTTTCGCCTGGAGCACGGACGAAATGCCAGGAGTAGATCCAAGCGTTATCCAGCATGACCTGCGAGTGGATCCAAAGCACCCAGCCATCCGGCAAAGAAGAAGAATAATAGGAGAGGAAAGAGACTTTGCGGCACGTGCTGAAGTGCAAAAACTGCTTAAAGCCGGATTCATCAGGGAGGTGACCTATCCCAAGTGGTTGGCTAATGTTGTGATGGTTAAAAAGTCAAATGGCAAATGGAGAATGTGTGTGGACTTCACAGACTTGAACAAAGCATGTCCAAAAGACTTTTACCCACTACCATCGATAGATAGACTGGTTGCTTCAACAGCTCAGAGCTCTGTCTTAAGTTTCTTGGATGCGTTTTCAGGATATAATCAAATAAGAATGAATGAGGAGGATTCAGAAAAAACATCTTTTATTACCTCGGCCGGAACCTTTTGCTACAAGGTGATGCCTTTTGGATTAAAAAATGCGGGTGCAACCTTCCAAAGAATGATAGACAAAGTATTCAAACAACATTACCCGGAATGTAGAAGCATATGTCGATGATATCGTGGTAAAAAGTAATTCCTGGGTACAACACATGGAAGATTTAAAAGAAACCTTTGACACCCTAGACAGATTCCAAATCAAGCTGAATCCGGAAAAATGCGTATTTGGAGTTACAAAGGGGAAGTTCTTAGGCTTTATCGTCGGGCAAAGAGGGATTGAAGTGGATCCCGAAAAAACTCAGGCAATCCTCGATCTGTCACCACCAAAGAACATTAAAGATGTGCAAGCATTGAACGGAAGGCTCACGGCTTTAGCAAGATTCTGCTCAAAACTCCAAGAAAAGTCAATACCATTTTTCAGCATTTTACGAAAAAATAAGAAATTCCAGTGGAGTCAAGAGTGTATAGACGCCTTTGACAGGATCAAAGAGATGCTCAAAGAGTTGCCCAAGCTGGGTGTTCCGGCACCTGGTCAAGACTTGTATCTCTACCTCTCTGCACAGATTGGGCAATAGCAGCTGTGTTAATAATGGAGGAGGAGAAAAAAGAGATACCAGTATACTACACCGGAAAAATCCTAACTCCAGCAGAAAGCCGCTACACCAACGTTGAAAAAATATTGTTTGCATTAGTCGTTGCATCCCGAAAGCTTCGGCCTTATTTTCAGTCACACCGAATATTCGTTAGAACAAATTGGCCACTGAAACAGATAGCAAACAACCCAAACGCATCCGGGCGAATGGTTAGTTGGACCGTCGAGCTCACCCAGTACGAAATCCACTTCCTTCCTCGAACAGCCATAAAAGCACAGGCCTTGGCGGACTTCATAACCGAAACAACCTTTGCCCAAGACAAAGGAACCAACCAACCCGTACGTTATCCTAGTTGACGGAGCTCGATGCAAGACGGGCGGGGGCCGGAATAGTGGTCCAAACGCCGGATGGAAGAACTCTTAACTTTGCGTTCCGGCTGGAATTTGAAGTAACAAATAATGAAGCAGAATATGAAGCCTCATACAGGGATTGGAGGTCGCCACTGCCTTAGGGGCAACAGGTTTTTTCTAAATAAAACAGGGGTTCTCATTTGTGTCTATAGGAATTTTTTATACATCCCCCTAAAGGGGAAGAGTGGGACTTACCTCTTTGTTGTTATGCAGAGTTAGAAATATACTCAGACTCAATGCTAGTGGCGCGACAAAACGATAACATCTACGAAGTCAAGGAGGAGAAGCTTGGAAAATACCTGGCCAAAGTCCAAGAGACGAAGGCAAACTTTCAGAGATGTGAGTTAAGACATCTTCCTCGAGCAGAAAACATAGAGGCCGATGCGTTGGCTAAACTGGCCAGTATGGCCGAAAGAATGCCCAGTAAAGTCTGGATGGAAATAAAGGCAAACTCAAGTCTGAAGGAGATCCGAGTATGCACCATTGAATCAGACGCAATAGCCAAGTCTTGGATGGCACCCATTGTTGAGTACATACAAAGCGGAAACTTGCCACAAGATGAGAGGAGGCGGCAAAAACAAGGCGAAGGGCTGCATCTTTCTTTTTAGAACAAGGACAGCTCTATAAAAGATCATTCGCAAGGCCAGCACTTAAGTGTGTTACCATAGAAGAAGGATAAGGCTCATGGAGGAGCTACATGAGGGGACCTGTGGGAACCACCAAGGAGAGAGGGCAATAGTCCACAAGATCCTAAGGCTGGGGTACTATTGGCCGAGGATGAGGGAACTTTCAAAAGATACATACGGAAATGCATAAAATGTCAGGAACACGGCCACAAAATACATAGCCCCCCATCCACACTGAGAGCCATATTGTCCCCGATCCCATTTGCCATGTGGGGATTGGATATCGTTGGACCTTTTCCGGAGCATCCCCCGGAAGATATAAATTCATTTATGTGGCCATTGATTACTTCACCAAATGGGTGGAAGCCATGCCAACAGTATCCATTACCGCAAGAAAGTCACAAGATTTCATCTGGAAGTATGTAGTCTGCAGATTTGGGATCCCGAAAGTAATAATAACAGACAATGGAACTCAGTTCAACTGTAAAAGCTTCCGGGAATTCTGTGAAGAATGGAAGATTGACCTGAGATTCGCATCGGTCGCCCATCCACAAGCAAACGGCCAGGTAGAAAATGCGAATGGACAAATTGTCAAAGCTATAAAAAAGAAGTTGGACAGCAAAAAAGGGAGATGGGCAGAGTTGCTACCTCAGGTTCTCTGGTCCTACAGGACAACCGAAAAGGCCCAACAGGGGAAACTCCATATAGACTGACCTACGGTTGGAAGCAATCGTTCCGGCTGAAGTTATAGTCCCATCGATTAGATGGGAATCCTTTAATGAAGAAAACAACAATGAAGGGGTGAAAGACGGCCTTGACCTGCTTGAAGAAACCAGGACTATGGCCCAAGTCCGGATGGAAAGGGATAAAGCGAAAGTGGAAAGATATTTTAACCAGAAAACAAGGGAAAGAGGCTTTGCTCCAGGTGAACTGGTCCTTCGAGAGGTAAAGCAACCAAAGAAGCTAGAGCCCCAATGGGAGGGACCATTTGTAGTACAACGGCGAACAGGGCAAGCTTCATATCGTTTGAAAAATAGTGAAGGATACGAGTTGCCTCACTCATGGCATGCCGAGTGCCTCAAAAAGTTTTATGTATAAAAACGTTTCTTACAAAAAGTAATAAAATGAGGTATTCCTTTAAAGCATTTTTTAATGTACCATCCGGCCAGTGTGCCTACAGGCTATCATGCCTTGAAATGTACCATCCGGCCAGTGTGCCTACAGGCTATCAAGCCTTGAAATGTACCATCCGGCCAGTGTGCCTACAGGCTATCAAGCCTTGAAATGTACCATCCGGCCAGTGTGCCTACAGGCTATCATGCCTTGAAATGTACCATCCGGCCAGTGTGCCTACAGGCTATCATGCCTTGAAATGTACCATCCGGCCAGTGTGCCTACAGGCTATCATGCCTTGAAATGTACCATCCGGCCAGTGTGCCTACAGGCTATCATGCCTTGAAATGTACCATCCGGCCAGTGTGCCTACAGGCTATCATGCCTTGAAATGTACCATCCGGCCAGTGTGCCTACAGGCTATCATGCCTTGAAATGTACCATCCGGCCAGTGTGCCTACAGGCTATCAGCCTTGAAATGTACCATCCGGCCAGTGTGCCTACAGGCTATCATGCCTTGAAATGTGCCATCCGGCCAGTGTGCCTACAGGCTATCATGCCTTGAAATGTACCATCCGGCCAGTGTGCCTACAGGCTATCAAGCCTTGAAATGTACCATCCGGCCAGTGTGCCTACAGGCTATCAAGCCTTGAAATGTACCATCCGGCCAGTGTGCCTACAGGCTATCATGCCTTGAAATGTACCATCCGGCCAGTGTGCCTACAGGCTATCATGCCTTGAAATATACCACCTAGCCAGCATGCCTATAAAATTTTGTAAGAAACGTTTTTATACATAAAACTTTTTGAGGCACTCGGCATGCCATGAGTGAGGCAACTCGTATCCTTCACTATTTTTCAAACGATATGAAGCTTGCCCTGTTCGTCGTTGTACTACAAATGGTCCCTCCCATTGGGGCTCTAGCTTCTTTGGTTGCTTTACCTCTCGAAGGACCAGTTCACCTGGAGCAAAGCCTCTTTCCCTTGTTTTCTGGTTAAAATATCTTTCCACTTTTGCTTTATCCCTTTCCATCCGGACTTGGGCCATAGTCCTGGTTTCTTCAAGCAGGTCAAGGCCGTCTTTCACCCCTTCATTGTTGTTTTCTTCATTAAAGGATTCCCATCTAATCGATGGGACTATAACTTCAGCCGGAACGATTGCTTCCAAACCGTAGGTCAGTCTATATGGAGTTTCCCCTGTTGGGCCTTTTTCAGTTTTCCTGTAGGACCAGAGAACCTGAGGTAGCAACTCTGCCCATCTCCCTTTTTTGCTGTCCAACTTCTTTTTTATAGCTTTGACAATTTGTCCATTCGCATTTTCTACCTGGCCGTTTGCTTGTGGATGGGCGACCGATGCAAATCTCAGGTCAATCTTCCATTCTTCACAGAATTCTCGGAAGCTTTTACAGTTGAACTGAGTTCCATTGTCTGTTATTATTACTTTCGGGATCCCAAATCTGCAGACTACATACTTCCAGATGAAATCTTGTGACTTTCTTGCGGTAATGGATACTGTTGGCATGGCTTCCACCCATTTGGTGAAGTAATCAATGGCCACATAAATGAATTTATATCTTCCGGGGGATGCCTCCGGAAAAGGTCCAACGATATCCAATCCCCACATGGCAAATGGGATCGGGGACAATATGGCTCTCAGTGTGGATGGGGGGCTATGTATTTTGTGGCCGTGTTCCTGACATTTTATGCATTTCCGTATGTACTCTTTTGAAAGTTCCCTCATCCTCGGCCAATAGTACCCCAGCCTTAGGATCTTGTGGACTATTGCCCTCTCTCCTTGGTGGTTCCCACAGGTCCCCTCATGTAGCTCCTCCATGAGCCTTATCCCTTCTTCTATGGTAACACACTTAAGTGCTGGCCTTGCGAATGATCTTTTATAGAGCTGTCCTTGTTCTAAAAAGAAAGATGCAGCCCTTCGCCTTGTTTTTGCCGCCTCCCTCTCATCTTGTGGCAAGTTTCCGCTTCGTATGTACTCAACAATGGGTGCCATCCAAGACTCGGCTATTGCGTCTGATTCAATGGTGCATACTCGGATCTCCTTCAGACTTGAGTTTGCCTTTATTTCCATCCAGACTTTACTGGGCATTCTTTCGGCCATACTGGCCAGTTTAGCCAACGCATCGGCCTCTATGTTTTCTGCTCGAGGAAGATGTCTCAACTCACATCTCTGAAAGTTTGCCTTCGTCTCTTGGACTTTGGCTAGGTATTTTCCAAGCTTCTCCTCCTTGACTTCGTAGATGTTATCGTTTTGTCGCGCCACTAGCATTGAGTCTGAGTATATTTCTAACTCTGCATAACAGACAAAGAGGTAAGTCCTACTCTTTCCCCTTTAGGGGGTATGTATAAAAAATTCCTATAGACACAAATGAGAGCCCCTGTTTTATTTAGAAAAAACCTGTTGCCCCTAAGGCAGTGGCGACCTCCAATCCCTGTATGAGAGCTTCATATTCTGCTTCATTATTTGTTACTTCAAATTCCAGCCGGAACGCAAAGTTAAGAGTTCTTCCATCCGGCGTTTGGACCACTATTCCGGCCCCCGCTCCTGTCTTGCATCGAGCTCCGTCAACTAGGATAACGTACGGATTGGTTGGTTCCCTTTGCTCTTGGGCAAAGGTTGTTTCGGTTATGAAGTCCGCCAAGGCTTGTGCTTTTATGGCTGTTCGAGGAAGGAAGTGGATTTCGTACTGGGTGAGCTCGACGGTCCAACTAACCATTCGCCCGGATGCGTTTGGGTTTGCTATCTGTTTCAGTGGCCAATTTGTTCTAACGAATATTCGGTGTGACTGAAAATAAGGCCGAAGCTTTCGGGATGCAACGACTAATGCAAACAATATTTTTCAGCGTTGGTGTAGCGGCTTTCTGCTGGAGTTAGGATTTTTCCGGTGTAGTATACTGGTATCTCTTTTTTCTCCTCCTCCATTATTAACACAGCTGCTATTGCCCAATCTGTTGCAGAGAGGTAGAGATACAAGTCTTGACCAGGTGCCGGAACACCCAGCTTGGGCAACTCTTTGAGCATCTCTTTGATCTTGTCAAAGGCGTCTATACACTCTTGACTCCACTGGAATTTCTTATTTTTTCGTAAAATGCTGAAAAATGGTATTGACTTTTCTTGGAGTTTTGAGCAGAATCTTGCTAAAGCCGTGAGCCTTCCGTTCAATGCTTGCACATCTTTAATGTTCTTTGGTGGTGACAGATCGAGGATTGCCTGAGTTTTTTCGGGATCCACTTCAATCCCTCTTTGCCCGACGATAAAGCCTAAGAACTTCCCCTTTGTAACTCCAAACACGCATTTTTCCGGATTCAGCTTGATTTGGAATCTGTCTAGGGTGTCAAAGGTTTCTTTTAAATCTTCCATGTGTTGTACCCAGGAATTACTTTTTACCACGATATCATCGACATATGCTTCTACATTCCGGGTTAATTGTTGTTTGAATACTTTGTCTATCATTCTTTGGAAGGTTGCACCCGCATTTTTTAATCCAAAAGGCATTACCTTGTAGCAAAAGGTTCCGGCCGAGGTAATAAAAGATGTTTTTTCTGAATCCTCCTCATTCATTCTTATTTGATTATATCCTGAAAACGCATCCAAGAAACTTAAGACAGAGCTTTGAGCTGTTGAAGCAACCAGTCTATCTATCGATGGTAGTGGGTAAAAGTCTTTTGGACATGCTTTGTTCAAGTCTGTGAAGTCCACACACATTCTCCATTTGCCGTTTGACTTTTTAACCATCACAACATTAGCCAACCACTTGGGATAGGTCACCTCCCTGATGAATCCGGCTTTAAGCAGTTTTTGCACTTCAGCACGGTTACAATTTCAGAGCCCATCGGCTGGCATACACACACACACACCTTCACTTTTTATTTTAAAAGTGGACACATAAGTTTTGGTTATTTATACTTCTACCCCACAACTTCCCGTTTTTGACAGTTTTTACTAATTTCTCGTTTTCTTGATTTTATTGGTTCTAAAGCCTCACTAATATTTATTACTGATTATTTAGTTGGCCAAAATTGTTACGAGTCTATTTGACCCGCTTAAAGACACGTTTTCCCGGTTACCTCGAAAAACGCGCTTTAAGGTTCGGTAATGCTTTTAATCCATTTTAAGGATCCGTTTTCTTCGGGATTTGTTCCCTAATATTTATTTAT
Organism: Limonium bicolor; assembly: GCA_023374045.1. Lineage (NCBI taxonomy): Eukaryota > Viridiplantae > Streptophyta > Magnoliopsida > Caryophyllales > Plumbaginaceae > Limonium > Limonium bicolor. The sequence continues at coordinate 17,771,091 of CM041777.1, forward strand.
ACTTAATTAAGCCTCTAAATTACTTATTAGCCTAATTAATCACTATTGTTAATTACGGGGTATTTCAATCTACCCCCCTTAAGAAACTTTGCCCTCAAAGTTGCTCAAGGTTAATAGTTTTATAATTCTACTCATTATGCACACCAATAGTCATAATGTGTCTTACTACACCTATGAGGTGTTTACTTCATTCCACATTGCAAGCATACACGTTTCAACATCATACACAATTCACATACACAATACATCATTTCCATTCATACCATACCACAATACACAATACACCATTACCATCCACAATACACATTACACCAATACACCATATATTGCACATACACATCATTCATTACACATTACACATACATACACATCCATACTAAATTCACTTGCACTACATGTGCCATACAAAATGCAATGCTTACCCCGAAGCAATGCTAGAGCAAAAGGGTTCTACCCCCCCTTAAAAGGGGTACGACCCGTACCCGTATACTAAATACTAGACTCTCTAGTCTATGAATAGTTGTGGGTACTTAGCCTTCATGGCATCTTCTAGCTCCCATGTCGCTTCTTCGACATCATGGTTTGACCATAGGACCTTCACCATTCGTATAGACTTATGGCGAGTGTCTCTGGTCTTCCTATCAAGGATTCTCACTGGGGTTTCCACATATCTCATGTTCGGTTCAATGGATAGTCTCTCGGGCTCCAACACATGAGAAGGATCAGCCATATACTTCTTGAGTTGTGACACATGAAATACATCATGGACACGTCCCAAGTCCTCAGGTAATGCCAACCTGTAGGCTACTAAACCAACTCTTTCGGTGATAGTGTACGGCCCTACAAATTTTGGGCTTAGCTTGCCCTTCTGACCAAATCTGAAGACACCCTTCATAGGTGAAACTCGCAAGAACACTTGGTCGCCCACGGCGAACTCAAGGTCGCGTCGTCTCACATCCGCATAGGATTTCTGTCTAGCTTGGGCTGCCTTCATGTTAGCTCGGATTTGTTGCACTTCGGCTTGTACTTGCTCAAGGTACTCCGGTCCTATTATGACCACTTCACTTGACTCATCCCAACACAAGGGTGTACGGCAAGGTCTACCGTATAGAGCTTGGAAAGGCGACATCTTAATCGAGGCGTGATAACTATTATTATACGAGAACTCGATAAGATGAAGCTTATCTAACCAACTCCCCTGAAAGTCCAAGGCACATGCCCGAAGCATGTCCTCCAGTGTCTGGATGGTCTTCTCTGTCTGACCGTCGGTCTGAGGATGGAAGGCGGTACTCAACTTCAGTTCTGTACCCAACGCTTCCCTTGTAGCTCTCCAGTATCTCGAAAGAAATCTGGTGTCACGGTCAGATACTATGGTCTTAGGGACTCCGTGGTGTCTGATAATCTCCTTATCAAAAAGCTCAGCTAGCTTTACTACCTTCCAGGTGTCCTTCATCGGTATGAATCTGGCAACCTTGGTAAGGCGATCTACTACAACCCAGATCATGTTGAGTCCTCCCCTAGCAGGTGGGAGTCCTACAACAAAATCCATGGAGATATCATGAAATTTCCACTCCGGAACTGGCATCGATTGTACAATTCCGCCCGGTCTACGGTGTTCAAATTTTACCTTCTGGCATGTCAAGCATCTCAATACAAATTCCGTCACATCTGGCTTCATTCCATACCACCAGAAGTACCTCTTCATGTCTTTGTACATCTTGGAGGCTCCCGGATGGACTGATAATGTAGAACTATGTGACTCTCGCAGGATGCGATCCCTTAGCTCAGCATTGCTTCGGGGGACGCATAGCCTGCCATTCAACCGAATCAAACCATCTTCATGTAGCTTAAAATCATACTTTTTCTTCTCGAATGTACCATTCTCGATCTTGTGTCTGATTTCGGTTAGGTAAGGGTCGCTCGACTGAGTGTCTCGCACCTCGTCAACCAAGCTAGAAGAAGCGAGTAACGAATGGAGCGAGTGTGCTCGACAGCTCAGGGCGTCGGCTACAATGTTTGCCTTCCCTTCCTTATACTGCAAATTGATGTCATAGTCTGAAAGAAATTCCATCCACCTTCTCTGTCTCAAGTTGAGTTCTTTCTGAGTGAATACATACTGTAAGCTCTTATGGTCGGAGTAGATGATGATGCTTACCCCATAGAGATAGTGTCGCCATATCTTCAAGGCGAAGACAATGGCTCCTAACTCTAAGTCGTGAGTCGGGTAATTCTCCTCATGCTTTTTCAGCTGGCGGGAGGCATAAGCAACAACCTTGCCATGCTGCATGAGTACGCATCCCATTCCTTTGCCTGATGCATCACAGTATACCTCAAATCCCTCTGTGCCCTCTGGAAGAGTAAGGACGGGCGCTGAGGTCAATGAGTCTTTCAGTTTCTGAAATGATAACTCGCACTCGTCTGTCCATACAAACGGTGCATCTTTCTTCATCAATGTAGTCATGGGCTTGGCGACTTTCGAGAAGTCCCTTACAAATCTCCGGTAGTAACCGGCTAGACCAAGAAAGCTCCTAATGTCGGTAACAGTCTTGGGTCTAGGCCATGATCGTACAGCTTCTACCTTAGAAGGGTCAACCGAGATACCTGCGCTCGAGATGACATGTCCAAGGAATGATACCTGATCAAGCCAAAACTCGCATTTGGAGAACTTCGCATACAACTGGTTCTCGCGCAGTGTCTCAAGCACTTTCCTCAAGTGAATTTCATGTTCCTCTGGTGATTTGGAATATACAAGGATGTCGTCGATGAAGACCACAACCGAAGTGTCCAACTGCTCACTGAATAGTCGATTCATGAGGTCCATGAATTTTGTCGGTGCGTTTGACAAACCGAATGGCATCACTGTGAATTCGTAGTGGCCATATCTGGTACGGAATGCCGTTTTCTCAATGTCTTGCTCTTTGATTGCAATCTGATGATACCCTGAACGGAGGTCGATCTTGGAGAAGACTGAGGCTCCTTTCAACTGGTCGAATAGGTCGTCGATACGTGGTAGTGGGTATTTATTTTTGACTGTGACCGCATTCAGCTCGCGGTAGTCAATGCATAGTCAGAGACTACCGTCCTTCTTCTTCACGAAGAGGACCGGTGCTCCCCAGGGTGATACGCTCGGGCGTATAAACCCTTGTCAGAGGTATCTCAATGTTCTTTTAGTTCTGGTCATTCTGCTGGTGCCATGCGGTACGGTGCCCTAGCAATGGGACCGGTACCTGGCAATAGATCAATTCAATTCCACTGCTCTCGGTGGTGGCATGCCGGGTAGCTCCTTAGGGAATACATCGGGATACTCGGATACAATGGGTACTTCATCACTGAACTCTGGATCTCGCTCCAGGTCTTGTACATAACAAAGATACACCTCTTGGCCCTTTCTGAGCTCCCGGTACATGGCCATGGCAGATATGAGTGTGGTCGAAGGCTCTCTCGGTCTCTGGCGGTAAGATACGTAACCCCAGAAGGACTCTTGAGCAGCAAACGATGCTCGGCGCAGAGGATTCTACCCTTGTGCCGCTCCAACCAATTCATCCAATGATTACGTCGAATCCCAATCCATTGAATTCGATGAAGGAAAGGGAAACGATTCGCCTTTGATTTGGATTGTGGCTGATTGATAATATTTGGTGCACTTTACTCGCTCCTTCGATGGGAGAGTAACCATGAAGTTCGGTAGCTCATCCGCATCTAGCTTCAACCTCTTCACAAAGGATGGTGATACGAAAGTGTGAGAGGCGCCGGAGTCGAATAACACATTGGCATCAATGCCATTTACTGGGAAGGTTCCCGTTAGAATGGTGCCGCTTCTGCCGGCTTGTGCTTCGGTGAGGATGCTCAGGTTACCTTCGGTACCGAGTCCACAACCTATTGGATTCACAATTGGATAAGTATTGATGGTGGACACAAGTGGAATTAAATCAACACTGCTCTTTATTGATAAACCAACCATCATACATACCGTGTCTCTAATACACGTTACTAATAGATTACATGATACTAGGAATTTAATACTTTCTAAAGGTAAGGTTCAGGCGTCCTGGTTTCATGTGTGTGGCATTGATTATTGCCGGCGGTGCCGTATTCAACTTGATCTTGTTGATCCCGTGATACAGCATCCTAGAGTTTCCACCCATGATTAGGACATCTCCTGATCTCAATACCAGTTTCTGTGCGAGGTCCACACGCTTCTGCTCGCTATACAGGAATACGGCGTCATCACCAATGGACCAAGACACTACGGGCACTCCTTGTTCAAGAGATTCCGCTGTCTCGTCCTTGTCTTGGTGTAACCCAAGTCGTCCTTCTTTCTCGTAGAAGTTGACGATACAGAGATCCGCTTCAAGTGCGGGGATCGGTTCAGGTTCACATTGTTGTGCAAGTTCTACTGCTTGTGTGATGAGGTCTGAAACTCTGGTGGTATTGTCGGTGGCGTCGCTCCATCTTGTGTTCGTGTCTCCTGGTATGTCTTGGTATAAGGATTCCAGTCCTTTCCCAAGCACATCATCTTCAGCTTCATCTTCGCTCCACCGGGGAATTCGGGTGTGTAAAATCCACCTTGACCCGTTCCTAGCTCGTTGCATCGTCGAATGATTGAGATTTGCGCTTCGGGTGTCAGGTATCCCCTTAATAAGATCATACCTGGGCGGATGACCTGACACTGTTTGTTGGTGTAGTCGTGGTTGGTGATGTCGATCTCTTCTTGATTCAAGGTTACCGGTATCGGGTAACAGATACTAAAGTTTCCTATGGTTACAAATTTCATCTACGGTGAGTACTAGTTTCAACTACTTCATTTCATGCTTAGCATACACTTCATTTATTTACTCATGCATTCACTCATACAGTTACTCTACTACTAGGCATGCTATTTCAAGGATTAAAGGTTTAGATGATTACCTTGGCCGGATTTCGAACCGGGCCCATCACGGTCAATAACATGGAGAACAGGCTGCCTCTGAGGTGCGCCCCTCTGAGGGCCCCGGGATCCCTGTCCCTGAGGTGCCTGCTGGGCCGGTGCATCGCCAGATGCCACCTCCTTGCCCTCTCTCTGCTTGTAGTTCTGAAAGCTTCCCTTTGGCTTCGCATTCTCTGGGCATCTATTAGCTGTGTGCCCCAGCTTCTGACAGTTGTAGCATTTGATGTCTCTCCCAAAGCAGTCTTTACCAGGATGGTCCTGGTTGCACTTTCTGCACACATAGGTGCGGCCATCGGAGAAGGTTTTGGCGACACCGGAGCTAGAACCTGAGGTTAGAGGGTTAGCACATGTGTGCGTGGATATACTAGATACGATACTTATACGAATATAAATTGGATTAGGAATTTACCCTTAGGTGGGTGTGATCTCAGTGGCTTTGCTGCCACCGGTGCAGAATAACCAAGCTGAAGAAGCTCAGCTGGTTTGCCCTGCTCAGCATGGGCACTGCTCTCACCCTGGGATTTCTTGTGGGATTGCTGAAAGAAATTCCCCTTTTTCTTTTTCCAGCTCTTCCCCTGGTTCTGCTCCTCGGTGCTGGTGTTTTTGTTGTTAGCCTTGCGCTTCAGCGCGGTTTCTTCATCCCTTAATTGGCAAGTGATCTCAACGCGAGAAGCCGCGTGATAACACTCCTGAAATCTCAGGTATTAGCCGGGATTCTCATTTAAGGAGGAATAAAGAAAGATTCAAAGAATTCAAGGAATTTAAGGAATTGAAATGATACTAAGGGTTAACCGTTATTTACCTGAAGGGAGGTAAATCTGGTATAGCCCATACCGTACCGAAGGCGATGGCTCAGACCGCCATAGAAGCGATCGACCAACACCTGGCCGGTGTATCCTAGATCAGGGAGAAGACGGAGAATGGAGGTGAAGGTGCGGTAGTACTCATCCACAAACATCTTGTCTGTCATCTTTAAGGCGTCCAGCTCTAGCCTTTTCTTTGTTTTTACATGCTCGGGTAGTATTTCGAACGGAGGAGTGGGCGAAGAATCCCAATCGAATGTGGGGTCGCTGACGTGCTCATGCTTGACCAGCTTCCACCAATCCATTGCAGCATCCTTGAGGTAGTAAGCAGCAACTCTGACTCGAACTCCAGCAGGAGCTTCGAGTGTTTCGAAGGCCGTCTCCATCTCGGAGATGTAGGCCTCGAGCTTAGCCGGATCACTCTCGCCCCTAAAGCAGGGAGGGCGGAGCTCCGCTACAGCTTTTACCCAGTTTGCTTCTCTGGGTGGCGGGGGAGGGATTGGCCCCGTTTGAGTTTGTTGGTTTTGTTGGGATTGTTGTACAGCTTGGATTACTTGAGGTAGCATCTGCGCTACCGTGGCGGCGACGATCTCAGCTATCGTCTGCGCGCCGGGTCCGTCATTGCCCCCTCCTCTGGGGCGACCTGGACCTCTGCCTGACATCTGAATATTTAACAGTTACGTTAGGCTTGCAAGATATGACTCAAAGGTCTTGGAATTTAAGCAAGGTATCGTTCCTAAGAACGTTAAGGGTATCCGTTGTTAACAACGGTAGTTCCTAGTTAGGTTTCTAAGTCCGTCTTAGACGGTTGAAATCCTAACTCGGTAATCCCCTATGCTCGGTACTAGGACATCAGAGCGTACTACGCTCTGATACCACTTTTTGTAACACCCCAACCGCTAATCCTATGCTTACCGTCTAATCGTCCTATTAATCCTACGAGTTCGCAGCGGAATTATTACATACTTACTACGGCGGGTGAAACAATGCCGCTAACCGCCCATACGGCTAGCTAGGCTACTAATACTTACAGTAACGGTCTGATGAACATAACGTACCGAGCTACTAAATTACTTACCAAATACATATGCCCTACTTACATCCTGGATCACCGAGTATTAAAGTATATTCAATTACAACCTTTCAAGCTTACCAAAAGAATGAGTTTCTAAGGCTACTCATCTATACCCCAATCCATATCCATCCAAAAGGTGTACCCCATGGTACACCGGCTATTCAAAAACTACAGCCATGTACTACTCAGTACACCATTATAAATTCAGTGTTTACATCCCAAAAAGAAGATAAAGAAATAGAGTTGAGTCTTCACATCTTCATCAATCTCGAGTACCTGCGTGTAGTAAAAATGGTGCCCCAAGGGGCTCAGCAAACGCTGCATATGGACTCCGCATATACCGCGTGCTAGCTAGGGCACGCCGACTATTTGACGTCCACTAAACATGCCATTTATTTATTTCATACATACATGCTTTTCATACAAATTACATGCTCATACAATTCATTACATAATTCAAGGCAACAATATAGAGCACACAACTTACTTACCTCACAAGGTTAGCCAAATTATGCATCCGGGTTAATCGGAATGCTTTACTCTTTACTCATTACTTACTTTTCTTACTTACAATTACTTACTTTCAATTACTTTACTTACTCATTCTTACTTACTTACTTATACTCAAGTTAAGTCGTCGGGACCTCCGGCCCTGGGGACTACACCGTCCCACCTCCGGGATTTACTTGACTCACCAATCCGGGATGTCTACCCACTTAAGGGATTTGGGCCGCGGACCAGTTTAAGAGTCAGGAATTGGAGCCAACCTCTCGTGACTCCGCATCCTCACGCGTGGCCGAAACTATATCGGACTTCTACTCATTCCAATTTAATTACCATTTTAAGTTAGGATGGTTAGCTTGTTAGGAACAAGTTAGAAGTCCAAACACAATAAATAACGGTCACAGTACAATACAACATACATACACACATTCATTATCATCCACACATTTCATGAATTATACAAACTAAGAATTAAAGAAGATATACAACATCATACAACACTACATATTCACAAGTATGCATATTAACTCCGATTCGTGCATTTATCTTATTTGGTGATCAATTAGCACACAACACACAAATCAGAGTAACCAAGATAGCATACGGGGCATGAGGAATCCATACCGTTCACCGTTGTACGTGATTCCAAACGTCCTTCGGTGTCACAAATCAAGTCCTATTATACACATACAATTAGATGATTAATCTAACTATCATTACTTAACTCATACTTACTATGTCCTTATACTTCTTACACTTACACATTACTTACTCATTTTTCTTTACTTAAGTTTGCATTTTCTTACTTAAGGTTTGCATGCTTACATACATGTACATATACATATATATATGGGTATGCATATATATATATATATATATATACAATTATTATTTAGATTAAAATAATTTTTTTTTTTAAGGATAGGGCCGTCCGACCCACCGTCCGACCCAAGCCCTGGGTCGGACCATTCCAGTAAGATTCGTTCCCAGAAAATTACCCTGTCCGACCCAGCACTATTCCGTCCGACCCATACCCTCTGGGTCGGACCATTCCAGAAGGTTTTGGGTCTCGAGTCTAAGCTCCGTCCGACCCACGTCCGACTCACCGTCTGGGTCGGACGAAGTCAGAAACTTCAACCACTATATTTTTTGCCTGTCCGACCCACGTCCGATCCACGGCCCTGGGTCGGACCATTACAGAAGGTTTACGATTGTTTAATTAAGCCATGTCCGACCCACGTCCGACTCACGGCTCTGGGTCGGACCATTCCAGAAAGACTGGTTTTCGTTCTTAAGCCCCGTCCGACCCACGTCCGACTCACCGTCTGGGTCGGACGGTTCCAGAACCTTGTTACAGATTTTGTTTTTCTTTCCCAATTTCACCCATTGCTTCCCCAATCTTCCTACATGCATCCTAACATGTTTTTGTACCATTTAAACACCCTAAATCATGCTAATTCATTTCCTAACTCATTACACAATTCTATACTCATTCACTCACCTAATTTTCTAAGTTTCAACTCACACTCACACTAGTTGTTTCCTAGTTGTGTTTTGCTACAGATTTTATTCTAACTCTCTCCATCTACAACTCCCTCTTCAAATGTCATTGCTAACACCTCTAATGCACTAAAACTACATTAACTATCTCTCCCCATCTTCCCTCTATCTATCTATCTCAAAATCTGTTACAACTTACATCATTCACCTAGTTAAAATTTAACTAAGTGTTCTAATTCTAGATAAATTTTGCCATAGTCTCCCCTATATTTTTACACTCTCACCACATTGTTCACACTCACATTACTAACCAATCCACCTGTTTGTACACAACAACAATATACTAAGTTCTTCCACACAAATACTACCCATTCAACATTATAAAATTCCTGCACATTACATTAAATTCCCAATCTGTTTGTGACAGTTTTTAAACTGTTTTCAAAGGTTCACAATGTTTGCATTCTCTTACACATTATACTACTAATGCATTATCATTTTACAATACCAATTTTCATTTCTAAAAATCTGTTACATTATACCTATACATACCAAGTTACACCCAAGAGCATTCTTACCTTGTTTCTTCTCTAGCCTTTCTTTCTTCTTCTTTCTTCCTTCCTTCTCTCCTCTACCGGTTTTCAAACCAAACCTCCAATGCTACAGCCCATCAACATACATATTTTCAATACTCAAACTAACCTTAAACATCATTTGAGTTCTAATGCACATTCTAGGGTTTAGAATTTATATTACCTTGCAAGGGTTCAAATGGAGCTTGGAGTGGCTCAAGAACAATATTTCCAACTCCACCAACAAGCCAAAATCGGCTAGAACACAAGGAACAACAAGGGTTTAGTCTATGAATTTCGTTTTGCCTTTGAGGCTAGAAAAAGATGGAGTTTTTGAAGATATTTTTACCTTAGAAGAACAAGAAGAAGGAGGGCCTTCTAATGGTGGTGTTGAAACTCCAAATGGGGTATACCCATAAAATTGAAAGTGCTTGTTTTTGAATTTTGGAAAGATGGAAGTGTAGCTCTTGGTGAGAGGATTACAATGGTGGTATTTTTATAATTTTTGGAAGAGTTTAAGGGAGGTTACAAGAGGAGAGAAGCGGCTATTTGTGTTGTTTTCCTCATTCTTCCATGGCTGCTCTCGGTTTGGAGAAGAAAGGAAGAAAATCAAGAGAGTGAGGGAGGGAAATCGCGTGAGAGAAGAGAGTGAGGGGAGGAGAGAGAGTTTGTGGAGGGAGGAAAGTGATAAGTAAGTTAGTTTTATTTATTAGTTTTGTTTGTTTGTAAATAAGGAGAATTAATAGAGTGTGTGAGAGTGAGAGGGGGAGCCCATCGGCTGGCATACACACACATACACAACTTCACTTTTTTTTAAAAGTGGACACCTAAGTTTTGGTTATTTATACTTCTACCCCACAACTTCCCGTTTTTGACAGTTTTTACTAATTTCTCGTTTTCTTGATTTTATTGGTTCTAAAGCCTCACTAATATTTATTACTGATTATTTAGTTGGCCAAAATTGTTACGAGTCTATTTGACCCGCTTAAAGACACGTTTTCCCGGTTACCTCGAAAAACGCGCTTTAAGGTTCGGTAATGCTTTTAATCCATTTTAAGGATCCGTTTTCTTCGGGATTTGTTCCCTAATATTTATTTATACTTAATTAAGCCTCTAAATTACTTATTAGCCTAATTAATCACTATTTTTAATTACGGGGTATTTCAATCATATTGTATACTCTAGCTTGGTAATTGTTGGGCCCAGCCCAATATAGAGCCCAAGACATAGGAAACCCTAGATAGCCCATAGGCCACCCCACTTAGAAGAGCTTTAGAATAAGTGTTCTCCATACATGGAGTCCCAGACACGCCCATGTGAGAAATGCTTTTCTATATCATAAATTTTTTTCCAAACAATCCTTAATTGCCAAAATAAAATTCACAATCAATAAGGCCTCGTTCTCTCAGCAACTTTAAATATTTCCTCACATTAATCTAACACATGTCACTCTTCTATTTGGTTACAGTATATGTGGGACCCATCATTTATCTCACATATGAGCTTTATGTAAACGCAGTATTTTACTGCTTTAACTTTGAGCTTGGCATTAATGTCAATAAAGAACGGACCCTAAAAATCCAATTCAAAATCCAAAAGGTTAAATGCTACTTCAAAACCAGTCCAAAATCGAAGCCCAAAGTCAAGGCCTTCAAATTAGCCTAAGTTCGACCCAAAACTCAATTGTGGCCTAAAACCCGTCAGTCCACCTTGGCTCTAAACTCAACTTTGGCCCCAAACCCATCAGGCCTATTATGGCCCAAAGTAAGCCCACATTCTGGCCCACATTCCAGCCCAAACCGGCCCAAGTGGAAAGGCCCAAATCAGCCTAAATCGGAAAGCTCAAACCGGCCATACTTGCAAGGCCCAAATCAGCCTAAATTGAGGCCCAACTAAGCCAAAATTCAATTCCAAATTCATTCCAAAATTAGTCCAATTCCATTCTAACTTCAAAATTCAATTCAAAATTCATCTAATTCCAACATCAATTCAAATTCAAATTCAATTTCAATCTCAATTCAAATTCAATTTCAATCCAAAATCAAATTCAATTCCAAATCAAATTCAATTTTCAATTCAAATTCAATTTCAAATCCAAATCAATTAAATTCAATTCCAATCCACTCCAAATCTAATTTCAACCCAATTTCAATCCAATTTAAATTCAATTTTTTTTAATTCCAAAATCAATTTCAATTTTAATTCCAAATTCAATTTCAATTTTAATTCAAAAATTCAATTTTAATTCCGAATTCAATTTCAATTTCAATTCAGATTCATTCAATTCAATCTAAAATTCAATAAATTCAAACATTTATTCAATTCTCATTCGATTCAAAAATTTATTCAACTCCAATTAAATTCAAAAATTCATTTCCATCCAATTCAATTCAAAAATTCATTTCCATCCAATTCAATTAAAAAATTCATTTCAATTCCAATTCATTCCAAAATTCAACCTAATTCTAATTCACTTCAAAAATTCATTTCAAACTCCAATTCAATTCAAAAAATCATTTTAATTCCAAAATTAATCCAGTTCAATTTCAATCCAAAACCAATTTGATTCCAATTCAATTCTATTTCAATATAATCCAATCAATTCAATTCCAATTCAATTTCAATCCAATCAATTTGAATTTCAATCCAATCTCAACTCATATCCAACTCAATTTCAGTCCAATCTCAATTCAATTCCGATCCAATTCAAAAATTCGTTTCAATCCCAAATAATTCCAACTTCATAAATCTCAAATTCCAACTTCAAACCCCTCGAAATCTCAAATTCCTCAGACTCTAATTATCTCATGGACTCAAATCATCTCCCAAATTTCAATTTTCCCACACTAAATGTCTCATAGACCCGAGCGTCTCACATACTTCGTCATCCCAAGGTTTTGAATGTCTCACAGACCTGAGCGTCTCACAGACTTCATCATCTCAAGGTTTTGAATGTCTCACAGACATGAGCGTCTCACAGACTTTGTCATCTCAAGATTTCAATGTCTCACAGACTCGAGCGTCTCACAGACTTCGTCATCTCGAGATTTCAAATGTCTCATAGACCTGAGCGTCTCACATACTACACCATCCCACACTTCAAACATCTGAGGAGGATTCAAGCATCTCCGAAAAACTCTAAAATCTCGAACAACACTTAAATACCTTCAAACCCCATAAACTTCCACATTTCACAAACTTGGACTTTTCCAAGTCATGAATTCTTTTAAATCTCTCAAGCTCCACAAGCATCAAAGCTTCAAAACCCTAAAAAGCCGTGAACTACGTAAGGTCTGATCTCAACAAGGAGTTGAGTACATACGCAACCCACCCAGGGTGCGACCCCATTCCAATAAAAAAAAACCCTTTCCAGCTCTAAGGAGGTTTCAGCATCTCTTAAAACACTTAAATCTCATTGGACTCCCTCAAAACATTAAACTCTCAAAACCATTAGACTTCCAGCCTTGTTCATTACCTCAACACCAAAGTTCTCCTAATCTTTCATTCTAAACTCATCCGAATTTAACAATTCCTCCTTGGCAGAAAACCTTGCCACATCAACTCCTCACACTCTACTTTCTTTCCATCCTATCCAGTGGCCCTCCAAAATGAATCTCTAAAAGGTTTTGAAAGAAGGAAATCCTGACAATTGAAGACCGAGGTTTCCTCGGGCACCATCCGAAGTCGTGGTTGTTGCCACTTCTAAGGGGTGTAACCCAGTACGAACCCATAAAGAATCTCTGGTATGATCAGATAAGCCCTATTCATAGGCAACAAATCTTAGAGTCAATCAACGGTTCTTAGAACCCTTCTCTTCCTTCCTAGTTCATTTTAAATCAAATTAGGTGGATACTCTAGTCAGTTCCGCCCTTAGGGAATAAGTCCGCGTTGAGCCCATTGAGAGTGGGTGTAGTGTTCACTAACACTCCACACCAAGCTCTCTTGGAAATACGGATGACAGGGTTGGTATTTGAGGGATGCCATGAATAACGGGTTTTCACCCTCCACAGAATGGTAATTTTTAGGATCTCGGCTTTTCAATCAAACCATTTAGATAGACCCCCCTCGTACCAAAAAAATCACCCTCCACACCTTGGCATCCAAAGTTTTTTATTACACAGAAAATCTGAGGGAACCCAAAAGCTATAACTAAGCTAGCAAAGATCCTAGATGGAAAAATGCAATGAGAGAAGAGTTTGAGGCACTCGAGAAAAACAAGACTTGGGTCATTGTAGATCTTTCAAAAGGAAAGAAACGCATAAGTTGCAAATGGATTTACAAAACCAAGGCAAACTCTGATGGCACCCTAGGACGCTTTTGGAATACCCCAAACCTATCTATGGTAATTAAACATAAATTTATGATGTAATAAGGCTAAAACATGCCTTAGAAACATTGGTAGACAAGTTAAACCATAGAAAACACAAGAATACACCATAAAGGCAATTTATGCAAATACTTACTCAAGACCTTGTGTAACCTTGGTTAGGACCCAAATGGAATTCCTAGACCTTATTAACATGCTAAAGAACATGTTAAAACAATTACCAAAGAAAATGAAGCTCAAAACAAGTAAAAACACAAATTGTGCTTTAAGACTCCTTAAAGCACATTTTTGAGAAATTGTCTTAGAAATGAGTTTTGAGTGGCTAAATGACCAAGTATACACCTTAATCAACATGTGTACTACTTATTATCACATTAGGAAGCCTAATTCAAAGAATTTACAAAAAAATCACAAATTGGGCACTAATTATGAATAGTACTCAAATAGTGCTAAATTAAGCATTAAGTCTTCTTTGATTAGCAAATGGTCAAATAACTCCCTAAGTACCAAGGGAGGTGGCCGGTTTTTACAAGGTGAGTCATCACCTAATGCAGCCAGAAATTCTACAAAAGAGGAAGGAAGAAGGAAGTTCACTATTTACTTTATACAAAAGTAACAAATATCTACTTTACTCCCTCCTCTCCCCTCTCTTCTTATCTCTTTCTTCTCCAACCGGTTTCCCTCATCCTACCCTTCTTCCTCACGTAAAATACTGGAACACCATTGTTCCTCAACCTTCTTTTGCTTGCCAAATCCAACACAAAACTCCAAATCACAAATAAACCACATATTCTTCTTAGTTGAGTCAAGACCTTCCAAGTGCTCTTATCAAAATCTATAAAGATGAAATTGGACTCCATTGAAGGAGTTCCATTTGAGGAGGAAAATTCATATTCTAGAGCTAGACAACACTCTCTTTGGTTTAAGGTAAGAAAAACTTTAAAAACTCAACTTTCCTTCCATTTTCATATATGGCCGAAATTGCCTCACCAAGATGGCTTATTTCATTCCTTGTTTTAGCATTAATTCAACCTTCAAGAGCTTAGTTGAGCCTTGCTTTGATCCTTACCAAACTCCATTCCAAGATTCCTAAGATAATCATCCAATTTAGTGCTCTAAGCACCCTCTTAATACTTGAGAGTTGTTTTAATGAGTCTAAGGGTTTTACCTAGTACTCATTATCTTAATTTGAATGTTGGTTAGAAGTTTAGCAAGTGATCAAACTCCTTGGCCAAATTTCAATCAAGAGAATCAAGAGAAGAAGAGAGAAAAAGGGCTTGAAATCTTAAGGTAAATGATCTTAATGTAGTTTAATGCCTTAAGGAATTGTGTCTATCTTGATACAAAATGTAGCCTAGAGCTTACATTATAAACATGAGTTATATTAACCTAGGAAATGATATAAACAAGCTTATGAACTTGTGACTAAGGAGCTAATGGCATATGAGTTAGAAAAACAATCATAAGGTGAATTACAAGAGCTTTTATAAATTTCCATGGGACTATTGTTGTGTTAATGTAGGTTGATAGCTCTAAATGATGGAAATTCAGTGTTTAATTTATGTCATTTAAGGGCCTAAGAGCCATGTCATCTAAGGACCTAAGAGCAATGTCATTTAAGAGCCTTAGTGCTATGCAATTTAAGATTAATGCATTGTAATGTGAATTGATGTAATTTGAGTGTAATTGGTTATTGAGAACACCCACTAAGGATTTGATTAGATTGAGTTGATTAGGGAAGGAAAGACCATGCATTTGGGCATAACAAAATAGTAGAGGAGCTATGGCAAAATTTGGGTAGAAACCAAGTATTTTGAGGGTATTTGTGAGTTAATATGACCGAGGACTTACTATGAGTCATTAAAGGAAATTTGAATAGAAATGAGTTAACTAAGGTATTCTTATGAGTAGGAATGACCTAGTGTTGATTATGCGGAATTAGAGGTTAAATGGGTGAATTAAACACACCAAAATTATGGTATTAGGTGTGTATTGGATTGTGCAAAAATTTGTAGGAAAATGATGTAAAGGTGTCTTAGATTGCCTTGAGATGGTTTAGGTATGAGCTAGAAGGTATAACCTTGAGTGGATTGAGTAAGGGGAAAAATGTATAAGGAGGATTTAGTATGGTCAAGAAGATTGAGAGTAAGATGTAAGGTGTTAAGAGGATGGCTAGAAATGCATAGGTATGTGCAAGCTTGAAAAGGGTGAGTAAAAAAGGTAAAGGAGAGGAAATTGTGCATGGAGATGCAATATGACCAAGTCTAGTATAACTAGGTTGGTAAACAATGAGTTATGAAGTTATAATTGAAGAAATGAAGTTAGCACACTCTAGGAAGAGTTATGAAAAGAATTGGTAAGTGCTACCACTTGAGATGAGGTTAGGAATGAGTTATAAGGGAATAATGTAAGAATGTTTGAGTTTGTAAGTGTAAACAAGTTGCCATAACTGGGTAAAAGTGTTGTGGATTTGTAACCTTATGATGAGGAGGTTTAATGTGTTAATATGGTGTTAGAACATGCTAGGATGCATGTGGAAAGATTAGAAAAGAATTGAGCAAAGAAATAAGTTAGAATGACAATTCCAAACTGTAAAATGTAACAGATTATTGTATGGTCCGGGACTTAGTCCTTGGGTAAAGTCCCAGACCACACCTTAAAAACCCCCGAGAAAAACTTGTTAAGACCGGTTCGGGACCTAGGTCTTGCATAAAGTCCCGGACCAGCACTAAAAAGCCACCAAAAATTCACTTCAGAAGTGGTCCGGGACCTAGGATAGGTACCAAGACCCGGACCACCCTAAATTCATTGCCGAAAGTCATGCTAGACATTGGTTCGTGACCTTAGATCCGGACCATGTCCCGGACCAACATGAAATTCACACCGAAGGTTAGAAAATGAAGGGAAATGAAGGGGGGTTGAATGGTATGAGTATTTAATGATTGTTAGGAGTTGTTTGGTGGCATTTAATGGTCATTAGGGGTGTGAACAAGTATGAGGAACTATGAGAAGTAAACAACTTAAGTGGTTAAGTTTGAACTACAATGACTTAGTAGTATTTAGTTGAGAATCATTAGTGATGATATGAGTTAGGTTAATTAAAAGAAATTAACCACCTGGTTCAATGAATTTTATAGGGTTTGAGTAATTGGACTCTGGAGGAGAGTAGACAACCGACGACGACGGTGAATGGTATGGTTTTCTTGTAGCTTGCTTGCTAACGAGGTGTCCCTCGGTTTGTGTGCTGTGTGTTTATGTGTTAAGACTAAACAAGATAAAGCATGAAACCGGTTTACCGTATTTGATTACGTGTTTGTGTTATACTAACATGACTTACCTTTGAGCTTACTTACTAACCACGCTTAGTAAACAATTGTATGAGAACGTGGAACACTCCCTAATATTAGTTGGTTAATAACCGAATAAGGTTTAACTAGCAAACATTGTCTTCGAGACTTTTACTAAGTGGAACTTGGGGGTGAGGAATCCGGGACGGGCCGGTCATGCATGTTTTGTAGGGGAGGCCGGTTACCGTTTATTAGCGCCGGCTTCCATTGAGACTTGTCTTTGGACTTGTCGCCTAGAGTCGACAAATAGACTCGGCCACCTCGATTTCTGTTCGAGGTGGGAGGCATTATTAAGATGGCGTGGGAGATCCAGCCTACATCCCTGCTAACTTAAGAATTATTGTTTATTAAACCAGTGCAATTCTCGGCCACTGGCTAGGGTTAAGAACAACCCGACAAAAATAAACAATGGACTAAGGTACAATCAGTTCTAATTAAAGAATGGTTGACATATTTGAGATAAGAGAGAATGCGAGAATTAAATAATCCTCAATTTAAGGAGTTTAAAAGCTTACTCACGTACCTAATGAACGTCCATTACGTCGTTCGATCTGTTTGAGCCATGATTGTTTATATGAATGCGTTGTGTGTTATCGTACTTTTAATTAATATATGTATAATCAATCAACTGCATGTATACGACAAAATAGTCGTGTGCAACCCCGTTAGCTTGTGGGCTGCACGTTAACCGTACCAGCAAAGGTGCTGAGCCCCTCGGGGCATCCATATTATTTTGCAGGTAAACGACAGAAGACGACCCGACCTAAGAGTAGGAGCGGGTAGAAGTACTTCGGGATGTTTAGACTTTTGTTACACGAGTTGTGCATGTACACTTGTTTTATAGATGGTAGAAGTTGTAGTAAGTTGTATTAGGATATGACTTACCTTGTACTTGATATATGTATTCGGTTAAGGGTTTTGTATACACTTATGTTCGGTATATTCGGGTCCATCAGACCGTAGCTAGATCTTGGAGAATTTAGTAGGCATAGTTAGTCATGTGGGTGACTAACGGCGGTAACACCAACTTTTGTAGAGAATTCCGCTGCATTGTTAATAGTAGTACTTGGAGGTTATGCGATAATCCCGGTTTTATGAGTTGGGGTGTTACAACTTTAAGGTTAGACTTGTTGTCTGTGGTTTCACTCAAAAGTATGACCTAGATTATGAAGAAACATTATCTCCGGTAGTCAAGTTAACTAAAGCTAAAGCTTTTATAATACTTACCATCAAAAGAAACTGGATCCTCAATCATTTAGACGTTAATAATGCCTTCTTGCATGGAGATCCCCATGAAGATGTCTACATGAAAATTTCATAGGGTTTAACCGTTGACAACAAGGGGAAGGTTTGTGAACTTCAAAAATCTCTCTATGGTTTGAAACAAGCCACTCGTCAATGGTATGATAAGTTGGGTACTTTTCTTCTTAAACTTGATTTTCTATTCATCAAAAAGAGGAACAATAAAACCACTTTGTTAGGGATATACGTTGATGATATATTGGTTATTGGCAATGACCAGAAAGAAATAAACAACCTAAAATGCAAAATTGACACAAAATTTTAAATAAAGGACTTAGGGAGATTAAAGTTTTTTTTGGAATAGAGTTTCTTGAAACGAAAGAAGGCATCATAATGACCTAAATAAAGTATGCAAAAGATTTTCTGGATGAGTTTGGAATGTTGGATTGTCGTGCCTCTGTTTTACCTTTGCAGGTACACCAGAAACTGCATAAAGATTCTAGGACTCCCTTGGAGGATCCCACATACTATCGCTATCTTGTGGAAAAGCTAAACTTCCTCACAAGCATAAGACCGGATCTGGCCTACAATGTCCAATACCTCAGCCAGTTCCTTCAAGAACCCACAACCAAGCATTTGAAAGTTGCATAACACACCTTATCCTACATCAAGGGGATGATCGGTTTTGGTTTGTTCTTCAATAATGATCCTCTATATGATTTTCAGGCCTTTTGTGATTCTGAATGAGCGTCTTGCCCCATTACGAGGCGCTCTATTTCAGGTTACTACATCTTGTTGGGTGGTTGTGCACTAAGTTGGAAATCAAATAAACAAACAACCATAGCTCTCTCCTCTGCAAAAGCAGAATATCGAGCCCTGTGACAAGTCACAAGCGAACTTAGCTGGCTTAGTAGATGATAAGTGCGAACTATTTCTACTTTTAGGGCTTTAGTTCTTCCTATATTCACAACAATTCATGCCATATTTCTCACATATCATATGTTTTTCCTTAGATTTATGTTTTGATGTGAATTGATACAATTTTTGTATCAAATGCAAGAAAAAGTCTTGGAATTTCCTTGTTTATCTCATGAGGATTACAACACAATAAACGAGAAGCAAAACGGAGTCCGAACGAAGAATCTAAGCCCTACTTATGCATAACATGCTTAATATTAAGGATACACTTCACGACTGAATTTGCAGGATAATGTGATAGATTGGTAAGCAAGAGCTAAATAAGGTTAATGATTTGTGTAATATTTTTTTTGTGTTTGACTGCATTGACGTGTGTAGAAATCGATGTCTTCACACTATTATTTGTCTTTGCGCAACCCTTTTGATAGGTGGCTGGTAGGCAGGGAGGAATAATTTGGTTATCATATATAGTATTACAGGATGATGACGTGAACTGACTGATAAGTAGAATTGAAGTGGTTTATATGGTTGAGCAGGTTTGTCACACGGGTGAATGATTTTATGTCGTTCCACCGAGATTTGGAGTCTATTTAGCCTATCACTAGTTTAGTCATGCACATATATATACAAAAGGTGCAAGTAATGTAAATTTGGGTGTTAGCCGGCGGCAAGCTTTATTATTCAATTCAACACAAATAAGCTAACAAATAAAATTGAAATATTGCTTAAGACAATTGAAAGGAAATGCACCCTATGATGGTTATTATCACCTAAATTAACCCAAACTTGCCTTAATTAGTCTCAACTTCACTCTAGTTGTCTATTAGAACCAATGGCCTTCCAAATCATGGACAAGACAAACCGTACTTAGGTAATTGTACTCCTCTAATCAAGTTGGGTCCTAATCACTAACTGGCATTAATATCAAGTTCATTAAAATAACAATAAGCCACACCTACTAATCAAGATAGCAAGATCTAGTGTTTATCTCTCTCATAGTCACAATTCATAACTCAAAATCATATGTTGCTAGAAATCACCACAAATGTCATGATAATCTAAAGCATTAAATAAGTGCAAGAGAGAGATAATCAACTATATATTGAGTGAAAGAAGAGTCATACAAGCAAGTTTAAGGATTTAGGGTCAAATTCTCATCACAAGATGAAAAATACAACTACTCGACCATCAAAAGTAAAGAGCAAATGAGTGAGAAATGGCCATGGGAGTGAGGTGGGAAGAACTCCAATGGTGGGAAAGTTTCTCCTTATTCTCTTGCTCTATCTAGCTCCAAAAGCTCCTATTCTAATGCTGGCCACGGTCCAGTTCCCGTTCGGTTCCGGTTCCACTGGTTCCTGTTCCAAAGGATGTATCCGGCTTCAGAATTGGTAGAAAACTGGTTTTGACCAGTTCCAGATCGGTTCCAAATTTGAATTTTTAATTTTATTTTTTATTACTATTTTTTCTTGTTTTTTTGTTTGAGTGCTGATTAAGATTTAGGAAGTTAAAAATTCTTAGGATTGATGATTGAGATTGTAATTTAAAGATAAAGAGAATTTTATTAATATGGATTCACTGCCTCGTTAAAACCTTATTAGGTAAAAACCCATTAGGAAACCCTGATAAGGAAAGAGATTACAACTACTAAGAGGTTACAAGATTACATGAAAAGATAATTAATACTGCTACATTTTAAAAGATTACAAGATAGAATTCCTAAGAGGTTTGTCCATGTTCACTCGCTCATTCTTCATTCAGCTCAAACCAATCATCATGGTGTCCTTCATATGTTTTTCCTCACGCTTGAGACCGTGCTTCAACTAAGTACCTATAATACTTCTCAACGCAGACCTTGATTGAGTCTGGTGCAAGTCTTGATCTCATACTCGTTTGTCTGCACTAAAAGCCGACTCAAAAGCAACCATTGATGCTGAAACTGCTAGCACATCTCAAGAGATTATGACAAGGATGAGAAACTTGACTTCATGAGCTTGCCACCACTTAAGAACATCTATGTAACCATCTTCATCATCATCAAAACTAAAACTCAAGTTAAGATAATTGTCATATGTACAATATCCATAACCTAACTGACTAGAATTTGGTTATTTCAAAATACTAGAAGTCAAAGAACTTTGTTTGCTACAGGGGCATGGTGGTTTGGAAGAGGAACCACTACCACCACCGACACTTGCATTGGAAAGCTCGTCTGGATGAAAATGTGTTGTATAGTAATATTGAAGAAATCTCAAGATGTTATCCACTTTTTTCACATATTTCTCAACATATGCGCTATTAGAGTTGAAGCTTCCTTGTGGAACTATACTATAATAATAATAATAAAGAAATTTGGTTAGACCTTCTAATTTCACTGTTGGTTCAAGAATAGTTGCAACATAATAAATCAAAGAGAATTTATTAAAGTATCCTAACCATTTAGTAATCATATCGTTAATGACCCCATCAATCCCACTTACACCCTTATACTCCCATAAGACATTGAAAATAGAGATGCATTCATGTATGACAAGACGTAAGCTAGGTTTAAAAACCAATGAAAATAACTGTGTTGCACTATCAAATTTATCTAGAACATTGCACATAGTCATACCATTAGTTCAAAAAATCAGGGTCATTATATCATCATCAGATTGAACAATCATAGTGTTATAACACATGAGACAAAATGGATTGATGCTTAGTGTTTTTTTTAACAATTCATATGTAGAGTTCCACCTTGTAGGGGTATTGGAAGCAAAATGGCGAGGTCGAAGATTAGCTTGATCACATAATTTTTTATATTCTTGTTTTACTACATGTGATTTTTTAATTTTTCTCATCACATCCTTAGTGGATCTATTGAAGCACTCAAATTATGTAAAATATCTTGAATACACAAATTTAAAATATGCACACAACATCTAACATGCAAGAAATATCCATTATGCAAGAGTTTGAGTGCCGGACTATTTTTAAATATTGTGCGCACTTAGTGAGAACATTTTCTAAAGAAATAAAGAACAACTTTTCGGACAAGTTCTAGTCAGTTAATATAGCAATATTCTTTCAGAAATATTATGGTTGGTGTGCGCATCATCAAAAATGTAAAATGCAATAGTACGCTTTTGTAGCGTCCATGAACGATCAATCCAGTGACAAGTAACATAAATAAACACCTCATTTGTTGTGGATGACCAAATGTCACTAGTTAAACTAACATAACCATCAAAATTAGCTAGCATTTCTATTAGTGTGTTTCTTGTGTAAGCATGTTGTGCAAAAGTTCTACGTTTGAGTGTGTTTCTATGTACTCTTATATATTGTGGTTGTAATGTGGTGCAAACAAAATGTTTAAAGTGTGTGCTTTTGTAACACCCCATACGGGTAACTGTCCAACAACCTAGCTCTTAAGCTATCCAAGCTTGAAAACTAGCCCCTTTAAAGTTCCCACACACTCCTTTTCTTTGTCTACTTTGCTCCTAACTAAGTCATTCTGATGTTTAAACAATAAATGTGTAAGAACATCAATAAAACACAAAACTTAAGGAAAACTAGTTAAAGTGGAGAAATGAGAAGGATAAACATTGATAAAACACATAAAATAAACCCTTAATATATGCTCATTTATCTACTTATCATTGACTTAGCTTGTGTCTTTTGTTATTAGGTAATTTAGGGACTATTTGTTTCTCATATGCCTATTTTTAGATGTTGTTTTCTGCTGGGTGGTCCATGAGTGGCGGGGTATGAGATTTCCTTACATGTTTGAAGGTTGTAAGAGGTACTTGTTGAAAGTTATAGGGAAAGGAGGTTAAGGTTCAAGTTGGTTTATAATGTTTTCGGTACTTGTGTGCACCAGGTACGGAAGCAGAGAAATTATACTACTTTTGTTAAGAGATGCTTGAATATATAAATGTCAAAATTATACAGGTAAAGAAACCCTACTCCTTTAGGGTGGGTTACTAGTAGGGATGACAATGGGTGACGGGTGTCCGTTAAACCCGACCACCCGACCCGCTAAAACGGGTGAAAAATAAAAAAAGGTGAAAAACGGGTGACCGGTAAAACGCACCGGGTGACGGGTTGGGTCGGGTGAACATTTTTCACCCGATCCCCCGACCCATCACCCGTATGTATTATATTAAATAAAAAAATATCCCATATTTGTTGAGATAGTTTGGAAATATTTTGGTTAATACTCTATGTTTTGATTATGTTGTTGACATTAGTTGATGTGATATATATTATTGAACAAATATGAGGGTATTTTTTTGAAAGACTAAGCTTTTATAAGGTGTTAAAGACTAATAATGATTGCTTAAAAAAGCGGTGACGGGTTCACCCGTTTCACCCACGGGTGATGAAGTTGCAGGTGATAGATCGGGTGGTGCGGGTGAAAAACGGGTGACTGGTCAGGTTGAGCATCACCTGACCCAAACCCGACCAATTGACATCCCTAGTTACTAGGAATGAGCAAGTTGTCATATGTATGACTTTCTGCAATTGAAGTAAAAGTTTTTGTTCCTTTCTTTTTGTTGATGCTCAAGTCATTGTGTTTGGTATGGATGTGGCTACGTTTAGGCTATTACATAATCGAACAATTTTGAGTGGTTTGAAATATATATATATATTGGAAATGTTCTCTGGATCTTGATCCATTGACCAATAGAATTGGATCGTGGCAACAGAGAATAGGATCTTGTAAAACATGATTATATGTACCTCTATATTATATATAACTTCATTTTAATGCTTAACTGTCATTAAGTTAGAGAATAAGACAATATTAATTAAAAATTATAACTCTTAACAAACCAAAAATTATATAATACACTTGGTAAAAACCAAAGTCTTCATTTTCCAAATGCTAATCTTCAAATATAAGTGGGGGGGGGGGGGGGGGGGTCCGAATTTACTAATGTTAGTAAGTAGTATTTATTTAACATCCATTGGTTCTTGTGAACTTTTTAAATTGGATTGAGAAAACGAGTTATTTTAATTTTTTTTCTTATTTTTTCAATAGACTTTGACATCTATAAAATAAAGTTGTTTTATTTCATTTAGTTGTTACTTTGAAAATTGTGAATATTATGAATTATATACGTTTATAGAGCATAATGTTTTCCTTCTTCAATCGTCTTTATGTTGTAATTCACACCACAAAGGTTCTTAGCTACATGTGGATGTAGCTATGTTGGGTACATATGGGTAATTTTGATAATTTAGAAGAATTGAAACACAGTGCAAATCGGAAAATTAAAAAAAGAAGAATTGAAACACGGAGAGGGATGCGCGCACGCCATTTGTTTCTTTTTTTCTTAATTTTTCTTTTTCTTTCTTTATCACAAAAACTTTAAATTGTTGTAACTTTTAATATATAAGTCCAAAATGAAAAAAAAAATTATATCATTGTTCATCTAAATTCAAGCTCTTCAAAACAAGACTAATCATGGATATGTTGTGACAACTTAAATTTTTTTTACATGTATAGTGCACACAACGTAAAAGAAAACTTGTACAGATGGTCATACAAACCTGTACAAATATTCATTAAAACATGTACATCCTCACGTAAAAACATGTACATCGTCGCATTAAAAATATATAGATGGTCACATAAACCTATACGAATCATTAAATATGTACATCCTTAGATTAAAACTTGTACATATAAGGGAGAAAACTTGTACAGATGGTCATACAAACATGTACAGATGTTCATTAAAACATAATACATTCTGATAATTGAACATGTACATTCTCACATTTGAACATGTACATCGTCACATTAACATATGTACATTCTCACATTAAAATATGTACATCACATTAAAATATAGAACAACTTCCAAATAGATTACCCTACCCCAAAACACCCCAAAATCCACCCTAGGAAAGTTAAAACCGTCGAATTCACCACTTATTACTTAATGAATCATAATATCAATTTTAATGAATTATAATACAATATTAATGAATCATATTATCATTTTTAGAGTATCATTGTATACATGTAAAAATATTATTTTTTTAAGTTGTCAAAAACAAATCCATTACTGGTCTTGTTTTGAAGAGCTTAAGTTTAGATGAATAATGATACAATTTTTTTTCATTTTGGACTTATATATTAAAAGTTACAACAATTTAAAAAATTTGTAATAAATAAAAAAAAAGAAAATCTTAAAAAAAAGAAAAAATAATAAAAAAGAAAAAACACATCCATTGGGCACGCGCTTGAAAAGAGAAACAAGAAAGAAAAAAGAAAGCAATCTTGCGCCGACGTGCTCTCTCCCATACCACTTTCACAAGTTTTCTAAATTACAAAACATCCCTTTCCTTGTTTTCTAAATTACAAAACTATCCTAGATGTAGCCATCCTAGCTACAACCAGTTGTAGCCAAGAAATTACGTTCACCCCATGATAACTTAGGTCACCCACAACAGGGTTGAATCACCTCTTTGTGTTAGTAAGGAAAACAAAAAAAGAGCCACAACAGAGTGGATTCCACAAGATTTCTCTTTCCTCAGTTCTTATTTAAGGAGTGTACTTTGCTGCTTTATTATTGGTTGTTTGTCTGCCACCACAGTGTCCAATACTTCTTTCCTGTGCGGTTCACTACTATATCACAATAAATATCAAAAGGCAATATAGTGCACACCGTCACTTTTGCTACTGGATAATGAAATCATAAAAAAAGTAAAAGTAATAAGAGGAGAAAAGTAAGAATTTTTACTATTGTAGTGGAACAAGTTTCTTAATAAATAAAATATGTTACTTTAGTGACATGTCATCTAGGAAAATGTTAAAGGAATAAGTATTGTTGTGGTTGCCCTTAGAAAATAAATCCAAACTAATTAGACTCCAGAGATACTAAGATCGATGAGACGATAGGATGGATGAGATCTCAGGGTCGGATCCCGATCCTCTTATTATCCTTTTCCTTAGGCTATTAGCAGTAGGGGATCTAGCAATTTTGTTAGGGGTATAATTCTTTTTGACACTATCGTTCTTTATCTGTATCCGCTTCTGGCTGTTGGTCTAATAACTTTACCGGAATTTATACTTTTGATTCTTTTGTCCGGTATAGGCTTCTTCGGCTTTGGCATATTTGATAGGTATAAATGGGTGAATCCCGTGTGGGTCCCATGTGGGTCCTACGGTCTAACCAATAATATACTGCTACATATAAAACAACTGCAAAACAGTCAAACCAAAACAGCTGCAAAACAGTCATGTCGAGCAGAACCATAATATTTGATTATTTGGATTTGTAACAAGTCTTAGACTACACCCACATGCAGTTAAAGATAGTTGTATTACTTGTACATATAATAGAAGAAAACTGTACATTACACATATAAAAACTGTACATTACTTATATAACAAATATTGTGCATGGAATAGTAATTTGAGTAGAATTATTTATTATACAGTTTTTTCTTATTCATTATACATGTTTTTGTTATTGGCTACATAGTAATGTAGTCATCTTTAACTACATACATATGTAACCAAGCATTTACGATTTGGATTTTTACACATGTTGTTAGTTAAGTTTGTTTTATGCATAAATAACATTCTTTTGTCTGGTATGCGGTTGATCCTTCCCTTAAATTTTTACCCTATCACATTGACTACCTTGTAACTTTTCCTACTTTTATTTCATTTTTGTTTTGAAAATGAAAACTTTATGAAATACCACTAAATATTTAGCTAATCCATGTAATAACAATGAAAAAAATAATTCAAATACCACTAAGTTTTCCCTAAAACTAAAAGACACGAAATCCCACTCTAACCATTGACCAGTAAGAAAAGATATAGTAATATCCCTACTAGTTGACAAATTACTTTGAAAGTTTTAAATTCTTTAAAAAAATATTCAGAATACTATAAAAGTATAGATCATTATAAAAAGATATTAAAGAAATTATGAAAAATACAAAAATCATAGAATATAAATATTTAACAAATAATTTTCAGAAAAATTAAAAAAGTATTAAGTGCGCTGAATAGAATGTAGATCCTAGAAAACATAATAATACTTAAAAATTAAAAAGATAATTTATTGTGAAGAAATGATTAAAATTGGAATAAAAATAGATAAACTAAAATAACAAAACTGTTGTTAATTCTTCATAATTCTACTTTACTAAAAATTAATAAATTATAATTTTGATTATAATTTTATCTTAACAAATTAAATAAGTAGCAAACAAAAAAAAAGTGAAAATTTATTTATCAAGGATAAATGCCACTACTTGCTCATTCAAGAAAGCTTTATTTTGTTTAAATAGGGTAATTAAATTTTGCTTAAACAAATTGTTTAAAATTTAGACACTTAAGAAACTTATTTAATTTTTCTAAATATTGATAATTATCAAGATTTTAAGATATTTTTAAATAATTTCTAAAAAATATTACTTTCTATTAGTATTTTTTAAAAATTTTATTTATTTTACTATTCAAAATACTTTTAAGTATTATTATGTCTTTAGAAATTTATTTTATATTTTTGTGTACTTTTGATTTTTTTTCAAATTTTTTACAAAATATATATTAATTATTAAAATGTAATGATCCTTATAATAAGTTTAATTTATTTTAATTATTATCTATATACTTTTATTAAAAAATAGCATCTTGTGCTATATTGTGAAGTTTGTAAACTATTATGGATGTTTCTGTCTTTTTGGGTCAACACCTATAATAAAATTTCATGAATTTTTAGTAAAACTTAATACTAGTAGCATTTCGTAGTTTTTTTTTTGAAAATGGAATACTCCAATATATTAAGAAAGTAGTTTAAGTACAACCTCCGGAATAGTCTCCGGTGTCCATGAACTCGTTGTGTGCATAGTACGGGCATGGTTAGCTAAATTATGCGCTAAAAGATTGCCGTCCCTAGGGATGTGAAACCAAGAAACATCATGAAAAACTCCTAACTCCGCCAATATGCGATCTAATATGTTGGTTGTGAAGGACAACAAGGTAGTATTAGTGCCACTTTGCAAGTACTGTATGATCGCTCTGCAGTCCGACAAGAGTCGTAATGATGTAACACCTACAGCCCTTGCTGCATGCAACGAATCCTCAATAGCTCTGGCCTCCGCATCCGCAACAGTTATGTCCGCCCGAAAACAAAAGCCCCCCGCCGATAACAACTGTGTCCGTACACGACCCACCCATGCAATTCCCACTCACTTGTAGGCATCTATACTGGCATCTGTGGAAAATTCTGGCCACATAAGATTGGCATCACGATGTTGTTGCAATGCGTGAGAGCTTGCTTGATCAAGGCCCATGGATTGGTGGAGAAAACTAGCAGCATGACACCACCCCTGCTCGAAATAATGTACTTGACCATGGGAAACTTGACACCGTGCATACCATAGTTTCCAATAGAAACAAACATAACGCAGCACTTCTTGTGCCGATTCGGTCAAGATAAATTGGTAAAACCAATTCTGCAATCGTTGATCAGTGGTAATGTGAGACGGCAAGTGAAACCCAAACTGTATCCAGAGATAGTGCACACTAGGACATGCATAAAAAACATGTAGCATAGTTTCATCTGAGTCACACAAACCGCAAGTGGTAGGGATGTCTATGCGAATCCTTTCTTTTATAGCTGTTTTGCATGCAGTCTTGGAGGTAATAAATTTCCATGCAAACAACCGAATGCGAGGTGGGACATGTAGGCCCCAAATTTTCCTATAAACCTTGGCTTTAAACTCTTGAGTCGAGGATGATGGTAAGGCAGCACGTTTGAGAGCTAAAGCTGCAAAATATGCCGATGAGACAGTGTAGACACCTGACTTAGTAAGGCCCCAATACCAATAATCAGTGGTAGACGTCTGAGATGATGGCGGGACAATTGGAGTGGCAACAATGTGCTGAATATCCGTAGCATCACACCATAATGCAAGTAAGTCTTCATTTCATCTATTATCCGAAGTGATCAAAGTCGCTACAGACGCATGCCTATGCACCAGAGGAGAGAAACGCCATGGAAAGAGCTTCCCTCCCTCTTTAGTTTTTAGCCACCTGTCTGTGAGCTTTGTATCAGTGCCTGTGACAATGCCCCGACGGCTGCCAAACTCCAACAGGTGACGAACATGAAGAAGTGCTCTCCAAATGGGGCTGGATGATGTTGACTGTACTTGAAAACAAGTATCACCCTGCAGATACTTAGCATGATAAAACCTCGAAAGGAGAGAGGAGGGTTCTGTTAAAATCCTCCACAACTGCTTTGCCAAGAGAGCTTGATTAAAACATTGCAAGTTTCGGAACCCCAAACCTCCCTCCCGACGATCTTGGCACAGAGTGGACCATTTTGTCCAATGAATCGTATGAGAATCCTTAGTTCCCCCCCCCCCCCCACAAAAAATGATTAATCATTTGCTGGATCTTCTTAAGGATTGAGCATGGAACCTGGATAATGGACATAGCATATGAAGGAATGACTTGCAGTACTGCTTGAACTAATAAAGTTCTGCCAGCTTGAGAAGTCTTGCGGGACCAACTTTGTATTCGTTTTGCTACCCGATCTTTAATATAGCTGAAAACTGAGGACTTGTTCTTACTAACTGTACTTGGGAAACCCAGATAAACCCCTAGATCCTTCTTATGATTCGCTTGTAGCGTTACAGCAATACTCTCCTTCTACTGGCGATTTAAACCAGAAGAAAACATCACTGCAGACTTGTTGGGGTTGATACATTGGCCTGAGAATGCTTTGAAATCCTCTAAAATGTCCAGTAAAGCTGCTGCATTAGATTAAGTTGCCTCTCCAAAAAGAACAATATCATCAGCGAATAACAGATTAGAGATTGGGGTATCGAGCCCAGGGATGCTGAAAGGCCGAAACAGACCAACCTCTGTTGCTAGATTAAGGGCTGAGGTTAAAGCCTCCATACATATGATATATAAAATAGGTGATAAAGGGTCCCCTTGCCGAAGACCGCGCTAAGGCTGAAAAAACTGACCTGGATACCCATTGATCATAATAGTTGTGCGGACTGTTGTAATACACTGGCGAACCAGTGTGATTCAAGCCGAATGGAAGCCCATGGTTGAAAGGACATCCAAGATGAAACTCCATTCTAAACGGTCAAAAGCCTTAGACATGTCTACTTTGTAAGCAAAATGACCCTTAGTCCTTGCTGTTGATCGTCTCATTGAGTGCAAGATTTCATGAGACAGCAGGATCTGATCTGATATTAAACGGTTATGAACAAAAGCAGCTTGGTTATGGGAGATAACTACTGGAAGTGCATCTGATATGCGATTAACCAAAGTCTTGGATATAACCCGGTAAATAGTATTGCATAAAGATATTGGCCTGTAACTTGTGATCGATGTAGCCCCTGGTGATTTGGGTATTAGGACAATATGGGTGTCATTCAGTGATGGAGGTACTATGTTGTCATTGAGAAAACTTAGACAGGTGCACAGAAAATCTTCACTGATTGTAGGCCAAAAGGTGCGTAAAAAAGTTCCATTAATGCCATCAGGCCCTGGTGCTTTCCCTGGATGCATTTGATTATATGCTTTGGTAACCTCCTCTCTAGTATAAGGCTGCCCCATGGCCTGATAATGATTCTGTGAAACTTGTTGACAATACATGCCTGTATATGCGGATCTGGTGCTGGTTGTGTTGAAGTGAACAAATCCTCAAAGTACTGACGTGCAACCTGCTCAATGCCATTCCAAGACGATTGTGGTGGCTGTGTATCTGATGATAGGGAATCAATATAATTGCATCTACTACGCATCCTATATCTCCCAAAAAAGAAAGCCGAGTTTCGATCTCCTGCAAGTAACCACCGTTGTCCAGAACGCTGTTGTAATCGCATTTCTTCTTTGAGCAAAAGAGAGTCATAGATTTTATTTAGATCATTCCAACGAGAGATGTGATTTGTGGCTGGTACAGTTGAGGCAAGTCTATTAATTTCCTGTTGTGTTTGATATAGTAAGCGCTTCTCCACCCAAAATTGCCTCCGTCCCCATGTGCGCAACTTCTGGCCACACCGTGCTACTTTATGACAATAATCAGATGGTATGGCATTCCAAACCGATTAGACTATTGCTTGCATTGTGGGTGAGTCGCCCAACAATTTTCAAACCGAAAAGGTTTGTGGCCTTGATGTCGCATCAGATGCAATACTAACTTAATGGGTTTGTGATCCGAGTGACCCCATGAAAGATGAAAATTTGTTGCTTGTGGAAACGCAGATAACCATGCAGTATTACATACAAAACGATCCAGACGACTATGGGTTGGGCGATTGTCTCTGCTTTTGTTAGTGAAAGTGAATGTAGAACCCCTGAATCCCAGATCCTGAAGATCGCAGTCGATTAAACAATTTCAAAACGCAGTCATATTAGTCGCAGACCGTTTACCTCTGCCTCGGTGTTCATGCAAAAATAAGACCTCATTGAAATCTCCTCCCAACACCCATGGCCCTTGCCATTGGGTTTTAAGATACCGAACTAAATCCCATGTTTTCCATTTATAACGGTAATCAGACCATCCGTACAGACCCGAAAAACGCCACTGAAACCCCTCCTGAGAACCTACAACGACATCGACATGGTGACTTGAGACACTAAGAACTGAAACATCAAGAGAGATTGACCAAAACAACGCAACACCAGCCCTCCGACCTTCACTATCTCCACCCACCCAGTAATAGTTACTATAAGAACGCTCAAAAGTCCTAAGCTCAAAAGTTGACAATTTGGTTTCAGTTAAAAACACAAAAACAGGTGCTTGCTGATGTATCACATGTTTGATCCAGCGAATAGCAGCAGGTGCACCCAAACCCCAGCAATTCGC
Organism: Limonium bicolor; assembly: GCA_023374045.1. Lineage (NCBI taxonomy): Eukaryota > Viridiplantae > Streptophyta > Magnoliopsida > Caryophyllales > Plumbaginaceae > Limonium > Limonium bicolor. The sequence goes on from CM041777.1 coordinate 17,803,148, forward strand.
AACCAACACCGACATTATATTGGGCGATACTGGGTGTCCCCCAGCATCGCCTTTGCAGTTGAAATTCCAGCTTCACTTTTGCCACGCTTAGTAACCTCCTCGACAGACTGGACCTCTCGAAGCTCTGATTCGGAAGATGAACATTGAACATTGATGAGTTTGCGCTTGCGACCATCAAACACCGTGGGTGAATGGGTAAGCTCTCCTTCCTCCAACATCGGCTCTTCATTGATATCCACCAGAACATGAACTCCACCTTGTCCTTGGCCCTGGGCTGCAACCTCTTCTCCAGTATGTGCATGGCCTTGATCAGCATCGTCTTCTTCAGCAACAACCCCTTCATCAACCGGTATGATGCCAGGGCGAGGTGGTAGAGAGGAACGATGTGGTCTAACAGAACTTTCACCTCTTGCATCATAGCTTGGCCTGGACCCACCAGCCGTTCCAGCCTTCAACCACATCCCATAGTTTAATTCTTCTTGGGTAGCCTCGGTGCGATAAGGACAATCCCTCAGGAGGTGTGTGAAGAACCCGCACAGGAAACAGATGTTAGGCAACTTCTCATAAGTGAGAGGCAAAGTATAAGTTCTTCCATCAGCATGAATAGAGGTAAAACGCAGGAGTGGTCTAGTAACATCCAAGTTGACTTTAATACGCATATAGGAGCCGGCCTGACGATGATCAAATTCTGCGTACTCCATGAATATACCAATTTGGTTCCCAACCCTCTTAGCAAACAGATGATGCATAAATTGAAATGGCACATCGTGGACATGTACCCAGAACGGAACCCACTTAAACGCATGGTCCCGGGGAGCAGTGGCTCTATCAACTTCAGAAAGCACCAGAAGACCCCCATCGTGAGTCCATGGGCCGCGGGATAGGATGGAGGCAACAAAAGCTTCATCTGGCAACCGAAACAAAAGAATCCCGTCTTCAAGATGACGAACCCGGAGCGTATATTCACATCTCCAAGCCTTAGCAAGAGTCCTCTCCAATACTTTGATATCAACATGTCGGGACATCAACAATTTCCCCAGAAAACAGCATTGAGTCAGCGCCTCTGTAGATGCGTGAAGAAGATCATCAACCTGGACCGTCTCTTCCTCAGCAGCAGTGAGAGTAAGCTGCGCACAGTGTGAGGCCAGATCCTCAACCGGTGGTGGTGGAGCGGCGGCCATAATGAAGATAAAAACGAGGGGAATGGTTGAAACTTTTGAGTGAGAACGCAGTAGCCTTCCGAGTGATGAAAGTAGAAACCGAGGAGACGGGCAGAAGTGGTAGTGCCGAAAACTAAAGGATGGCTTAAGTAGGGTTTAAAACGGGAAGAAGGACAGCCATGCAAAGCTAGGGCTAGGGTTAATGATGATTTGCATGCTGATAAGTGGTACTTGGTGCTTAGATAGATAGGAAACGTGTGAGGGTAAGTGTAATCCATTGACAGCTCAATAGAGATTTGAAAGAAGACTGAAGCGTTTCATGCAGAACAGAAGACGAAGGGTTGGGCATCGGGTGACCTTGGGAGAAAACCCTGTTAGGCAGGAAACACAACCAACCTTGCATTTCGTAGTTTTTTTAGTGACATTCGATGTATTATGAAAAACATAGTGGTATGACACCTATCAAATTTCCCATATATAAATAAGGGAAATTTCACGATATACCCATGAGGTTTGAGCGAATTTTACGAGATACCCCCGAGGTTTCATTTTCATAACGAGATACCCCCGAGGTTTCATTTGTTTTACGATATACCCCTGAGGTTTCATTTTCATTACGATATACCCCTGAGGTTTCAATTTTATTACGAGATGCCCCTCAGTTCAGATTCGGATATATTATATTTGTCATATTCTCATTTTACCCTCGCACCATATGCCCCGTAACACAGGTTTATAGTCAAATTTTTTAAAAATTTAAAATACGAACAAAATGCACATAAAAATTAAAGATCAATTAAAAATTTTATTACAATTTAAAAAACATAAATAAAAGTATAAAAACAAATTAAAAAATAGAATCATGAAAGGTTTAAAATAAATAGAAATGACTAACCAACAAAAAAATAATCTATTTAAAAAACTTATATTGTTACATAAAATTAATAAATAGAAATGACTAAAAAATAAAAAGTAAATTATTTTGAAAAATAAACATAACTTGTTAAGGAGTTACCTAGATATGTATTAAAATTATAAAAAGTATAACAAGAATATTAAAAGCAACAATTTCATATAGTACATAGAAATAATGAAAAATCAAGTATAAAAATCATTTTTTTGTTCTTTAAATATAATTGCTATAATAGTTTTTAAATTATGTAACAATATAAGTTTTTAAATAGATTATTTTTTTGTTGTTTGGTCATTTCTATTTATTTTAAACCTTCATGATTCTAATTTTTTTAATTTGTTTTTATACTTTTATTTATGTTTTTTAAAATTGAATTAAAATTTTAATTGATCTTTAATTTTTCTGTGCATTTTGTTCATATTTTAAATTTTTAAAAGTTTGACCATAAATCCATGTTGCAGGGCTTATGGTGCGAGGGTAAAATAAGGATATGAAAAATATAATATATTAGAATCTGAACTGAGGGGCATTTCATAATAAAATTGAAACCTCAGGGGTATATCGTAATGAAAACGAAACCTCAGGGGTATATCGTAAAAAAAATGAAACATCGGGGGTATCTCGTAATGAAAATAAAACATTGGGGGTATCTTGTAAAATTCGCTCAAACCTCGGGGGTATATCATGAAATTTCCCTATAAACAAAGAGAACCGGGCTCTAACCATGAGAAAATCATATAACTCACAAGAACGGACGGTGCTGATATGCTACATATCTCCACCTCAATCTCTCATCTCAGTCGTCTCCTTCCTCCCTCCCTCTCTCCCCAGCGTCCGATCTCTCTCCGCGCTCTCTCTCCCGTCGCTGCCTAAACCAATCGGCTGCCTTTTTTTACTCGCTCTAAATTTCTTCCCTCCATCGGTAGGTACAAATTCTCCCTCCATATCTCCCATCCGTTCACTTTCCCTCCTCCCCTTCCTTCTTCTATTTATCTTTCCCCTCCACCGTTATCTCTCTCACTCGTTCTCCCACCATCTTCCCCCTTATCCGAATTATTCAATTTCGCTAACTATGTCGGTTTATCTAGGGTTTTTCAACTTGGCTGAATTTCTCACGACGATGCAATTGTCGTGCCTTCATTTTGCTGACAGGTTTAGTTCAGGAGTCGGGTTAGGGTTTCTGTTATCTTAGTCTTGGTGCTGATATGGCTGATGCGATAGCAAGTCCAGGTGGAGGAAGCCACGAGAGCGGCGGAGATCAGAGCCCGAGATCGAATGTTAGGGAGCAGGACAGGTTCCTGCCCATTGCTAACATCAGCCGGATCATGAAAAAGGCCGTACCTGCCAATGGGAAGATTGCCAAGGATGCTAAAGAGACTGTGCAGGAATGCGTTTCCGAGTTCATCAGCTTCATCACCAGCGAGTACGGTTTTTCTTTTCTATTTTTTAATTTCTATGAACTGCTCTTCAGTGTTTCGTCTGAATTCATGGTTTTGGCTCCCGTGGAAACTGATTCAATGTTATTTCCTTCATATCCAGCTAGACGGATCCGTAGGCAATTAGTTAATATTGTTCCGCAAGCTCTATGTTCCGGAGTTTGAATGTAGTTTAATTACCACGATCCGTATGTGTTTACCTACAGGGCAAGTGATAAATGTCAAAAAGAAAAGAGGAAGACAATTAATGGCGATGATTTGCTTTGGGCTATGGCCACCTTAGGTTTTGAAGATTACATCGAACCTCTCAAGGTCTACTTGTCTCGATACAGAGAGGTACTTACCTCTTTGCTATGTGTAGTTCTCTCGACGTAGTTTAAATGTATGCCAAATAAGTCCTCCCAACTAACACAATTGCTTGCCACATTTTGTTGCGCCATTCACCAAATTCTTGGATATGATGCTGATCCTGCAGATGGAGGTCAGTTCCTCACGTGTTTGTGTTTCTTTCTTCGTTAGGGGAAAGAGCCCAACAAGCTTCATCGACTAGTCATATTATAATTTGTTGGTAATTGTTTTATTTTCTCAGGGTGATACCAAGGGTTCTGGTCGGGGAGATAGCTCTGGCAGGAAAGACGTCGTTGGAGCTCAGTCTGTCTCTGGTGCTCAGGTTGCCGTTATTGGATGTTACTGCTCAGTCATTTTCTTTAACTTGGTAGTGATTCGCTGCTGCTGCTGCGCTGCATCTGTTGCTGATGACTCTCCCTGTTTTCTAAATTCTGCAGCTTTCACATCAAGGTTCTTTCAACCAAGCTGTCAACTATGGTAACTCACAGGTATTTGACATTGCTTCTTAGCCTCATCTATATATATGAAAGCAAATCAGTTATGCTTTTAGAAAGGCCGCTGTGTTGTCTCATTGATTTGTAATCTGGCAGTAGAGAGTACAGTATACTGTTGTATGTTGATTTTCAGCTTTTGGGTTATAATATGTAGTAGTCCTTAATTGTTTAAAGAAGGGATAAAAGTAAGAATGCTATGCAGTTCTCTCTGTCTTGAGATTAGTTAGGATTCCTCATTACTCTGTTATGTTTGGATCTCCATATTCCACAGGACAAATTGGAAATCATACATGTCTTTTTAAATTAGAACATCCATAAACTAGCTATAAGAGGTCTCCACTTGATTAAGGAGAGTAGAGTGCTTAAAAGATTTTTTAGAATAAATGCTCGAGTTAGTTGCCAATCATAGTGATGAAATCCCGAAATAGCTGCTGTTGTGTTGACAAAAGGCCAATTCTTTTGAATCTTACAAACTATTCAGAGAAATTTAAAAGCAATGAACTAGTAGACTAAACTAATCAAGGAATGGGTCACTGAGGACGAAAATAATGTAAATCAGGGCGTATCCCAAATGAGGGTTGTCCTCTTAATCCGCAAACTTGGCCAATGATGAATATTCTTCTGGATACCTTCAATCTCTAGCTGCTTTTGTCTTCAAGGTCCAGTTCTTGTATGGGATTAGTGGAGATTTATGGTAAAAATATTGCCTTGTGTCACACTGTCATTTGTTTGATATAGAAACCTGACCCCATCACGTAACACATGTCTTCAACCCATTAGTTAACCATGGTAACCACATGGAGCTTTATGGAAAATGTCGATATTGTAGCTTTTCCTAGAAAGAGGCCTGAATAACGGATCTGGTTTGGACAAAGCTAAAGGGCATGGCATTGGCAGCTGCTCGTTACAGCTGTAAGTGGACCCCAATGAGCTCCTCTAAAATAATCTTTCTCAAGGCCCAACCATATGAAAACCAAATGCTCAGAAGTCCACAATCTAGCTTGGCTTCGTCTCGTCTGGTTGAAGCCCACCACCACATTCCTAACACTCCTTAGCTCTAGCCCTTGATTGCATCGCATGGACACCTTTTGAATCTTACTCTGGCTTACAAATCCTACCCTTTATGCACCCATGGCTCAGGAATCCATCAGGAAGTAGTATATTGAACATCGCATTAGAATGATGTCAACATCAACTGCATAAAAGATGTTTGAAGGTAGATGCACATGGAAGTAAGAAGTGGCGTCCACTTGGGCACAATATTAAAATAAATTGACATTCCTTATCAGAATTGACCTCATCAGCACCCCAAGTGCGGTGGTATGGCAGTATGGGGGTGGTTGGTTGATTACAAGGTTTTGATTATAGAGGGAAGTTACAAAGATAACGAGTTTTGACAAATATTATAGGGGTAAGGCAGAAGAGGTAGTAAGAATATAAATGTGAAATTATTACCTTCTGTATTTCTGAGGCAGCTGAATGAACACCTATAATGCTTTTATGAATGATATATTTACCTATAGACTTACATTCTTAACCTGTAAAAATCATACTCCCTCCGTCCCATTCACTTTGTCCCCTTTACTATTTGAGCTTGTCGTTTGACTTCAATATTTAACATGTAAGATAATATATTTTTATAAATTTTTTTTTATAATAGAATCTTTATGTGAAAAACTATATATTGTAAAAATTATTTTTTTAAAATTATTTTATCTTATATATTTAATATTGAAGTGGAAAAACATGTCAAAAAGCAAATGAGACACTTATGACGGGACGGAGGTAGTAGAAATTAACTTAACAGACTGCCACTTCTAATGATTTTATCTAGTTTAATTATATGTTGCGGAAGAAATACTTCAGCATTTTGGATTATATTACTGTATTCTTTTCCTTCATTTTACTTCTTTTCTTTAGCTTCGAAGGCTTAAACCATTTCATTTCGCACACACTTTAATTTGGCTTTCTAGTTTGCTAGTTCATCTTGCCTGGGCTTTTGAAGTTTATTATTGTCTTCGCAAGTCTTCCCTATAATGAGATTGGAATTGGTTTCTACCATATGGTATATTTGCAGGCTCAACATATGATGGTTCCTATGCACGGTCCTGAATAGATGACGGGCTACTACGGTCACGGCAGTTGGTGCATTATTATATTCTTCACGGGTAATAACGATATTACCGTTGCACAAATTGTCATCATATTTATCTTGATTTTTCTACAGACTAATCATAGTTACTTGGTGTTAGACATTGTTAGTGCGTAGGTCCTGTCAGTGTGTTATCATTAGTTAGGAAAGGTTGCGGAAAAATCTATCTGATATGTAAAGGAAATGGACTTGTCTTTATCTAGTGCTTTAATTATTTGGTGCGTGTAAGACCTTCCTTGTGTACTTAATGCAATCGTGCCTTTATATGCCTGAAAGCTGTTATGCAGCGGTGTATTTATTACTTCTGTTGTCTTTGTTTCAACGTAAAAGTGCACAAATGTCTTGCAGAATGCAAATCATGTTGTTTGGCCCATTTGGGACAGATTGGCGTGCCAGGGTAGTATCGTCGGAGGAAGTGGGTTTAGGGTGAGTGGTAGAACTGACGAGGCTTTGTGGGGTCTTCTGCTGAAAAGACGCATGAAACTCACGTATACTTTGGTCACCGAAAAGTATTTCTACTAATGCTGGTCAATGTGATTGATTCCAACTGGAATCGTCGGGAATGGAACCAGGTAGGAATCTGTCGGAACTGGAACCGGATAGGATTTGGTTCAGAACCGTAACGGTCAGCAACTGAAACGAATCTGAATACGCGCTTGAGATTTGGGACCGTATTGGAACCGTATTGAGCATTTTAGTTACTACAAAAGCTTATTTTCCACATTAGCTCAATTTCTATTCTTGCTAAATGTCTAAAAGATCTGATATAACGAACCCCTAATTGATCTAAATTTTCAAGTTGATCAAAATTGAATCGATGAGATACAAATCGGGGATCATCAACATCAATAATTTTTGTTTTCATTCATGTCAGACAGGTTATACAATTTTTCAACATGGATCTACTAACATGGGTTAATATTACTATCAATGTTCTCAATTGGTAAGTTTTAATATTAGGTGTCGTTTGGCGTGGAGCTCAAAAGCAGCTATTGGAAGCTTTTCTTAAAGCTGACCATGATTACCAGATAGAAATTTGACATGTCATTATTCTATCCACTTATAAGCTTCCACATAGTGTACTTGATTGGTCAGAAGGAGATTAATCTTCAAAATGTGGTGAAAGAACGGCACCTTAGTTGTAATTTATTGTGTACATACGTCAATTTTAATTGTAATTTTAATTATAGTCTAAATCATTTTTTTTGTAATTATAGTTACATCCTCTACACCTCCATAATCTGATGCCCACAATCTAGATGAAGAAAAAGATGATTAAGATGATGATGCCGAAATGAAAAAACTTTCTAAAAAGGTAGGAACATACAAACAATATTGCAATATATGTAATAGAGGACTCACATGGGCAGTGGGGATCGGAACCGGCTCCTTTGCGAAGCACTTGAACACGCACCTCATCTACAAGGATACCGCGACGGGGGGCTAGCGGTCAAACTCAGCTTATTGGTTTACCGAATGACAATCCGATCCAGCGTTTTTTATATGATAGTGAAAAAAGATAGATGGCATGCTAGGTTTATGATTGCTGAATAAATGCCCTTTGATTTCGGTGAAAAATCATACTTTGAAAATTTTGCTCACATAATACAACCACAAATTAGGAGAGTGCATAGGAACAGACTTAAACGTAGAGTTTTTGCACAACATGCTTCAACTAGAAAAACCTAATGGAAACGATGAATAACTTATTAGTGTTAACTGAGAAATTTGACAATTTGGGGTTGAAATCGGCTAGAACTGAAATTGGGGGAATTTGAGATTTAGGGTTCAAAATTTAGGGGAGGGCTGCTGTTGTTGTGGGAGGCGCAGGGCTCGCGGAGCTCCGGTGGGCGGTATGGCGGCTCCGGTGGGCGTTGCGGCGGGAAGTCGACCGTGGCTAGGGCTGGGGTGTTGCCGTAGGAGCAAGGTGAGTGCAGGAGGGGGGGGGGGGGGGGGGGTGGGCTTACGTGCGGCTGGGGGCTGGGGGATCGGAATAAGGAAGAAAGAGGAAGAAAGAAAGAAGAAAAAATTAATACATTGCGTTTCGGGTTTTTTTTTTTTTTTTCAAAATTTTGGTCCCGACAGCCCCACATGGGCAGACGGTAGGGGCGGACGACACCCGAGGAGAAAATCGAACTACGACCGCCCCACATGGGCGGTCTGTAGGGGCGGACGGCACCCAAGAGCATAATAGACTTCCGACCGCCCCATAGGGGCAGTCCACAGGGGTGGTCTACACCAGAACCCAAAATTTTCATTTTTTTATTCACCTCAACACATCCAATTGCACACACAAAGTCCCAGAATCATAAACAACAGTAAAAACCCAACAAAAGCACTTATACACACGCAAAAGCAATAATAACAACTACCACGCTAAACACTTAAGAGGAGAAGCAAAGAAATCCGGGTTGCCTCCCGAAAAGCCGCCCTTCTTTTTAAGATTTTTGGCTAGACCATAGTAAGGCTTAAATGAAAACTGGAGGTTCTTGTAGGTAGAGAGAATGTGCCTCCACCTTTTCAATGTTTGCCTCCTAAGTAGTGTTTTAGCCTAGACCCGTTGACCATGAATGTCTCACCCTTTGCATTCCTCAGTTCCATTGCACCATATGGAGTTACCTTAGTGACGGTGAATGGTCTGGACCAATGTGATTTGAGCTTACCTGGAAAGAGCTTCAACCTTGAATTGTAGAGCAATACCCGGTCTCCCTCATGAAACTCCCTCTTCAGGATCATCTTGTCATGTTCTCCTTGTAGATTCGGTTGTTCTCATAGGCTTCTTCCCGGAATTCCTCTAACTCCGTAAGCCGAAATTTTCTCTTGTCGGTGGCACTCTTAAGGTCGAAATTTAGAGCTTTCACTGCTCAGTAGGATTTGTGCTCCAACTTAACGGGTAAGTGGCAAGGCTTCCCAAATATGAGACGATAAGGGGACATCCCAATTTGGGTCTTGTATGATGTTCGGTTGGTCCATAATGCACCATCTAGCCTTAAGGACCAATCATTCCTTGAAGAGTTCACCGTTTTTTGCAATATTCACTTCAACTCCCTATTGGTCACCTCGACTTACCCATTGGTTTGAGGGTGGTAAGGCAATGATACCTTGTGTCTCACTCCGTTTTTTTCCATTAGTGCTTCAAACTGTTTGTTACAGAAGTGAGATCCTCTGTCGCTAAGGATCGCTCTAGGCACCCCAAAACTTGTTAAGATATTTCTCTTTAATAAGTTGGTCACAACTTTGGCATCATTGGTGGGAGATGCAATGACCTCCACCCATTTGGTGACATAGTCTTCCGCCACAAAGATGAAGAGATTTGAGTGGGAGGAAGGGAAAGGGCTCATGAAGTCAATGCCCCATAGATCAAAGGGTTCAACCTCGATCATCACATTCAATGGCATCTCATTCTTCCGAGATATGTTCCCAAGCATTTGGCAACAGTCGCAGGAGGCAAAAAAGGTGTGACAGTCCTTATGAAGAGTTTTCCAGAAAAATCCGGATTGTAGGACCTTAGCCACTGTCCTTGCTGGCCCGTGATGCCCTCCTACCTCAAGAGAATGGCAATGGGTAAGAATATTCTGCACTTCGCTTATTGATATGCATATCCTGATCATCCCATCGGCATAGATTCTGAAAAGGTAGGGGTCATCACATAATTAGTACTTGATGTCGGTGAAGAATTTCTTCCTCTGCTGGTATGTCATCTCATAAGGCACTACTTCCCTCACCAAGTAGTTTGCAATGTCTGCAAACCAAGGATCACCGATTTCTCCACTTGTGATCACGGTTGGGAAAAGCTCATTAATAGGAGTGCCATCATCCGGTGCCTCCATACGGGAGAGGTGATCAGCTACAACGTTCTGAGTACTCGGTTTATCCCTAACCTCAATTTGAAATTCTTGTAGTAGAAGAATCCATCTCAACAGTCTTGGCTTGGCATCCTCTTTGGTAAATAGATATTTGAGAGCGGAGTGGTTTGTATGCACAATCACCCTACTCCCCAAAAGATAGGAACATAACTTATCTAATGCAAAGACCACCGCTAGAAGCTCCTTCTTGGTTGTGGCGTAATTTTTCTGGGCATCATTGTGGGTCTTGCTTGCATAATAGATAGTCCTCAGATTTTTCTCCCTCTTCTAACACAGGCCTGCTCCAACTACATAGTCACTTGCATCGAACATGATTTCAAAGGGAAGGCTCCAATCCGGTGATACAACAATAGAAGCTGAGACAAGGCACTCCTTGAGAGTGTTGAAGGCCTTTAGACATTCCTTGGTAAATTCAAACTTGACATCATTAACTACGAGGTCACACAGAGGTTTTGAGATTTTTGAGAAGTCCTTAATGAACCTTCTGTAGAACCTGACATGGCTAAGAAAGCTTCTGATATCCTTAACTGAGGTGGGCGGTGGTAGTTTCTCGATGACTTCGACCTTGGCCTAGTTAACTTCAATCCCCTTGGAGGAGATCTTATGCCCGAGGATGATCCCCTCTCTCACCATAAAGTGACATTTCTCCCAATTGAGTACTAGGTTAGTTTCCTCACATTGGGAGAGAATTGCGTACAGGTTCTCCAAGCATGATTCGAAGGTGAGTCCAAACACCGAGAAGTCATCCATGAACACTTTCATGCTATTTTCAAGAAAGTCAAAGAAGATTGCCATCATACACCTTTAGAAGGTCGCGGAAGCGTTGCATAATCCGAATGGCATCCTCCTATAGGAGAACGTTCCGTAAGGGCATGTGAACGTGGTATTTTCTTAATCCTCCGGGGTGATGGAGATTTGGAAGTACCTCGAGTAGCCATCGAGAAAGCAATAAAAGTCTTGCCTGGCAAACCTCTCTAGCATTTGGTCGATGAATGGTAAAGGGAAGTGATCCTTCCTTGTGGCCGTGTTCAACTTCCGGTAGTCGATACACACTCTCCATCCGGTTGTTGTTCTTTGAGGGACCATCTCACCCTTAGCATTTGATACCACCGTGGTTCCCCCTTTTTTCGGCATTACTTGAGTTGGGCTCACCCATTGACTATCACAGATAGGATAGATGATTCCAGAGTCAAGCAGTTTCAGGACTTCCTTCTTTACCACTTCCTTCATGTTTGGGTTTAGATGTCTCTGAGGTTGAAATAGTGGTTTGTAGTTATCCTCCATGAAGATCTGGTGCGTGCAAAGATGGGACGCAATGCCCTTGATATCTGAGATGGACCACCTAATAGCTCTCCTGTGGTCTCGAAGCACCTTCAATAAACTGTCCTCTTGTGCTCCTGTGAGAGAGAGGAAGAAATAATAACAGGAAGATCACAAGGTTCACTCAAATAAGCATATTTTAAATGAGAAGGTAAGGGTTTCATCTCCAAGGTGGGAGGCTTCTTAACCGAAGTGAAGATTTTTTGTGCAGTTCGCTCTAAAGGTTCTGGTGGTAGGTAGTGTGTTCGATACGCTGTTGACCTCTTGTCTAATGCCGCTACCATATCTCTTACCTCTGGTTCATTTTCCCTATCTCCACAAGTATCAGTCAAAGCAATAGCAAAGGCATCACATTCAAAGCAAGAAGAATAATTATCCTGTAAAATCGTGTCAACAACATCTATGGCAAAAACAGCTTCCGCGTGTGCGGGCTTCTTCACTACCTTAGACATGTCAAACTCAAGCTTTTCATCATGAAATCTCAAGATAATTTTTCCATTTTCCACATCTATTAAGGTCCTGGCAGTTCTCTAGAAAGGGCAGCTTAATATTAATGGCACTCTAGAATCCTCCTCCATGTCTATCACAATGAAATCGACCGGGAAGACAAAGGTCCCTACAGTCACTGACTAGATCCTCAACTTTCCCTTTCGGGAAGACCAATGACCTATCAGCAAGTTACAATTGCATAGCAGTGGGTGCACACTCGCCAATTCCAAGTTTATTAAAAATTAGAAGCGGCATGAGATTTATGCTTGCACCTATATCACATAGTCCACTACCACAATTAATATTACCAATAGAGCAAGAGATTATAGGCAAACCGGGGTCCTCAAGTTTTAGAGGGGGGTTCCGTAGTAGGACCGTTGAGATTTTTTCGGTGAGTTGCACCGTTTCCGCCTCAAGTGTTGCTCTCTTATTAGCAAGTATGTTTTTCATGAACTTGGTGTAGATAGGCATTTGTTTCAAAGCATCCGCAAAAGGAATGTTAATTGTAATTTGCTAAAAATGCTTAGAAAGTTCCCAAATTGTTCATTTAATTTTTTTTGAGTCTATTTGGGAATGGGAGAGGAAGTAGAGGTTTTGCAAGAGTAGAAGGGGAATATGATTCAGGAGACTCATTCTCCTTGGAAATATTTTTCAGTTGAGAAGGAACTTCCTCAACAATCTCCCGTTCTTCCTCTTGGCAATCTTGACGTTCTTCATTTTGATTCTCTTAATTTTCAAGACAACTTGTGGAGATGAGTATTCTAGGAGTCGACCACTTCTCAAGGTTACCGCTTTGGCTTCTTCCCTTGGGTTGGGCCTTAATTGACTTGGAAAGGTGCCCGGCGGTCTTTGAAAGAGTTGTTGAGATATCTGCCCGAGTTGAGTTTCAATGTTTTTATTGAATGCCGTTTGATTAGCATTGAAGGCGTCTTGCTCCGAGAATTTAGTCTTGGCCGTGACAACGAAATCCGCCATTAGGTTCTCTAACCTTGAAGTTCCACTAGAAGAAGAAGAGGGGGAAGCTTGTTGTTGCTGAAAACCCGGAGGAGTCCCTTGTGGTCTATAACCAGATTGAAAGTTTGATCGTTGGTTTTGGGTTTGAGGTCTATACCCTTGAGATGTGTTGAAAGTTTTATTTGGTCCTCCTTGGTTTTGGTCTATCTCCATGAAAAGTTAGGTTGGTTCCACCATGGCGCATTGTTGTAGGATCGGTTGCCAACGAAGTTTACATCCTCCTGTTGATCCATGTTCATATCTCCTTCACAACATTGAGTGTCATGAGGACCCGCACAAATAGCACATCCCTCTATGGATGGACCGGAAGATGAAAAAGCTATGGTTTTTACAATTTCAGTTTGAGCAGTTGCTAGCTTTTCTACCATCTTTGTGAGGGATGATATTTGAGCCGAAAGATGGTCGGTGGGCGCACATGGAGGAGGCCAGCTGCTCTAGGTGCTCTTCCTTTGACTCTGGACCACTGTCTTATGTCATTAGTCATTGTCTCAAGAAGTTCCATTCCTTATCTAGGAGACTTTGTCATTAAGCTCCCTCCCGCGGAAGAGTTCACAAGAAGTCGCTTGGAGTTGTCCAGCCCATTAAGGAACGATAAGCATAAGGATTGGTCGTCTAAACCATGATGGGAGCAATTCAGGAGCATTTCCTTGAACCAGTCCCAAGCGTCATATAGGGTTTCCCCCGATTGTTGGTAGAATGTGTTGATCTCTCAAATCAGTTGCCTTGTCCAACTTGTGGGGTAGTACTTAACAAGAAATTTACTGGCCATTTGCTCCCATGCGTGGATAGACCTTGATGGGAGGCTTCGGTACCACCTTGAAGCTGCATCAGACAATGAGTGAGAGAAGAGCTGTAGCCGGATCCTCTCATTTAGATTACCAGTTTTGTCAAAGGAGTTACAAAATCCAAGAAGAGGCATAAGTTATTTGGAGCATCATTTGGATTCGTCCCACTAAAATTTCCTTGATCCTGAATTGCAGTGATGAAGTGGGTTTTGAAAGCCCACTGAGCAACTTCACCCAGTTTGAAGACTAAAAGGACTATCGCTGAGGCTCTCCCATCGGTGTTTGGTCGGTGATAATCTTTGATAGGCCGGTGTTGGCCTTGCGGTTGCCCATGTTCCTCATGACCATTGTCCTCGACGTCTGGGTCAACGTCCGCCATGGTAAGATTTTTCAAATTCTTCTAACTCTTCTTAGGGATCGTTCAAGCTCGGACCTCGGGCTAGTAAGAGGAGAGTCACTAGTCCGGGTTCTTGGCATGCACGAGAAAAGCAGAGAGTACCTGAAAAAACTCACCAACAAACAGTACTACCTATTAGAAGTAAGAAAAACAAACATGAACTAAAGCAAACTAAAATAAACAAAACCGAATATACTGAAACTGGGGAAAAGGATAGAGACTATCAATTTCCCCGGCGGCGGTGCCAAAAACTTGTTATATGAAATACAAAAAATAATGCAAAGTGCTAAATGTGGGCAAGTTCACCCTATCGTAGTAGTAGTAAGAGTGTCGTTCCACTAGGAAATCGATTATCTATCTCCATAGTTTTGGTAAATGGTAAAGAAACAGTAATTAAAGAGGGGTTTAGCCGGCGGCAAGCTCAGTGATTCAATTCAAGACAATTAGCAAGATAAACAAGGAAACTAAAATTTGTTTTAATGAATTGGAAGGGAATGCACCTTAGGATGATAATTATCACCTAACCTCACCCCAAATTCACTCTCAAACCCACTTCACTCAAGTTGTCTATTAGGACTAGCGTAATGACTTTCCAAATCATGGAAAAATCAAATCTTACTTAGCTAATTCCAACTGTCTAATCAAGTAAAATTCAAATTACTAAGTAGCATTAATCACAAGTCCACAATAATAGCCCTAAATGTCACTAATTAATCAGGATAGCACAATTTAGGGTTCCTCTATCTCTTTGGTCACAATCTCCAACTCAAACTCATATGTTGTTGGAAACCTTCATAAATGATCAAGTTATAGCATTAAATAAGCAAGAGAGAGAAAACAACTATCATAAATGAAGTGTGGGTTTACAAGCTAGTTTGGGGGATTTAGGGTTAAATCCCCATCCCAAAGTGCAATAGAGGACTACTCAAGCATCATCAAGAGAAAATAGACAAGAGAGTGAGAAAAGGCCATGGAAATGAGGTGAGATGAGCTCCAATGGTGGTGGGGATCCTCCTCCTCCTTTCTCTTGTCTTCCCGCTCCAAGGTAAGCCTTTTCTCTCTCCTATCTCTTGTGTGGTAGAGGGCTTTTAGAAAACAAAGTAAGTGTGTCTAAGTTTTACTGTTTTTAAAACTGTATTCTGGGGGTGGTCCGAACCAGAAAGTGAAACGCGCTAACGAACTTAACCCGACCGCCCGGTCCGACCCTGAGAGGAAAACTCGTGAGTGACTAACCCCGACCACCCCACAGGGGTGGTCGGCCTGGGATGATCCGGACCAGAACAGGATTTCAACTTTCGTCCGCCCTACATGGGCAGTCCTCTAGGTTGGTCTTCACCAGAAACGGTCTTTCTACATCGAAATCGTCCCCATTTGACCCATTGTCTTTGGTACACTCCTCATGGAAATAAAGCTTGGCCACAAAGTCTTGAGAATCTCCAAAAATCATTGCTCAAGTGAGCTTTTACCTATATTATAACCAAAATTGTATAAGTTCACCTATATTAACGAAATGCTCTATAAAGTGGTGAAATAGGTCAATAGTAATGAAGGTAAATAAAGACCTTATAATTATATTATTTCACCACTTATCAAGTTCTAGCATCAACAGTTGCTTTCGAGTCAGTGTTTAGTGCAGACAAACGAGTATCAGACAAAAAGAGATCAAGCCTTGCACCAGACTAAATCAAGATTTGTGTTGAGAAGTATGATTGGGACTTAGCCGCATTGCGGTTGCAATCCCAAGCTCGAGCGCAATAGTATATGGGCAGCATAATGATTGGTTTGAGATGAATGAAGAAGAAACCACTTAGGACTTCTATCTTATAATCTTTTAGAATATAGTAGTATTAATTTTCTTTCCATGTAATCTTTTTAGGACTTGTAGTAGTGTAACCTCTTAGTAGTTGTACTCGTTTTTCTTATTAGGGTTTTCCCAATGGGTTTTATCTAACAGGCTAATAAGGTTTTAACGAGGCAAGGAATTCATATCATATAATAAAATTCCCTTATTCTTCAATTGAAGTTTCAATCATAAATACTATGTATATCTTACATTAAACTTGAGGAATAACCTAACTATGAGCAGAGTGGACAAAGAAAGCAACACTGGATACAAACGGATCTCAAATCCGAGCTAAAATGAAGAAATTGGACTCGACCTCTCAGACGATCACCCTAAGTGGTCGGTCATAATATTGTAAAATTAACCCGACCCTCAAGTGGGTCGGTTATAACGTTGCAAAATTAACCCGACCGACCGAAAATGGGTGGTCCCTTGGGTTAGTCGGGCAAAAAATTCGAGACCCGAATCAGAACCGATCTGGAACCGAAACTGTAATCGGAACCGGTCAAGAAACGTCTGCAATAGGTATTTAACTGAATCCAAAGCTAAATACACCCCTAGGAACTGGAACAGCTCCAAAACCAGACATGGACTGTTTCGAATCCTTTTCTCCGGCACCGGACCAGACCGAAGTTGTGACCAACACTGATGCACAATGGATTTGCAATTCTTTTTCTTTTATATTTTAATAGATATACTAAAAAGTAGAAACGAATTTGTTTACATATGGCAGTCAAGAACCAACATCGAAAAAAGTTAATAATGAATTTTGCTATAGGTGTGCTATTTCTTTACCAGTAGTGATGATAGGCTTCAGCTAAAGAAGAGAACTTCTGAAGAAACCTTTTTTTATAGTAGATTATCAACTACAAAGGTAGCTTGGTTTTATCTCACGTTTCACCTTCAAAGGTCATACTTCTCTCCACTTGACGGAACTATCTGTATTCACCCATACAGATGAGGGAGTTGGTGCAATCCAAGAAGGCTAGGTGGAAAATCTTAATCTGATTTAGAGCAAAAACATGATGAATAACTAGAGCTGATCAAACCCAACCCGGTTTGGTGACCTGACCCGGCCTGGCCCGAAAAAAAGCTCACAAAATCGGACTTGAAAAAAGATTCAGGCGGGCTTGGACAAAAAAACCCGAATTAAAAACTAGGTCGGGCTCCGGCAAAATTTTGGGCCCAAAACAAAGCCCGACCTGGCCCGAATTCAAATATATACTACTATTTAAATATATATATAATATAATATATAGTTAATGTAATTTTTATATAAATATATAAGTTTTTAATTAGAATTTTATTAATTATTTATTATTTAATGTTGAAGTTTCTTATTTATTTAAACTTTTATTTAGAAGTGTTTATTTAAATTTTTGTTACTTATTTATAAAAAAATGAAAAACCTGGCCGGGCGGGCTAGGTAGTGGCAGAGCCAGGAAAAAACCAGGCCTGGCCCGGCCCGGCCCAAAAAATAAATAAAATGGGCCTGGACATTAGAAACAGGCCTGACGAGCCTAAAATTCTTTCCAGTCCCGGCCCGCCCGCCCATTTGATCAGCTCTATGAATAACATATTGTGATTACACAATGGAAGTAAAAAGAGAGTCACTTATTTTATTTTATTGTATTTTGAAACAAGATCCACTTTCATTAGAACATAAAGAAGTACATGAGGGTGATGGGCTAGAAAATACCCATACAAAAGTCATGAAGCAAGGATAGTATTGACTAAACCAATAAACCAGGCTTGACTAACATCTAAGACAAGTGATCTTGATGCCATCTAAACTCACTTGACATGTAAAGAGCCAAACATGCTCTATTGATTCGACTTCTCCTAGCACAAAGGATAAGTGAAGCAAAATAAGGGTGCTAAAAACCCAAAAGCCAACAATCTTTTTAGTAGATCTATTACTACATCCAGAGACAGCATTCCTAGATTTTTAGATCCGGAATTGACATAAAGTTTATTACTTGAAACGAAAACACAACTTAAGAACATAGGACATGGCCGATATGCAAAAGAATTTTTACAAAAGAAAACAACCATGACTGAAAACCCCCAATGAGGCACTGTTGGGAATATTACTAACATAAGTAATTAAACCTAGCTAAACGGGCAACTGCACCTAATTCGTTGCAATATAACAAGTGTCGTATCCACAAGAAAATTGGTTTCTAAATCCTAAGCTTCGATACTTCAATAAAATGCAAATAAAAACTGTAAACGGGGGTTTAGCCGGAGGCAAGCTTAGTTGTTTATAAACAGGAAAGCACTAAAACAGTAAATTGATTATTTGATGGAATAGGTGAAAAAGTACCCTAGGATAGTGGGGAATCACCTAAATCACCCAAAGAATCTCATAACCATAACTCATTATCTCATTGTCTATTAGAGCTCAATTCATGAATCTTCATATCATGGGAAACCCAATTCTTACCTAATTAGCCAAACCCCTTAATTAAAGGAGGTTTAAGTCACTAAGTAGCATTAAGCAAAAACTCATAAATAATAGCCCTAAGATTTACCCTCAAAATCAAGAGAGCAAAAGTTAGGGTTTATCCCCCTTTTAGTCACATTCCAAACTCAAACTCAAATGTTGAGTGGAACCACCATAAATGCAATAAGAGATCAATTTAAAGCATTAATTGATATTGGAGGGAATAAAACAAGAGCATTCAACGAGTTAGGTTTCTAGCATTCAATGAGAAAAATTAGGGTCAAACCCCATCCTAGGATACAAATGAGATTACTCAATGATAAATAAAGGAAAGAGAAGGGAAGATGGAGAATTATCTATAGGAGGAGCTCTAGAGCTTCAATGGAGGTAGATTTCTTCACTTTCTTCTTCCTCCTCTTCTAATCTTATTTCCTCCTCTTCTTTTCTCCTCTTCTTTTCTCCTTCTCGGTCCCAGGGTCGGTCGATTCCAGTAGCTTTCGGAAGATTTGGACAAGGTTGGATTGACCCTCCCAAGGTCGGTCCTAAGGTCGGTCAAGACCAGTAGCAATTTTCTCCAATTTACGCGGGGCCTAGAATCTTCGTTGTGGCTCGGAATTGCTCCCCATTTACGATGTTGGAAAGCTTGAGAGATGAGGAATCTGTTGATGCACTCCACTATCTCTAGAAGAATTCAAAAGTATGCTCAAAATGAGCTTTTACCTATCAATAGATCAAATTATATAAGTTCACTATTAATCACAAAAGTACTCCATAAAGTGGTGAAATAAGTTATGCACCTATTAGAATGAAGCTGAATAAAGACCTTGAAATAGCACTATTTCACCACTTATCAACTCCCTCTCACTTATCTATTTGCTTGTCCTCGAGCAAAATTAGCTAGGAACCCACAATAAGAAGGAACATTTTAAAGCAAGCAAGTGTTTAGATGAATTCTTGAATTCATGTGAGCAAAATTTGTGAAAAACCTCAAGAGGAGTACAACCAACCTATTCATGGTGATATGGGCGTGCTTAGGGAAAATAAAAATATAGAGTTTTTGGGTATGATCTAGAGTGCTTCCAAGTTCTTAAAGATTATGGAACTTGGAGAACTTTTACCATGGCCAACTTCTCTCAAGAATGGGCATTGAGGAAAAACAAAAGGAAAATTGAGATTTTCATTTGATTCACTTTTGCAACAAGAGATGAGGAGAAGATAATTTGGCATTTTGCCTTGCTTTAATGAACACTCAACTCTCATTTGTTGGTTACCTATGGTGTCTCTCAAGTTCTTTTTTTTTTTAAAAAAAAATTCCCAAGGAAGCACCCCTTAGCAATCCCTAGTTGAGAAGATAGAAAGAACCCCTAAGCAATAAAAATTCACCAAGATGAGGATTTATGGTTGCACCGCAAATACATGCTCCTCAAGAGGGACTTTTTGAAAAATTTGGTGGGAAATTCCAAGAATTTATAGAAAGACTTGCTTACTATAAATGTAACTCATACATGGAAGCTATAGATATGCATAAGGGAATTTGAACAGTGCACCAAAAAGAGAAGGTCGTTTCCCCCACACTTGAATGAGACAATGTCCTCATTGTTCAAAATAGAGCTCAAGGAAAGCAAACAGAAAACCTTTTCGAAGCATTAAGCATGGAGCATGCAAAAAGTGTAATGCATTGTATAAATGTTAAAAGGTTAGCAAACTAGTACTCCTCAGATAAAGATGAGTTGTTGGCGGGGTTTTCCCACACTTGCTAGTCTCCGACGTCATTAAAGCGCTAGCTCCGAGAGAAAGAGTCAAAGTTCCTAGGAAAAATTTGCAAGAGTTTCTCTTAAATTTCTCCTAACTCAACTTTGGGGTGTTCTTGAGTTCAGTTGGTAAATATCTATAATGCATAGCCAAAAAGAACTAGGCACGAAAGGGATTCCGAAGAATACTAAAAAAGGTCATATTAGATACCAAAAAGGGGACTTATATATGAGTCCCAAACCATAATATTTGGAAATGCAGGAAATAAGGTACTAGAGTGAAAGATAAAGTACTACATAAGTGAAAGTGCGAAATTTAAATGATAACAATGTAAGTGAGAGTCACAGATAAACAACCATAAGCCGACATGCGATCATGGGACAACTACTGAGGAGGGGGACCACCACGCTCCAACTGCTCTTGGAGGTATTGGATCTGGGCCTCCATCTACCGCTGGTGCCCATCCACGTGGCGCTGATGCTCATCCATCTGGCGCTGATACGCCTTAAACTGCTCCTGGGACACTGGACCGGTCGGTGGTGAGGGAGGCAGTGCTAGGAGGGGAGCGGGCGTAGCGCTGTGAGTGGAGGGACCGGCCGAGGAGGAGGCACCGCTACTCTGACTCTGTGCAGCGTCCGCCTTCTACCACCCGACATCGGTGCGAACGAAACCCATCCGTCGTAGAGAGGTGCCATGGATAGGCTCCATAGGCAGGCTGGCCACCTCACCCTCCATGGGCCGCACACCAAAGCGAGCAAACTGCCTCTTCAGGAAGTAAGGGAAGCCCAAATGCTGGGTTTCCTTCTTCTCGATGATGTGGCAGAGGTGGCTCATCATAAGGTCCGAGAGGGAGAGCGGCTTGTCTGGATCCGGCGCGACCAGATAATCCATAAGATAGTAGTCAGTGGCGTTTAGATCCTTGCTCTCTCTGGGCAAGATGTTATGGTGAATAATTGCAAGCATGATCCTCTTCACCGAATCTCTCACCATGTTCAGGGTCATAGTGACCCTGACATTGGTCTCGTCCTGGCTCTTGCGACGCTTCTGGACCGGGAGAGTGTTGAGATAGTGGCGGTGGTGGTCGTTTAGGTCTCAGGATGGATGTCATCATTAGGGAGCTCAAAGAACCGGTGAACATCCGACCTTCGGATGGTGATACCACGGCCACTGACAAAAGATGTGACCTCGCCCCGCTTTTTGTCCATTGTGCATTGGCATAAAACTCCTTGATCAAGCGGGGGTGGTATTGGCCACCCATGGATAGGACACAACTACATCCCAAATATTCAAAGTAGGGAGCTAGTTGTAAGTCAGCGACAAGCGCAGGGTGATAAGGGTATTTCGTGAACCACAAAACATAAACATGGATATCTTGTGAACTTCAAACATAAACAGGGGTATTTCGTGAACAACAAACTTAATAGGGGTATATTATAAAATTTAAAAATTTTCAAAAAAAAAGTAGCAAAAAAAACTGCGAATTTTTCAAAAAAAAAAAAAAACGGGTCAGGGGCAAAATAGTCATTTTTCAGGGGAGGTTAACGGAGTATTTGACGTCGTTTTTAAAAAGGGGCATTTTGTGAATTAGCAAAGAAAACAGGGGTATCTTGTGACATAGTTTCAAAAAAGGGGTATATTGTGAATTACGAAAGAAAACAGGGGTATATTGTGAATTTTCCCATTTTTTTCAAAATTTTGGACCCGACCGACCCTGCTAAGATCGGTCGCAAGGTCGGTTGAAGTTAGTAGGTAACGATTCTGAGTATTTCGACCCGACCGACCCTGCCTAAGGTCGGTCGCAAGGTCGGTCGAAGTCAGTAGGCTACGGCTTTGAAAATTTCGACCCGACCGACCCTCCCAAGGTCGGTCCTAGGGTCGGTCAAAGTCAGTAGCCTCTGATTTTGAAAATTTTGACTCGACCGACCCTCCCAAGGTCGGTCCTAGGGTCGATCGAAGTTAGTAGCTTCTGGGTTTTGCAAAATTGAACCGACCGACCCTTCCAAGGTTGGTCCTATGGTCGGTCCATACCAGAATCTCCCCAAAATGAAAGCTTTCTTGCCCAAAACACTTGTTCTCGTCCATAAGCAAAATACATACATAAAAACTACCGGAAACACACAATAACAAGGGCACGAAACAAGCAAACCAATTAATAAAAACTCAACTACTAAAATAATGCATGGACAAAGGAAAGGTAGTCTGGGTTGCCTCCCGGAAAGCCTCCCGTCTTTTTAAGGTCTTTGGCTAGACCATAGTGAGGGTTAGTAGGAACGGGAGGGTTCTCTTAAGTAAAGACCGAGCTCAAACTTTTGGATGTCTCATCCCCAAGTAATGCTTCAGACGGGAACCGTTGACCATGAAAGTTTTTCCCTTGACATTCTTCAGCTCGAATGCTCCATATGGGGTGACCTTTGTGACAGTGAAAGGGCCAGCCCAATGAGACTTCAATTTCTCGGGGAACAACTTTAGCCTCGAGTTATATAAGAGAACCCGGTCTCCCTCACGAAACTCCCGCTTCACAATCATCTTGTCAAGCCATTTCTTGGCCGTTTCCTTGTAGATGCGGTTGTTTTTGTAGGCTTCTTAACTCGGTCAATTGGAACGTCTTTTGTCACCGGCGCTCTTGAGATCATAATTGAGGGCTTTCACCGCCCAATACGATTTATGCGCTAATTCGACCGGCAAGTGACAAGCCTTCCCATAGACGAGTCGGAACGGGGACATACCGATAGGAGTTTTGTAGGCAGTCTGATATGCCCACAATGTGTCGTCGAGCTTCATAGACCAATCTTTCTTTGAGGAGTTGACCATCTTTTGAAGGATCCATTTGAGCTCTTGGTTGATGACCTCTTCTTGGCCATTACATTGAGGGTGATATGGAAGGGAAACCTTGTGTCTCACTTCATACTTGTTCATTAGGGCATCAAATTGCTTGTTGCAGAAGTGAGACCCTCCGTCACTTAATATAACTCTTGGCACCCCGAACCATGTGAAAATGTTCTTCTTCAAGGTTTTGATCACTACCTTGGCGTCGTTAGTCGGGGTTGTAATTGTTTCAACCCACTGGTCACATAGTCAACCGCCACGAGAATGAACAAGTTGGAGTAAGAAGATGGGAAGGGTCCCATGAAGTCGATGCCCCACAAATCAAACGGTTCCACCTCGATCATTATATTGAGGGGCATCTCATGCTTGTGAGAGGTGTTCCCAAGCCTTTGACATTGATCACAAAAGGAAATGAACGAGTGGAAATCCTTATGGAGGGTTTTCCAGAAAACTCGGCTTGAAGAACCTTGGCCGCTATTTGTGCCGGACCATGGTGTCCACCGGCTTCACCGAGTGACAATGAATTAGAATCCTGCACTTCACTCATGGGCACATATCTCCGGATCACCCCATCAGCAAAAATTTTGAAAAGAAGAGGGTCCTCCCAGAAATACCTCTTATATATGAGAAAAATTTCTTTCTCTGCTGATAAGTCATCTCTAGTGGGATCACCCCCCTTGCCAAATAATTTACAAAGTCCGCATACCAAGGGTCCCCGGTCTCTGCAATCATGAAGATACTCTCGTCGGGGAAGAGCTAGTTGATTGACACACCGTCATCAGGCGCTTCCATTCGAGAGAGGTGATCGGCTATAACATTTTGCACACCCGGTTTGTCCCAGATCTATATCTCAAATTCTTGAAGAAGAAGAATCCATTAGAGGAGTCTCGGCTTTGCATCACCCTTGTTGAACAAATATTTCAGTGCTGAATGGTCGGTGTGCACTACAACCTTGCTACCCTAGAGGTAAGATCGGAATTTGTCGAGGGCGAAAACCACTGCTAATAGCTCCTTCTCGGTGGTGGCGTAGTTCTTTTGGGCATCATTGAGAGTTCTACTAGCATAGTAGATACTCCACAATATATTTTCCTTCTTTTTGGCAAAGGACCGCCCCCACTGCATAGTCATTGACGTCACACATGATCTCAAACGGGAGACTCCAATTGGGGGATATCACAATGGGTGCAGAGATGAGACATTGTTTGAGAGTGTTGAAGGCGTTAAGGCACTCATCGGTGAACTCAAATTTGACATCCTTGGCCAAGAGGTCGCAGAGAGGTTTTGAGATTTTGGAGAAGTCCTTGATGAACCTTTTGTAAAACCCGGTATGATCTAGAAAACTTCGAATGTCTTTCACTGATGTCGGAGGAGGTAACTTTTCAATCACTTTAATTTTTACCTTGTCAACCTCAATACCCCTTGAAGAGATCTTATGCCCCAAGACAATTCTTTATTTTACCATAAAATGGCACTTCTCCCCATTTAGCACTGAATTCGTCTCCTCACACCGGACGAAAATAGCCTCCAGGTTGTCCAAGCAAGTGTCGAAGGAGGGGCCGAATATGAAGAAGTCGTCCATAAAGACTTCAATGCTCTTCTCTAGGAAGTCGGAGAAGATCAACATCATGCATCTCTGAAATGTGGTCGGGGCATTGCAAAGCCTGAAAGGTATCCGGGTGTAGGCAAACGTCCAGTAGGGGCAAGTGAATGTCGTCTTCTCCTGATCCTCAGGGGCTATGGGGATTTGGAGATATCCGGAGTAGCCATCCAGGAAGCAGTAGTAGTCTTGCCCCGCCAACCTCTCGAGCATCTGGTCAATGAATGGAAAAGGGAAGTGGTCCTTTCTGGTGGCGGTGTTCAGCTTCCGGTAATCAATGCAGACTCTTCACCCATTGGTAGTCCTCTGAGACACCAGCTCACCCTTAGCATTGAGGATGACACTAACGCCTCCTTTCTTCGAAACCACTTGCACGGGACTCACCCACTTGCTGTCGGAGATCGCATAGATAATCCCCGCATCCAAGAGTTTAAGAACCTCTTTCTTGACCACCTTCTTTGTGTTCGGGTTTAATCTTCTTTGAGGTTGGACCAAAGGCTTGTAATCGTCCTCCATAAATATCCTGTGGGTGCAGAAATGAGGGTTGATTCCCTTGATGTCGGCTATAAACCACCCAATAGCCCGTTTATGGCTTCGAAGCACCTTCATCAGACTTTCCTCTTGTGCACTGATAAGTGCGGAATTTATCTATTTTTCTATGCTTAATGTGATTAATATTTTATTGGTTTATATGATAAATTCCTTACTTATACGCTTAATTATGTTAAATATTTAGATTATTCCTCACATGTGGTTTTATGCTAAAACAGGTTAAAAACACTGAAGAAAAGGTCTAAAAACATATGTCAAAAGCTTCACGATCAAATTGGGACCAAACAGGAGCAAAAACGGACATTCTGCTTAATTTACAGCATGGTTCGGGTTTATGTACTGGTTTATAAACCTAGACCACATTACAACAGAACTTATTGTGTTATTTTGGTAGTGGTCCGGGTTTGTTTCCTAGTTTACAAATCCGGACCAGACTGATCCAACTTGCGGGCTGCAACTTTGACTTCTGTGGACTGTCTTCAAACTGGGTCGCGACCAAAGCCGACAAAGAGAATCAGAGGCACATACAAATCAATGTGGGCTGCTTTTCTTGCACAGGCGCAGACAAGTGCTGGGCAGACCAATTCGATGCGAGGCAGACAAAAGTGTCAGAGGAGCAACAGACTAATACAGAGGCGTGAGACTGGAGCCTTGGACCGAGGCGCTGACATGCATACGAGGTGGATAACTTTGGGAATTAATGTACAGGCGATATATATCAAGACGACATACGACAGATTAAAGGGGGATGGAGATTATTAAAAGAAAAAGGCAGCCGCTGGAGTAAAAAAAAAGGCAGACGATTAATAATTCGAAGACCTAGCCACACGAGACAAATAGACACAACCCTAGCCACGCATACAGCCGCGCAGAGAAGTTCGAGACCGAGAGAAAGAAAGGGAGAAACAGTCAGCTTAGACAGATTGGAGTAGAAGGCAGAGACCGGATTCGTCATCGTTCTCCAATTAGATGACGTTTTCTAATCTCTTTAACATTGTTATTATTTCTTTGTCTCCGATCTCTGAGTAGTCGTTAGAATATTAGTTTGCTATTTACAACTAGTATATTGTTTTTCTTCCTGAGTTGTTAAATATAAAATCTATTCAGATTGAAGTTTTATTCCTTGTTTATTATTGAATTCTCTTGTGATTAATTATTGCTTGAGTTTATTTTGTATGAATTGTTTATAAGTGAGAACCGCGGCGTTCATTAGACCATATGAATATTATCAGTGAAACTACAGATGACAATTCCTGGGGATCAGCTGACTAGAAACCAGATGAATCATTAATGCTACTAGTTGATTTGTAAATTCGTAACGAGAGTTAGGATTTGGGTATTGCTAGTAAGGATCTATCTTGCGGGGGACCGATTTAAGATTAATTTAGATCTGGTTGCAATCTAGAATTTATAAAACCCTCAGGAAGGGAATTGATAAACTAGGAAGAAATAGTAAACCAAGATTCACCCTTTTTGATTTATTAGAAAATCACTTTTAATTATTTTTGTGTTAATTAATTGTTTATTTAATTTCTATAACCAAACCCTCAATTTTATTATTGTTATTTTTCCTTCAGTTTATTAGTTAGATTTTGGTAGAGATTAAACTAGACACTGCTTCCTTGGTTCGATAACCTAGGGAATACTACCTAGGAAAACTTGCTACAACCGACTAGTACACTTGCTGAATATACGTTTCATACCTTACAAGTTTTTGGCGCCGTTGCCGGGGAGGCAGTGGTTATTTAGCTTAGTCTTTATTCTATTTTCTTTTATTTATTTATTTTTGTTTTGTTTTATTTGATTTTAGTTTATTTGTGTTTTGTTTTATTTTGTTTAATTATCCTTATTCAGTTTGATAATTAATTTGGTTTGTTTGATTGTTTTGATTTTTATAGTTATTTTAGTTTCTAGGATTTTTATTTTAGTAGATTAGTTTATTTATTGTTCCGTTTAATTTTGTTCTTATTAATTTTATTTATGTTTGCTTTCTTTAGTTCAATTTTATTTTATTTACGTTTTTCCTTAACTTGTTTATTATATTTTAGTTCTGTTTATTTTATAGGATTTGTTTAGTTTGATTTCATTTATTGCTGTTTTTTTATTATTTATTTTATTGTTATGTACATATTTACATTTTAATTTTCTTCTCTATGTATTTAATTGATTTTTCTTTTTATTTCGAGGTACTTTGATTTGATGGCTGGATATTGCAATCCGTCAGGAGGTTGGCCCGGATATTTCAACCAATGGGTTGTATGCGAAAGGTGTGGAGGAGACCACGAGCGTGCTTATTGTCTAGTTGTTTCTTCTAGTTTGGATGATGCTTCAAGAAACTTTATATTGTCTAGCCCTCCTGAAGCACGGTCGTCTCCTAAACACTATTATCATACACAAAGTTACAACCAGTGGGTTATCTGCCAGACACGTGGAGGGGATCATGAGAGTTCACAATGTCAAGGTAATCTATCTAGTTTGGAAGCCGTTCTTGCAGATTTCAACAAAAAACATGGCGAATTAAACCCTGCTAAGCATGAGGCATTCTTGATGGATATTAAGGAGTTGCGGGAAAGTAATGCAAGAATTCTAGCCCAAGTAGATGAATTAGCACGAAAGCTTGGATGTGAAGCAATTCCTGGGATCGAGCAACCCACTACAGTAGCTGAGTGGAGTGGTACGCAACTTGATCCAACGATCCCTGAAGTTGCTAACACACCTGAGGTGGAGATCATGGAGAGACCAGAGCTAGAGATTGAACAAGTTAGTGCAGCTACAGAGTTAGAGGATAATTTAATTTGTGAAGTTGCCCGGTCTATTCCCTCACCACCCGTACCTGAGCCAAAGAGTCTTCCAGTTGACTTCCTTCCTGCTCCTGCTGATGAGCCATCAGAGCAGAGTTTTCTCATATACTTTAAGGAGCCCTTGATTCCTGTTGAAGTTGATTTTCCTATTGGTTCATCCTTTGAGCTTCCACCGGATGACAATGATGTTTACATCCTTGAATATGAGAAGGAGGACCAGCCAAAGTGTGATCTTCACATCAAGGATCACCCACCTCAGCACAACCACCTGATGCATGATCGGTGGAGTTTACACTTTTACATTTGGAGTGTTGAGGTTACTTTTCCATTTGATCGGGGTCATTTTATGAAGATATATGATGCCCACCTCGCCCACCCTTTGAATCCCACATCGACATTCATTTTCGATCCTGGTTGATGTGGGAGGTATGTGAAACCAGCAAGCGCTCCTGATGCGTCCCCGACGTGTCGTGGATGTATCGTGGACTTTAATAAAATTTGATAGTTTAGGAATGGACGCGAGATAAACTTAAACTGGAAAACACATTTTGATTGAGAATTTACACACACGAAATTCACTAAACCTCCCTTGTCCCACATATAGACTCCCGAGACAGTTTCGACTTTACCCCTAAAGTCGTCAACCCTCTCCTGACTATCGGCCTACAGTTCACCGACCGTTCCCCGACCTGTCGTTCTATCAAATACCCAATGTATTGATACTCTAACCCAGTTCTATCTAGCTCACCAACTCTCTAGCACTTACACACACTCCTAAGTCTGATCCACACTTGCCCAGATTATCTCTATCTTTTCTCTCGTACATGCTTACTTACATATGGAATAAATGCAAGTATTTATACACGGTTGTTAGGATGTAACTACCGTCCTATTAATCCCTAGACTTCTAGGAGTCGACTACAACTTCGATTATTCACATAGCAGCCACACTAGACTTGCAGAGATTCTTCAACTTGATCTGGAGGCTTGAACCACGTGTCGTCTCATGGTTGGTCAAGTTGGCGGCATCCCCCTTGATAGGTCGATCACCACTTGTGTGCCCCACTTGCCTGATTCTGTCTGGTTCAATAAATGCTCATCAATGCCTTCTTCTGAATTCATTACGGCTATGCAATGATGTTCATTTATAGCTTTGTTATCTTGTGGACTAATGAACTTCTCCTTTTTTCGTGAGCTTGTCGTGAACAAGTTGCCTAAGTGGATGTATGTGCTTTATCTGAATGTGTTGATCCCTTGCAATCTTCTGTCTTTGATTTTCATCTTTAAGCATGAAAGATATCTTCGTGCGGTGTCTGACTGGTTGTCTGTGCTAGAAGTTCTACGGAGCTCTCGCAGACAGGTGCCCAACTGGTTGGGCACATGTCGTGGATTGAGCGCGCTTGCAACCTTGCGTGCTAAGCCACTCATGACCTAAGTGCGCTTGCAACCTTGCGTGCTAAGCCACTTATTCACCTGTCTATCTGAATCATGAATCTTGACAAACGCATTAGATAGACAATACAAGGTTTGCTATCATCAAGACTAAAGGATCTTGTCTTAACAATTTCCCCCTTTTTGATGATGGCAACCTATACACTTATATGTACTTTGAAATTCAAAAATTGAGAGATTCCCCCTGAGAGGGAATCCCCTGAGTTTGTTAAGGGATTCAAGAATGAAAAACTTTAACGAATGATAGCAATAAGTGACAGCTTTTATGCACAATAAGTAACAGCTTTTATGTTATACTATGACCTAAGTAGATAATGTTTTCATTCAGATGATACATAATACAAGGATGATAGACATAGTCTCACAAGTACTCTCACAAGTACATATACTTTTCTTTCCCCCTTTTCCATAGAGTATAAACTACAAAACATGATCAAGATAATCTAGGTGGAGTGACGTAGTTGGGTATCCCATTCATAATCTTCTGGGCCAAAAGGTTCATCCTTCGAAAAAGCGGCTTTGATCCAAGAAGGTTTGGTTGTGGTAGGATTGATCAAAGGTGATTCAGCTGTGGTAGAAAGGTCGGACTCATCAGAATCTATGGTGAACTCCATGCAGTGTGGAGAACGTGTATATGATAGAGTGACACTTGAGGTGATAGACCAAGCTGTAAGTGAATCAGAGTCTGGTTGAACATAGCTTTGGGCGACGTATTTCTTTGGATGTTTTGTGGCCATGAACTCGCGAATGGTGGAGTGAATGGTTTGCTCATTCGAGCTAGATGAACTTTGTGAAGTTTGTGCCATTGTGTGATATGTGAAGGACTGGGTGTGAGTGGCGGATGGAGTGAGCAAGTTTTTATAGACATTTTGGATATTGTCAACGACTGATCGGTGAGTGGCATTAAATGAGGTGCTACGTCTTGTAGGCTATGTTTGTAGGCTTTTTAGGTGTCAAGGTCCGAGATTGGATTAATGGAATGGATGTGACTAAATATCTCAGATCATTTTACAATTTTTAATCAATGAAGAAGCAGCCAATACAATAAATTATTTCGTACCTATCATAAGCATTCAAGTATACCAAAACCAGTTGCATTTTATTGATATCAAAAGGTACTTTGAAACAGATAGTCAAAGGAAAATAAAGCATTTTGATGGAAAAGAAAAATCTAATCCTAAATCTACCTCTCACAGTTACACTCGTGTCTTTAAGAGACAATGAACACTCAGGCTATGTGAGAATCTATAAAATCTATTGCTCCTTGAACCATGTTATGAACACTTGGTTCAGAGGAGACGACCTGCACAGTTGTGAGAGTAACTCTCACTCTCTTCAGAACATCCCTAGTTGAGGTATCCAGACTGGTCTTTGACCTGTCGTGGACCGGTGAAAGACTTCTTCTTCTCTTTACTCCTGATGCTCTAACTGTTGGGTGAGGCTCTGACTTAGAGTCTTCACTCTTGGTTGGCTTCTGAGAAACCACCATCTGATCTCCCTTTGTCTTGATCCCCATTTGGACAACATCTCCGAGCAGATGCTGTCCTGAGTAGTGCGCGCGCATTCGTGGAACCTGTCGGTGTCCACTCCATTTTGTTGTAGCGCCCTGGTTACTACTCCCCCATGCACTAGACCTTGATTAACATAGCGACTTTCCTCAATGGTAAGAAGAATCATTGCAGGAAGGTCTATTTTCTCCCTTGTCTTCAGTGCATAAAGCAATCTCACATCTCTTGCATTGACGATGTGAGTGCGTTGTTCCGTGGGGTGATGTTATGGGTGAGCAGACTGAAGAGCACCCTGTCGGTGATGGACATGTCTATGGTGTTGAAGTTTTTCATTGTAGCCCCGGGGTTGAGTAGCTGGACCATTTTTCCTCCTTGATGTCCCAAATCATTCCAGGTGGTTTCCTTTGGAACCATGAGTCCTTCTGGTTCCAAACCAAAAGTCTTGCAGATCCAAGACTTGGTGATATTGATGGTGGACCGTAGATTGTGGAGATGAGGTATTCTTCGTTGTCGTCGTCCTGGAGTGGTCCAAGATACGTCATATGCTCCTTGAGCGGCTCAGTGTAGACGGGGATAGTCTCCTGGAAGAAGTCTACCCCTCCTTGGAATTCCAAGAGCTCCTGAATCTTTCCAAGACCCATTTGCTCCATCTAGTCCAAATCTAACGTCTTTGGTAAGATGGGACAGGACTTGTCGTTGACGTTCTCTACTCTAAACATTGCTGGCTTCAGCTCTTTGAGCTTCTTTAGACGCTTGAGTGCTTATGGTGGTTGTGGCTTTGCAGCTTTCTTCTTAGCTTAGAAGAGCTCTTCCAGCTCTTGACCATGTGGCAAGAGAACCAACTTTTGCTTCCCTTTCTCTTCTATCTTCTGTCGTTGTTCGACTGTTGATATGATTGGAGAAGACTCCGTATCGCTATCAGCGTCGTGACTGGTATCACGAGATGTCGTAGACCTGTTGACGGCTGGTTCTCCAAATACCTCGATGAGTTTTGCTTCAACTTCTGAGTCAAGTTCTGTCACTTCCTTTTCTTGACCCGTTTCATCACTTTGCACTTCCTCTTCTTCTATCTATCGAGCGACAGCATTGACGACTGCTGAGGGAGTTGCTTCTTCGTCGTTGGTGAAGTGCAACTTGCGAGTTGCTCCTTCAGGCGTTGAATGGGCTCTTTGAGGAGTTTCCTCCTGTGCTCTAACTCACTTGGAGGCACGGGTTTCGTGTGCTATGTGACTTGTTGTGGAGAGATCTTAGTTTTTGGGATTTTTGGTATTTTGACTTTTGAGTGTTTGGTGCCGATAGTAGGTGATGAAGCAGGGGAAGACATGGTTTGTTTTTCTGTGGAGGTAGGAGTTGGAAGAATCTTGGGCTTTAGAATTTCTACTTGGATGCAGTGATGAATTTTGGGGAGGTGGTGGCTTATATAGAGAATTTCATCCTGGTACACCTCTCCTTCATCTGTTACCCTGCGCACAAGCTGATTTTCCAATTCTTTGGATAGGCGAGGGGGCAGTGAATCAGTTGCAGCTCCTGTCGGCCGTATGTCGGCTACTTGCTTTGAGGAGACTTCTTTGAGGACAACTTTCTTCTTGGAGCAGAGAGCAGATTTTGGTGCCATGATTGTTCGAAGAGATTTCTGGAGTTTTATAACCTTTCGCTAGAGAGATTTTTAGAGAAGCTGTGAGGCGAGGTTCTTTTGCTCTAAATCTCGCAGGAAGTTTTGTGAGAGAGAAGAGAAATTGCTTTGAGTGCTTAGAGAGATTATAGAAAATGAGGGAAATAGTGTGACTTGAGAGGAACTCTTGTTGCCTTTTATAGATATCGAGTAACGGTCGGTGACTGCTCCTCGTCCGCTCGCTGACATGTCCTAACAGTACTATTCATAACGAGCAGCGGTCGTGACGGTTGTCAGCGGTCCGTTGAGGTGTTTCTATCTGTTGGACCTTCTCTAAACTAATCTCACTTTTTCTGGAAAATGACAAATCTGTTTCAAGTAGTCGTTTAACATAATTTCTATGCATTAAACTGATCGTTGACTACTGAACGACAATATAACAGGTGTTGCTCACATGTCGGTGACATATCATGGGAAATAAAAGACAGTTTAATTGTGATCAATGAATATCATTCCAAGATCATAAACAATCTTAGTAAACCTTTCTCTATTTAGTGGTTTAGTAAAAATGTCAGCTAGTTGGTTTTCAGTAGAAATATACTTTAAACCAACTAATTCCTTTTCACAACAATCTCTAAGAAAGTGATGTCTAATGTCAATATGTTTGGTACGAGAATGATGCACATGATTTTTGGAAATAGAGATGGCACTTGTATTGTCACACATAATTGGTAATGTACCTATTTTGACGCCATAATCACCAATTTTTTGCTTAAGCCATAGGAGTTGAGCACAGCAGCTTGCCGCAGCAATGTATTCAGATTCAGCTGTTGAGATTGCAACACTTTGTTGTTTCTTTGATCCCCATGCAATCAGACATGACCCAACAAAGAATTCTGTCCCTGAAGTGCTCTTTCTATCTGTGATAGATCCTCCATAATCTGCATCTGAAAATCCTACAACGTTACAATTAGTGAACTTAGGATAAAAGAGACCAAGATTCATGGTTTCTTTTAAGTAACGCAGGATTCTTTTTACAGCTGTGAGGTGACTTTCTCTTGGATCTGCTTGAAACCTGGCACATAAGTAAACGCTATACATAATGTCAGGTCTACTAGCAATTAAATATAGTAAAGAACCAATCATCTCTCTGTATGATCGCTGGTCGACCGGTCGGTCACCAGTCATGATGCCCATCTTGGTGCTGACTGCCATTGGTGTGTTAAATGTCTTACATTCCTCCATTCCAAATCTCTTTAGCAAATCCTTTACATACTTCTCTTGGGATATGATAGTCCCTTCGTCATTTTGCTTGACTTGAAGTCCTAGAAAGAACTTCAATTCTCCCAGATTACTCATCTCAAATTCCTTTTTCATCAATGCTTCAAACTTTTTGCAATATTTCTCATCAGAGGCTCCGAAGATTATATCATCAGCATATACTTGCACAATTAGGAAATCTCTTTTGTTGTTGTAAACAAATAGAGTTTTGTCTACTTTACCTCTTTTGAAGTGGTTTTCCAATAGATAGGAGGACAGGCGATCATACCATGATCTTGGTGCTTGTTTGAGCCCGTAAAGAGCTTTGTCAAGTTTAAGTACCATGTCTTTTCCTTCTTGTGTCTCAAAACCTGGAGGTTGCTCAACATACACTTCCTCTTTGACGTACCCATTTAGGAAGGCACTTTTGATGTCAAGTTGGAAGAGTTTGATTCATTTGTGTGCAGCAAATGCAATTAGTAATCTAATAGACTCCATCCTTGCTACTGGAGCGAAGGTTTCTTGGAAGTCTATTCCTTCTTGTTGACGATATCCTTGATCTACCAGACGAGCTTTGTTTCTGACAACTTCTCCTATTTCATTCAGCTTGTTTCTAAAAACCCATTTTGTGCGAAGTACTCCTTGATGAGTAGGACGAGGCACAAGATGTCAGGCTTTGCATCTTTTGAACTGGTTTAGTTCTTCTTCCATTGCATTGATCCAGTCTGAGTCTCGAAGAGCTTCCTTGACGTTCTTGGGCTCAATGGGTGAGACTGGCGGTGAGAAAGCTAGAAGATCTTGAGTCTGTGCTCTTGTCTGAGTTCCTTTGGATATGAATGATATGATATTCTCCAATGGATGATATTTGTACAAAGCACGAGATTGATTAATGGTTGATGGAGATAGAGGATCCTCAACATCATTGTTTCCTTTGTTGACCAGTTATTGACCTATCGCTGACCTGTCAGGCAAGTTTTCTTCAGTCGGTGATTCATCTTTGGGATTATCTGTGAGATCCTGATCAATTAGATCAAATCCAAGTTCTTCATCTTCATCAGATTTCTTGATCTTGAGTACGTCAGCCTCATCAAAGATCATGTGCACACTTTCTTCCACCTTCAGTGTCCTTTTGTTGTATACCTTATATGTATACCTTGTATGCCTGGTTTCTTTCAGAGTATCCAAGGAAGATGGCCACATCACTTCTGGCATCAAACTTTCCAAGGGGACTCTTTTCATTGTTGTGGACATAACATTTGCAACCGAAAGTCCTGAAGTGACTTATGTTTGGTTTTCTTCCTTTGATTAACTCATAGGGAGTTTTGTTGAGGATAGGTCGTATGAGCGATCTATTTGTGATGTAGCATGCAGTTGCCACTAATTCTGCCCAGAAGACCTGAGGAAGACTGCTCCCCAATAGCATGGCCCTGGCTACTTCTTGTAGTGTTCTGTTCTTTCGCTCAACTACCCCATTCTGTTGGGGTGTTCTTGGTGCTGAATATGTGTGACTAATCCCATGTTGTTTACACATATCCATGAATTGTTGATTCTCAAACTCGGACCCATGATCAGACCGAAGAGTTTTGATCTTGAGGTTAAGTTGTACTTGGACTTTTCCTGCAAAGGCTTGAAATTTCTCAAAGACTTCGTCTTTGGAAGCAATAAAGAGTGTCCAAGTGAACCGTGATTAATCATCAACAATTACAAACACATACCAATTTCCTCCAAAACTTTTGATTCTCATAGGTCCACATAAGTCCATGTGAAGTAATTCAAGTGGCTTGGATGTACTAACTAAGTTCTTTGACTTAAAAGAAATCTTAGTTTGTTTACTTCTAACACAGGCGTCACAAAGATTTGTCTCAGATTTCTTAATCTCAGGGAGACCTCTTACCAACTGTTTCTTGACAAGTTTTCTTAATAAGGAAGTGCTAACATGCCCTAGTCTTTTGTGCCATAGTGTAGAGTCATCTATTGCAACAGTCAAGCATGGAAGATTAGGACTGTCAATATCCTCCAAACTAGTTACATAAATGTTTTTCCACCTTTTTCCCTTAAACAACTCTTTGCCATTGTTCTAACTTACTATACTCCAATGTGTAGGATAGAAGTGAACTGAATTGCCTTTATCACAAATTTGAGAAACACTAAGCAAGTTGAATTTTAAACCATGAACTAGATTTACACTATCTATGACATAATCAGATGTAATACCAACCTTACCTACACCGATGATTTTTCCTTTCTTGTTGTCGCCAAAGGAGACGGTTCCTTGGCTCCCTGGTTCGAGTGAGAAGAACTTCTTTTTGTCTCCTGTCACGTGCTTAGATCACCCACTGTCGATGTACTAGTAGGGGTCCATTCTCACTCGATTCTGCGCTTAACACGTTAGTGGTGTGGGGTTAGGGTCCATAGAAAGGTTGGAGCCATTTCCACCATTAAATGTTCTAAGATCATTTTTGACTACCCATTTCAGTCCTAGTTTCTTGAGTTGCCAATGCCTCATAAAACACGTTTTATAGCAATTGGATTCATGATGACCAGATTGTCTGCATAAGCTGCAGACATCTCTATGACTGGTCTCTGACCGGTATCCGACCTGTCGTTTGCTTCTCCTCATGGGTGTCTTAGAAACAGCATCTATCTTAGAATATTTTTCTTTGATGGTAGCTAGTTCCGTTTCTTTAGTGTTAAGAGCAACAATCAATTCATCGATTTCAGGTTGTTTTTCATGCTTCAACTTTTCATGAGCGGAGAGAATTTCACTATAATCACTTTGTAATTTCATGAGTGCCCATGAGATTGTCTACCTTGCTTTTATCCGAGGTTTTTCTCAATTTTTCATTTTCTTCCAAAAGTTCATCGTTTTCAGTTTCTAATGCCTCTAGGTGATCAACTAATGTAAGAGAAAACTTTCTAAGTCCTAGAAGTTCAGCCTTTTGAATTCTCCTTCTAAGTTTATAATAGTTTACCTTATGTTGTTCTTCTTCTTCTTCTGATTCTGAGACATCATTGTCTTGTGCCATCAAGCACACTTCTTCAAGGCATAGGTGAGCCTTCTCATCTTCTGAGATGTTGCTGTCTGAGGTTTGATTGTCATGACTCCGTTAAGAATCTCCCCATGCGGCAATGAAGGCTTCCTTCTTTGGTCTTTTGTTGAATGATCGTCGGACAAGCCTCTTGACCCTGTCGTTGTCCTCTCGGGATCGTTGAGGACAGTCTTTGATATGATGTCCGTGTTTTGAACACCCAAAACACTTGTCATTGTTTTTCTTTTGATCATTCGACTCCTTGGACTCCTTGCCTTTCCTCATTTTATTTCTTATGAACTTTCGAACGTACCTCTTAGCATAGAGGACCATTTCATCATTGTCGTCTCCTGACTCGGATCTTTCATTTTCAGCTACTTGAAGGGCTATGCCTTTCCCTCTATCTCTTGATGAGCTTTCTGAATTCCTGTGTTGTAGTTTTAACTCGAAAGCCATTAGAGATCCTAGCATGTCTGCCAGAGACATCTTGGAGAGATCATGCACTTCTTGCATGACATTGACTTTGCTGTCAAAGGAGGCAGGAAGAGATCTGAGGAACTTCCGAATTTGATCCTCGTTAGAGATAGTTCTTCCAAGCACCAACATTATCGTTGATCAACTTAATGAACCTTGTATGCATTTCAGAAATGCTCTCCTTTTCTTCCTTCTTGAATAGCTCCCAATGAGTGAGTAACAACTCAATGCGAGTCTTTTTGATCTCATCATTCCCTTCATAAGTAACCTCAAGAGTTTTCCAAATCTCTTGGGCTGTTTTAGCTGAAGTAATCTTGGAGTATTGCTCAGGTAGTAGTGCACAGTGAAGTATTCTTACAGCTCG
Organism: Limonium bicolor; assembly: GCA_023374045.1. Classification (NCBI taxonomy): domain Eukaryota; kingdom Viridiplantae; phylum Streptophyta; class Magnoliopsida; order Caryophyllales; family Plumbaginaceae; genus Limonium; species Limonium bicolor. Next base: position 17,841,038 of record CM041777.1, read on the forward strand.
AGCATTGAATACCAGCTTCTTGATTTGATCATCCGGCATGCTGTCGATAGATATATCTTGTCCTTGAGTATTCTGGAAGGTGTACTCTCCATGTGTTATCACCCTCCACATTCTTGGATCATCAGACTTGATATGAAATTCCATCTTATTCTTCCAGTGAGTGTAGTTGTTTCCATTGAAGAGTGGTGGTCGATTTGGTGCAGAACCTTCTTCTGCTGCTAGAATGCTTGCATGAGACATCTTGATCGCCTTCCAAAGTAGTTAGCTTTCTAGAAGAGACCCGCTCTGTTACCAATTGAAACCAGCAAGCGCTCTTGATGCGTCCCCGAAGTATCGAGGACGTATAGTGGACTTTAATAAAATTTGATAGTTTAGGAATGGACGCAAGATAAACTTAAACTGGAAAACACATTTTAATTGAGAATTTATACACACAAAATTCACTCAACCTCCCTTGCCCCACACGCGGACTCCCGGGACAGTTTCGACTTTACCCCTAAAGTCGTCAACCCTCTCTTGACTATCGGCCTACGGTTCACTGACCGTTCCCCAACCTGTCGTTCTATCAAATACCCAATGTATTGATACTCTAACCCAGACCTATCTAGCTCACCAACTCTCTAGCACTTACACACACTCCTAAGTCTGATCCACACTTGCCCAGATTATCTCTATCTTTTCTCTCGTACATGCTTACTTACATATGGAATAAATGCAAGTATATATACACTGTTGTTAGGATGTAACTACCGTCCTATTAATCCCTAGACTTCTAGGAGTCGACTACAACTTCGATTATTCACATAGCAGCCACACTAGACTTGCAGAGATTCTTCAACTTGATTTGGAGGCTTGAACCACGTGTTGTCTCATGGTTGGTCAAGTTGGCGGCAGCCCCCTTGATAGGTCGATCACCACTTGTGTGCCCCACTTGCTTGATTATGTATGGTTCATTAAATGCTCATAAATGCCCTCTTCTAAATTCATTACGGCTATGCAATGATGTTCATTTGTAGCTTTGTTATCTTGTGCATTAATGAACTTCTTCTTTTGTCGTGAGCTTGTCGTGAACAAGTTGCCTAAGTGGATGTATGTGCTTTATATGAATGTGTCGATCCCTTGCAGTCTTCTGTCTTTGATTTTCATCTTCAAGCATGAGAGATATCTTCGTGCGGTGTCTGACTGGTTGTCTGTGCTAGAAGTTCTACGGAGCTCTCGCAGACAGGTGCCCGACTGGTTGGGCACATGTTGTGGATTGAGCGCGCTTGCAACCTTGCGTGCTAAGCCACTCATGACCTAAGTGTGCTTGTAACCTTGCGTGCTAAGCCACTTATTCACCTGTCTATCTGAATCATGAATCTTGACAAACGCATTAGATAGACAATACAAGGTTTGCTATCATCAAAACTAAAGGATCTTGTCTTAACAGTATGGTCTAGCCAAAGACGTTATAGAAGGGCAGCTGGTTGGGAGGCAACCCAACATTATGTTTTATTTAGTTAGTTGTTTTTAATTTTGGTTTTAATTTCTTTTTGTAGTTATTTTCCTGGTTTTGTTGTTTATTAACTCTTAACTTCATTTGTAGTTTTGGTTGCTTTGTTGTTTTTCTTTTCAGATTAATTCTTCATGGTGATACTGCAACCAGGATGCAACACTTGAGCAAAACTCAAGTGTGGGATGGGGTCGTTCTACATATGCAATAACAACAAAATCCAGCGGGAGTTGTAGTTTTAGTTAGTTAGTTTTTTTTTAATTTTTGTTAATGACTACTCTGTCAATGTTTTTATGCGAGCTTTGAGTTTTTCACTCCTGTCTTGTCACACAGTGAGGACATTGTTTAATTTTAAGTATGGGGTAGGGAGTGCCTTCAGTTATCACTTCAAACCACTAGTTTTTTTATTGTTCTTCAGGTGATAAATAATATGCTATTCTTTGCCGTTAAATGTTAAATTTTGGGTGATAATATCTGTGGAAGTTTGAAATTGAGCCTGATGACAATCTTAAAAATCTTTTTGCGTAAAAGTTGTCTTTCCGGAATAGTTTTTCTTAAATTTACTCTATTTTAACTTAAATTTGATGGATTGGCTGATTGTGGAGACTCAATACGTTTAGCTTTGGATCTTGGGAATGATATGAATGTTTGGAATGAAAGGATAAGGCAAGGTACTCCTCTGATTAAAAAATTTCCTAAACCGAATCAGGCCTTTTTTATCTGGTTATTAAGTCCTCGGGGTGCTTTATCACCTATATACCTGAGGTCTTGTGATCTGGATAGTTGACCCAAAGCCATTACAGGGATAAAGAGAAAAGTCTGGGTGAAGGAATAACTATTCAATTAATTAAATAAAGCGTTTGTTTTTGTTTCTTGATGAAGAAAAGTTTTTGCACACGAAATATTTAATTGCAGTATTTTTAGTTTTTGCATGAGTGCGTGATGTTGAAAGGTATTGCGGAATAAGGCATTACTTCACACCCCTTGTCATTCAAAGGGTAATGTAATGAAATTGGTGGAAGATCCTAAGCTAATCTGTGTTTCAGTTTCTGCAATTCAATACATTTATGCTTTTATTAAAATTATTCTCTATTCACTATTTGCGAAAACTGATGGCTTAGAGCAGATTGATTTTTCTGATTGTCATTTTGCTTGTTTTCCTTCTGCTTATGTTTAATCCTGGAGTTTAATGTTTTGGTTTGGAGCAGTTATATTCTTTATTTGCTTGAGGAAAAGCAAAAGCTAAGTGTGGGGTAGTTGATAAGTGCGGAATTTATCTATTTTTTATGCTTAATGTGATTAATATTTTATTGGTTTATATGATAAATTCCTTACTTATATGCTTAATTATGTTACATATTTAGAATATTCCTCACATGTGGTTTTATGCTAAAACAGGTTAAAAACGCTGAAGAAAAGGTCTATAAACATATGTCAAAAGCTTCACAATCAAACTGGGACCAAACAGGAGCAAAAACGTACATTCTGCTTAATTTACAGCATGGTCCGGGTTTATGTACTGGTTTATAAACCCGGACCACATTACAACAGAACTTATTGTGTTATTTTGGTAGTGGTCCGGGTTTGTTTCCTAGTTTACAAACCCGGACCAGACTGATCCAACTTGCGGGCTGCAACTTTGACTTCTGTGGACTGTCTTCAAACTGGGTCGCGACCGAATCCGGCAAAGAGAATCAGAGGCACAGACAAATCAATGTGGGCTGCTTTTCTCGCAGAGGCGCAGACAAGTGATGTGCCGACCAATTTGATGCGAGGCAGACAAAAATGTCAGAGGAGCAACAGACTAATACAGAGGCGCGAGACTGGAGCCTTAGACCGAGGCGCAGACATGCATACGTGGTGGATGACTTTGGGAATTAATATACGGGCGATATATATCAAGATGACATACGACAGATTAAAGGGGGATGGAGATTACAAAAAGAAAAAGGAAGCCGCTGGAGTGAAAAAAAAAAGATAGACGATTAATAATTCAAAGACCTAACCACACGAGACAAATACACAACCCTAGCCACACATACAGGCGCGCAGAGAAGTTCGAGACCGAGAGACAGAAAGGGAGAAACAGTCAGCTTAGACAGATCGGAGCAGAAGGCAGAGACTGGATTCGTCATCGTTCTCCAATTAGATGACATTTTCTAATCTCTTAACATTATTATTATTTCTTTGTCTTCGATGTCTGAGTATTCGTTAGAATACTTGTTTGCTATACAACTAGTATATTGCTTTTCTTCCTGAGTAATTAAATATAAATTCTATTCAGATTGTAGTTTTATTCCTTGTTTATTATTGAATTCTCTTGTGATTAATTATTGCTTGAGGTTATTTGGTATGAATTGCTTATAAGTGAGAACTTCGACGTTCATTAGACCATAGGAATATTACCAGTGAAACTACAGATGACAATTCCTGGGGATTAGCTGACTAAAAACCAGATGAATCATTAATGCTACTAGTTGATTTGTAAATTCGTAACGAGAGTTAGGATCTGGGATTTGCTAGTAAGGATCTATCTTGCGGGTGACCGGTTTTAGATTATTTTAGATCTGAGATTGCAATCTAGAATTTAGAAAACACTCAAGAAGGGAATTGATAAACTAGAAAGAAATAGTAAACCAGGATTCGCCCTTTTTGATTTATTATAAAATCACTTTTAATTATTTTTGTGTTAATTAATTGTTTATTTAATTTCTGCAACCAAACCCCCAATTTTATTATTGTTATTTTCCTTCAGTTTAATAGTTATAATAGGGTAGAGATTAAACTAGACACTGCCTCCTTGGTTCGATAACCTAGGGAATACTGCCTAGAAAAACTTACTACAACCGACCAGTACACTTGCTGAATATATGTTTCATACCGTACATGCACCTGTCAAAGAAGAAGAAATAATAACAGCTAGAACACACGGATCAGTCAAATAAGCATATTTGAGATGAGAGGGTAAAGGTTTCATCTCCACAGTGGGAGGCTTCTCAACTGAGGGTAGCGGCTTCTGAGTAGCGCGCTCCAATGGTTCGAGTGGTGGATAGTGTGTTCTATGGCAAACAAATCTACTGTTCAGCTTAGTGCTATCAGGAAAATTGTAGGGAAAACCATATACAAAAGAATAAAATAATAAACTAAACCAACAACTCTACTACGGGTAGCAAATAATTCCCGGTCGGAGTATAGTGTAAATATATTACGACCGAGAGTATCGAACCCAATGGACTTATAGAAAACTAGTCCTAATCCCGGTAATACCTATTCTAAAACAAGGGGGGAAAAGTAAATGTAATTCAAATACAAAATAACTAACTAAAGTCCTAACTAAATGTATGATTCGGGACTAGATCAACCCCAAGTACCACTGTGAACATTAAATACATAACAAGTTTCTGAAATCACCCGAACAAATGAACGTGCCGGATATCCTGCCGGATAGTTTATGCACGGCATATTCAAAGACGTTGAATATGCCGGACAGAACCAACCCGGCATTAGACCCGGCAAGAACAAAATGTGAATTTTTATCCCAGTTTCGAACCCCGAAAACAAGGACTCACTACCCAAATTCGAACCCAACAATCTCTCGTTAGTATTTGACTGAAATAATGAAAATGGATAAGGTTATTCAACTCTTTCGGTGTTGTCATCTACACCTCTACATCTAAAAACGGTGACAGACCACTAAGACTCTTTAACCAAAACTCCTTTGTCTTTTGAACCTCCAGTAGAATTTAGAAGATAGGGGAACAAGTAGCGATCTCATTCCGCCTTTCATGAAGATCTGAGTCTTAGTAAAACTTGGAAATATATATTGAATGATCAAAGTGTTTACAAGGAAGAAATCATCCCTAACCAAACTAACAAGGATCTCTACTTCACCATCCACTTAAATGAGGAAGAAATACATAAGGGAGAAGGAGATTGAACATAGCCTCAACCCGAAAAGGAAATCTTCTCTTCTTCTTGTGGATGGATCCGTAGAAATGCCTTGGACACCAACAATGGAATGTGGGCGGAATTAGAGAAGTGAATGGCGTGAATTGGTATGTTGAAGTGTGTCCAATTGCAGCCTTTCTCGGCCTATTTATAGGCATGAAATGTGTCTGTTGCCGGGCGTCATGCCGGATCGTCAGTAGCCGGCACACGTGATAAATGCGCCCAATTGTTAACGGTCGAAACCGTCAATTCCACGCGAAACAGTACATATGCCAGGTAGGAGATACCCGGCATTGCACCCGGCACCATCCTAATCACCAACGGTCAATAACTGCTATCACTTGGTCAACCGTGGCGACTCTTTACTTATGCTGGATGGAATCTACCCGACATCATGTCCGGCAAGGCCTCTTTTCTGTTCTGTGTTTATGCTGTGCAGGATCAACTCGGCATTGAGTCCGGCTTCAATCGAACTTTTGCCTAGAAAATCATTCCTTGCACAGAAAACTCATAAAAACATAAGTCTGTACAAGTAATATACTTTAACACACAATAAGCATAAATAACACATATATAACTCTATTTAGATAAATATAATACTAAATATAATGCATAAATATGATAAGTCTGCGGCTTATCAAGGCCCTACACTTACCTTTTGCTAGTCCTCGAGCAAAACAAGATTAGAAGGGAGTAATTACTTATGCACAAAACAGATAAACTTTAGAATGACAATAAGATAATTATTCTCAACTCTCTGACTCTATTTCACAAGTATTACTTAAACCTCCTTATTCCATCAGAAACATACGAATGGGTATAAAAGCAAAGAATTTTCAAAACCGATCAAAAACTTTTGGGCTATTTTGCATGAGGGATTTGTAATCTTTCCTTTTTCCGGTTTCCACAATTCAGCTCTATTTTTCAAGAGTTTCTGAATGTGGCCAAGACACTCATCAATGGCTTCTATTGTTCAGCCCTATTTTGAGAGGGTTTCTGAATCAACCATGATTTTTTCTGCATTGAAGAACGGGGAATTTAGGAGAAAAATAAAAGGAAAAACTCTCGTTTCTTGCTTTTATTCTGAGGCATTTTTGCAACCTCAAGGAATATAATGATTTCCCTTTGGAAGAAGATTTTTTTTCTTTTTCTTCTTCTTTCTTTTTCAACAAAAACCCTTTTTAAGATTTTCACCCAAAAGATTTTTCACAGTTTGAAAAAGGAAAGAAAATAATACCCAGAAGTACATAAAGGAAAGAATAAGGAGAAAGATCATATACTCATGTTAATAAAGAGAATAAAAAAAATTAAAAACAGGAATCTACAAGTCATTAGAAAACTTACCTCTTGAGAGAACAAGCATTTATTCATTCCTAATATCATCTCAATCAAAAACATGCAAAAAGTTTAGTAAAACATTGATAAAACTCACAACTTATGCATATTAAAAACTTTATTTTTTAAGGGGGGTCCCTGCCCTACACTTGGCAGGAACACTGTCCCCAAGTGTTCAAAATTAAAGAACTTTTTTTTTATTTTTATTTTTTTTAGAAACTAAAATAACTATTTGGAAAGTACTAACAAAAACAAATCATAAAAAAATAAAAGAGAAAAATTAAATGGTAAGAAAGGCTCCCCTGTTTGACTTTGAAGGTGTGAGGAGGACCCGCCCTACACTTAGCCTTTTAGGCTATTTGGCATTATCTGAGATCCTGGGCAGGATAGTGACCGAATTCGCATGCTCCCGTGGATTTGTTTGAGTTTGAGATGGGAGTTGACCTTGCTGTCTTGGTTGCGTCAAAAGTTGCTGTAATTGCAACTGCAATGATTTATGCTCTTTGCGAATGGTCGAGATCTCGTTGTGAGTGTCCTGGGTCTTGTTCATCAGGGCTGACATCATGTCACGAAGTTCAGCCATTTCAGCCTCTGATGATGATGCAGGATGGGATGGTCTGTATTGCCTGGGACCTCCCTGGTAGCCGGCTTGACTTTGGAAGTGTTGGGGGGGTTGGTTCCCCTATTGCCATGGCTGCCGATACCCTTGGTTACTCACATAGTTGACTTCCTCAACATTCTGAAAGTCGGGCATGTCAGGGCTTGGAGCGTGTGGTCGTGCACTAACCACGTTCGCCTGTTGAGGAAGTTTGTTCATCGCTATTTGCTCCACCACCTTCTGTAGAGCACTAACCTTTGTAGAAGTTTGAGCGTTGCTCTCCAACAACTGCTCGTGACTTTGCATCAGTTTGTCAAATTTTGCATCGCCCTCTCCCACTTGATATAATCCAAAGGTACCACCCCTTGTTCCACCGGTGGCCCAATCTCTAATCTCTTTGCAAAGAGATTCAATTCCAGAGAGGAATTGATCTCCAGGCTTCTTCAATATGTCTGCACCAAGAGAGGATATGATCATCGTCTTGCATTGATTGATCAATCCTTTGTAAAACAACTGAGATAGTTGTTCCTTGGTGAGGCTATGGTGTGGGCATGTGCGCAGCAACCCTTTGAATCTGTCCCAAGTCTCACAGATGTTTTTCGAGCTAGGTTGTCTAAAATTGTATATCTCGGCAATCATCTCCAGGGTGCGACTTGGAGGCATGAATTTGTCATAAAACTTGGTTGCCATGTCCTCCCAAGTGGTGATGGTACTAGGGGTCAGACTGTGGTACCACTTGCTAGCATTCCCTGTAAGGCTATGGGGGAAGAGGGAAAGTCTGGCATATTGAAGGACGTTATTTGTGAAGGTTAGGCTGTTTGTATGCTGCAAGAACTTGGTGACGTGGAGCAAAGCATCGTCCGGATTCGTACCGTCGAACATACCCAATTCCTTGATGCATCGGATTTGATGATATGGCTTGAGTTTTTGCCATTCATCGTACTCATTTTGTGCATGGTGGGGGTGGTCGATTGCTGGTTTCTGGCCTTGGTTGGAAGGCCGGTTTATGTTTCGGACGGTTGGTGCTGCCATTGATGCGTTGTGTAGGTTTTGTAGGTTTCTTCGTTGTTAAGGGAGCGAAGAAAAGTCCTCTCGATTTCTGGGTCAAAATTTGCTAAATCTTCAGGAGAATTCGTGGACCGCAGAAGCATTCACTTTGATAACTTCAGGAGGAGCAAGAGAAAACGTTATAATACTTCATAATAATAAAAGAAATAATATAATGACATATTTAAAATTACGAAAATACAAGAAGAAATAAATTTTGGTTATGCCGGACACGGTGCCGGGTGTATGGCACCCGGCATTGGACTTCCTCCAATACTGTCGGGTTCATAGTACCCGGCGTGTTCAAACTCGAAAATAAAGAAAATAAATTAAAAGGGAAAGGGAAGTTAACATAAAAGAGCAATGGAAAAGAATATTTACAGACAAATCAAAGATTCGAAAAAAAGACAATGCGAAATAAAAGTTGAGTTTTCAACATGCCGGATTGTGCGCCGGGTAAATTCTATCCGGCGTAGGACTTCCTCCAAGATGCCGAATTTAGAATACCCGACATAGTGCACGGCATTCTCAACCTATGAAACCAAATTTAAAACAACGAAAAAGAATTAGTAGAATAGAAAATGTTGAATGTGTCGGGTAGCATACATCCGGCCTTGTACCCGACCTATTCAACCAAAAATAAAAAATGAACAAATTAAAATATAGAATCAAAGAATCAAAGAATAACAAATAACGAATAGGGTGTTTTACCGAATTTAGGACTTGGACTAATTCCAAGTCCCCGGCAACGACGCCAATTTCTTATCAGGAAAATTGTAGGGAAAACCATATACAAAAGAATAAAATAATAAACTAAACCTACAACTCTACTACGGGTAGCAAATAATTCCCGGTTGGAGTATAGTGTAAATATATTACGACCGAGAGTATCGAACCTAAGGGACTTATAGAAAACTAGTCCTAATCCCGGTAATACCTATTCTAAAACAAGGGGGAAAAGTAAATGTAATTCAAATATAAAATAACTAACTAAAGTCCTAACTAAATGTATGATTCGGGACTAGATCAACCCCAAGTACCACTGTGAACATTTAATACATAACAAGTTTCTGAAATCACCCGAACAAATGAACGTGCCGGATATCCTGCCGGATAGTTTATGCACGACATATTCAAAGACGTTGAATATGCCGGACAGAACCAACCCGGCATTAGACCCGACAAGAACACAATGTGAATTTTTATCCCAGTTTCAAACCCCGAAAACAAGGACTCACTACCCAAATTCGAACCCAACAATCTCTCGTCAGTATTCGACTGAAATAATGAAAATGGATAAGGTTATTCAACTCTTTCGGTGTTGTCATCTACACCTCTGCATCTAAAAACGGTGACAGACCACTAAGACTCTTTAACCAAAACTCCTTTGTCTTTTGAACCTCCAGTAGAATTTAGAAGATAGGGGAACAAGTAGCGATCTCATTCCGCCTCTCATGAAGATCTGAGTATTAGTAAAACTTGGAAATATATATTGAATGATCATAGTGTTTACAAGGAAGAAATCCCTAACCAAAGTAACAAGGATATCTACTTCACCATCCACTTAAATAAGGAAGAAATACATAAGGGAGAAGGAGATTGAACATAGCCTCAACCCGAAAAGGAAATCTTCTCTTCTTCTTGTGGATGGATCCGTAGAAATGCCTTGGACACCAACAGTGGAATGTGGGCGGAATTAGAGAAGTGAATAGCGTGAATTGGTATGTTGAAGTGTGTCCAATTGCAGCCTTTCTCGGCCTATTTATAGGCATGAAATGTGTCTGTTGCCGGGCGTCGTGCCGGATCGTCAGTAGCCGGCACACGTGATAAATGCGCTCAACTGTTAACGGTCGAAACCATCAATTCCGCGTGAAACAGTACATATGCCGGGTAGGAGATACCCGGTATCGCACCCGGCACCATCCTAATCACCAACGGTCAATAACTGCTATCACTTGGTCAACCGTGGCGACTCTTTATTTATGCCGAATGGAATCTACCCGACATCATGTCCGGCAAGGCCTCTTTTCTGTTCTATGTTTATGCCGTGCAGGATCAACCCGGCATTGAGTCCGGCTTCAATTGAACTTTTGCCTAGAAAATCATTCCTTACACAGAAAACTCATAAAAACATAAGTCTGTACAAGTAATATACTTTAACACACAATAAGCATAAATAACACATATATAACTCTATTTAGATAAATATAATACTAAATCTAATGCATAAAATATGATAAGTCTGCGGCTTATCACTCAGCTACCACTTTGGTCATTTATGGGCGGAATTCCTGTTCAACACAAGCCTCATACAAAGCTAATTCAAGGGCATCACATTTGACAAGAGAGAGAGAGAATGATCCTGCACAATTGAATCTACGACATCTACAGCAAAAACAACCTCAACCTGTGAGGGTCTCTTCACTAATTTAGACATATCAAATTCTAATTTTTCATCATGAAGGCGTAGAATTATTTTGCCTTTCTCCACATATATAAGGGCCCTAGCAATTCCCATGAAAGGTCTACCCAGAATTAGTGGTACTCTCTTGTCCTCTTCCATGTCTATCACAATGAAATCAGTTGGGAAGACAAATGTTCCAACAGTTACTACTAAGTCCTCTACCTTTCCCTTAGGGATAACCAAAGATCTATACGCTAATTGCAATTGAATGGGAGTGGGAGCGCATTTACCAATTCCAAGCTTATTAAAAGTTAAGAGTGTCATAATATTTATACTAGCACCTAAGTCACACAGCCCATTACCACAATCAATTTCACCAATAAAGCAAGGAACGATAGGCAAACCGTGATCTCCAAGCTTTGAAGGTAGGCTTCTTTGTAGAACCGCTGACACTTCTTCAGTGAGGTGAACGGTTTCCGCTTCCTCCAGCGATCACTTATTTGCAATGATGTCTTTCATGAATTTGGCATATATCGGCACCTGTTTCAAAGCATCAGAAAAAGGAATATTAATCGTTAATTTCTTGAAAATGCTTAGAAACTTCCCAAGTTGTTCATCAAATTTTTTCTTTTTAAGTCTATTAGGAAAAGGGAGAGGGGGAAGATGTTTTGCAAGAGTAGTAGGAGTAGATGGTTCAGGAGACTCCTTCTCCTTGGAAACTTCCCTAGGTGGAGATGGGGGCTCCTCAACAATCTTTTTCTCTTCTTCTTGTGCTCCATCTTCTTGGGATTCCATGTCCTCTTGCGAACATGATGGATCAAGTAATCTCCCACTCCTTAATGTCACCGCCTTTGCTTGCTCTCTTGGGTTAGGCTTGGTTTGACTTGGAAGAACACCTGCCGGCCTTTGAGCAAGTTGTTTAGAGATGCTCTCAAGTTGTGCCTCAACCCTTTTGTTGGTCGCTTCTTGGTTTGCCTTGAAGGCATCCAAATCCGCTGCTTTGGTGTGCACAACCGAGACAAGATTTTTCATCATGTCTCTTAGCTCAACGTTGACATCCATGGAAGAGGAATGCGGTTGTTGTTGTTGTTGATGAAAGCCCGGAGGTGCTCCTTGTGGTCGGTAACCCATTTGTGGGTTGGACATTTGAGACGACCCTTTTGACCAGTATCCCGTGGGATTGTTGGAAGCATTGCTTGATCCCCCTTGGGTTTGGTCATCACTTCTCCATGAGAAGTTTGGATGGTTCCTCCATGGGGCATTCTGTTGGTTGTAGTTGTATCCGGGGCGGTTGCGTACAAAGTTTACGTCCTCATGTGGATCGGCGTAACCTTTGCCTTCGCAAAAGTGGGTCTCGTGAGGACCTGCACAAATCGCACACCCCTCTTAAATTGAAGCTGAAACAGAAGGAGATGATGATGATGAAGAAGCTATAGATTTTGTTGTTTCTTTTTGAGTTATAGCTAGCTTCTCCACCATTTTTGTGAGTGAAAATAATTCAGTAGAAAGATGGTCGGTGGGCTCAACATGAAGGAGACCTGCTGCTCTTGGAGTTCTCCCCTTTGTCTTAGACCATTGCCTTGTGTTACTTGTCATCACCTCTAGAAGTTCCATCCCTTCTTGAGGCGACTTAGTCATGAAGCTCCCTCCAGCCGAGGAGTTCACAAGGAGTCTATTCGAGTCAAGACCGTTGAAAAATGATAGACATAAAGATTGGTCATGCATGCGTCGTATAATTTCTCTCCCTGCTCTTGGCAAAAAGTATTGATCTCTCCAATTAATTGCCTCGTTCTACTTGTGAGGTAATACTTGGCAAGAAATTTTTGAGCCATTTGTGCCCAAGTGTGGATTGACCTTGAAGGCAAACTTCTATACCATTTTGATGCAGCGTCTGACAGTGAGTGAGGGAAGAGCTACAAGCGTATCCTCTCATTGACTCTACCAGCTTTACCAAATGAGTTGCAAAAATCGAGGAAGAGACTTAGGTGATTGGGAGCTTTGTCGGGATTTGCTCCGCTGAATTTTCCTAAGTCTCGGACAGCAATGATGTAGTGGGTCTTGAATACCCATTGTCCGGCCTCTTGAAGCGTCAACTCCGGAAGGACTATGGCTGAAGGTCTCCCTTCAGTGTCCGGCTGGTTGTAGTCTTTGAGAGCCATTTGTTGTGGGTTCCCGTTATCTTCTATCCCCGGTTGTTCTTGATCAACCATGATTCGATTTTTTAAAGTTCGGATGGCTCTCAACAATGAACGCTCAAGCTCGGGTCTCGGACTAACAAGTGGAGATCCCTTGGCTCGAGTGTTTGGCATACACCGAAAAACAGAAGGTACCTAAACCACACCAACACCAAATGCTTTTAAGTAGTAGAAACGGTAAGAATATAGACAAACAACTAAACACACAAATAATAAAAAGAAAATAAACAAGATAAAAGCATAAATTACACAAAAACTAAAATAACAAAACTGGGGAAATGATAGAAACTATCAATTTCCCTGGCAACGGCGCCATAAACTTGTTGGGAAAATTACTAACATAAGTAATTAAACCTAGCTAAACGGGCAAGTGCACCCAATTCGTTGCAATATAACAAGTGTCGTATCCACAAGGAAATTGGTTTCTAAATCCCAAACTTCGGTACTTCAGAAAAATGCAAATAAAAACTGTAAACGGGGGTTTAGCTGAAGGCAAGCTTAGTTGTTTGTAAACGGGAAAGCACTAAAACAGTAAATTGATTATTTGATGGAATGGGTGGAAAAAGTACCCTAGGATAGTGGGGAATCACCTAAATCACCCAACGAATCTCATAACCATAACCCATTATCTATTTGTCTATTATAGCTCAATTCATGAATCTCCAAATCATGGGAAACCCAATTCTTACCTAATTATCCAAACCCCTTAATTAAAGGAGGTTTAAGTCACTAAGTAGCATTAAGCAAAAAATCTTAAATAATAGCCCTAAGATTTTACCCCCAAAATCAAGAGAGCAAAAGTTAGGGTTTATCCCCCTTTTAGTCAAATTCAAAACTCAAACTCAAATGTTGAATGGAACCACCATAAATGTAATAAGAGATTAATTTAAAGCACTAATTGATATTGAAGGGAATAAAGCAAGAGCATTCAATGAGTTAGGTTTCTAGCATTCAATGAGCAAAATTAGGGTCAAACCCCATCCTATGATACAAATGAGACTACTCAACCATTAATAAAGGAAAGAGAAGGGAAGATGGAGAATTAGCCATGGGAGGAGCTCTAGAGCTTCAATGGAGGTAGATTTCTTCACTTTCTTCTTCCTCCTCTTCTTTCCTCTTCTTTTCTCCTCTTTTTTTCTCCTTCTTGGTTGCCTCTCTCTCCTCTTTCTAGTTGAAATCGTGGGAAATGAATAATGAGGATAGATGCCCCCAAATCCAGCTTTGTAAAACACAAAACTGGGCAATTTTTCCGTCCGACCCTCCTAAGGTCGGTCTCGAGGGTCGGTCGGACCACTAAAGAAGGAAGCACGTGCACGTTTTTTAAGCTCAATCAACCCTACTTAAGGTCAGTCCCAGGGTTGTTCGATTCCAGTAGCTTTCAAAAGAGTTGGAAAAGGTCAGACCGACCCTCCCAAGGTCGGTCCTAAGGTCGGTCGAGACCAGTAGCAATTTTCTCCAACTTGCACGGGGCCTAGAATCTTCGTTGTGGCTCAGAATTGCTCCTCGTTTGCGACATTGGAAAGCTTGAGAGATGGGGAATCTGTTGATGCACTCCACTAGCTCTATAAGAACTCAAAAATATGCCAAAATGAGATTTTACCTATCAATAGATCAAACTATATAAGTTCACTATTAATCACAAAAGTACTCCATAAAGTGGTGAAATAAGTTATGCACCTATTAAAATGAAGGTGAATAAAGATCTTGAAATAGCACTATTTCACAACTTATCAAGCACCAATGAGGGGCGTTAACATAACAGGAAAACGACATGCTAGCACTCCAAAACATCCAAATTGGTGCCACAATGGAGAGTTCTTGAACAAAAAGAGATGGATCCCTGATATGGCGACCCAAAACCGACATGCAACCCTGGATCTGCACCAGATCTGGACGGAGCAAGTAGGAGGAAGCAAAATTCAAGAACAGTTTTCGCCCGTGGATGAAGAGCGAGCAGATCTATGGAGTAGAAGATACTGGAGAGCATACAACAGAGGGGAAGACAACACCCGAATATGAAGAAGAAAAAAACAACTCAAAACTCCCGCCAAAGAGGATTGAATTTGAGGAAGAAGGTGATCTTTGAGAAAACTCATGAGACTGTGACTCGTATGAACATTTTTATTGCTCAATTGAAATTACTATTCTTCGTTTTGATGATAGGAAGGAGAATACAATTATTTAAAAAAGTAGACAGATAAAAAGATAGAGATTGTGAGTGTGATTGTGTACTATTTATTGCTTGATGTGACAATGTGACGTGGGAGGTTGCTAGGTCGGAGGAATAAACGCCTAAACAAACATATTATAGTTTTGGGGGCTCATTGTCAAAAACCCCATACCTCGAGGGGGTTGAAAGACATATGAATAACCTGAAGATGCTAAATTGTAATATCCCCCACTTCAAGGAGGGGGGAGGGGGTCTGGAGTAATTTACTTTAAAATATATAGACACATAACTTATATTAACATGTTAATAGGCTATAAATAAGACTTAATTAGACAATCAGGTTTTTAACAATTAAAATGTAAAAATAAGTCACTAAGAGTATGCATGACATGACACATGTGTCATGTGTGACTTACTGTACTGCATATGAGAAAAGAAAATTGAATGGCTCATATTGAAAAAAAAGAAAGGCAAGATTGTGTCCGTCCAGGGATGGAATTTGGGTGTACGTTACTGAAACCCGCACAACAATTTTTAGACCGTAGGACTAGAGCTGGCAAACGGGTTTTCCGTTCGGGTTTTAGGTCATATTTTTTGGATCATTATTTGTTCGGGTCATTAAAATTTTGGGTCATTTCGGGTTCGGGTCAAATTGAGTTCGGGTTGTAATAGTGTCAGATAGAATCGGGTTTCGGTTATTTCGGGTCATGGTTAATATTTTTTGAAAAAAATATTAAATAAATATATACCTAATTTCTATAAGAATATACTACATATAGATTAGAGAAAAGTCAATACAATGTCTATTCTGAATATCATTCGGATATACTAAGTTTGAATCAAGTTTTTTGTCATATTTATTTGGGTCATTCAGGTTTGGGATGGTTTATGGTCACTATTTTTTCATGTTATTCGAGTTTGGATAATTTTTAATTACTATTATTTCGGGTAATTTCGGTTTCAGGTTGGTTTCGGGTTATAAACTTTTCGGGTCATTTCGGGTTCAGGTCATTTTGGATTTTACCCAATCGGGTTTCGTGTTTATTATATTTAAATATTTGGGTTTCGGTCGGGTTTCGGGTTCGGATAAAACAGACGTCAAATTTTGACAGCTCTACGCAGGACTTCTACAGACGTCCTTTTCATCTGAACTTATTATGAGAAGTTAGGACTTGAGAATTCGTTTCAACAATATCTGTTGTTTTAGAAACTTGCACACTTATTAAGAAAAGTAAAAAAATGACGCATGTACCCCTACTTTTTACTTTTATATCTGGATAATGATTACTTTTGTGTTAAATAGTATAGTCAAAAGTGAAAAAAAGTGTGTCAAAAAGTTAAAATGACTTATATTTTTGAACAAGATTCACATCCTAAAACGACAGATATTATTGAACGGAGGGAGTATATTTTTAGTGGTCGATCACTTTGCATTAGATCTATCAAACGGGTTATCTGTTTGGTTTTGGGATATATTTGTTCGGGTCAATACCCGTTCGGGTCAATAAATTTTTGGGTCATTTCGGGTTCGGGTTAAATAGGGTTTTGGTTGTAATAATGTTAGGTAGAATCAGTTTTTGGTTATTTCGGGTCATGATTAATATTTAAAAAATTATTAAACAAATATATATAAATATGTAATTTCTTTCACAATATACTAGATATAGATTACAAAAAAGTCAATACAATACATATTTTGAATTACATTTTAATATAATCACATTAAATCACTTGTCATATTTATTTAGGTTATTCAGGTTTGGGATAATTTAGGGCCACTATTATTTCATGTTCTTCGAGTGTAGTTAATTTTTTAGTTACTAATAATTCGGGTCATTCAGGATTGGGCCAGTTTCGGGTCACTAGAATTTTAGGTCAGTTGGGTTTGCGTCAACTTCGGGGTCGGGTCACGCGGTTTTTGGGTTTAATATAATTTTAAAAATTTAGGTTTCGATCGGGTTTCGGGTTCAGGTAAAACGGGCGGTTTTGGGTTTGGGTCAAAGTTTGACAACTTTACTTCGCGCAGAAGAAACAGATTGTAATCAGAAAAGAGGATATACAGAAAAGGATTTTTTTTATCAAAAGGGACTTTATTAATTAGTTAAGTGCTAAGGGATTAACATCAAGTAAGAGCACTGCTCTGCATTGTTCAGGAGGATAAAAAAGAAATATGAAATGCTGAGGGCTACCTGGGGCTACTTTGGCTATAGAGTCAGCGCCTCTATTAGCCTCCCTCCCAACCTTACCAACTCTGCAACTATTAAACTTAGAAATTTTAGCTTTACAAGATCTGATCAAGCTCTCACAGTGGTGGAAACTCCTTGGTTCATTCAGCAGTGTAACCGTCTCAGAGGAATCGGATTCAATGATAAAACTGTTGTAGTTAAGCAGTTCAGCCAGGCGCAGCCCGTCCAGCATAGCCCATAATTCTGCCTCCTGCACGCTAGCTATGCCCAGACCGTGCGTGAAACCACCCACCCATCGTCCATTGTGGTCTCTGCAAACTCCACCTGCTACAACTTCACCTAGTAGGGAGACTGCACCGTCCACATTTATCTTGAAACAACCAACAGGAGGAGGCCGCCACTGTTTCATCTCTACTGCCCGAACTGATCTGTGGAGATGGTCCACCTGGACGGTTTCCACCAGGCCCTCCAACTTAGACAAAAACATGACATTAGGCATGAAAACATCGGTCAAATTATTATGGAATTTATGATTCCTCCAAAACCACAAAATATAGCAAGTAGTGGCAAAGACTCTTGGCCAATCTTGCTTACACAAGTTCGGAATAGAGTAGTTTTTCAGATTCAAAACCAGCCAACCCTGTAAGTTATAATTCACCCAGGAGCCGCACAGAGAGTGATCGTTCAGCAACAAAGACCAGATTTTTAAACTTACTAGGCATTCTTTTAAAATGTGGGCGGTGTCTTCCCTTTTACCACAAGCATCACAAGAATTATTAGGGAAGATACCACGAGAAAACAAAAGTGCTTAGTTTTTAGTCCAGCATGAGCCATCAACCACAAACAAATTTTAACTTTTTCCAGAACTTTCATTTTCCAAATAAGCTTCCACAAGGAATTGCCCCCTCCTCAATTTCTAATGAGATCATAAGCAGAAGAAACAGAAAGCTCTCCAGTCCTGCCACAATTCCAAACAATAGAGTCCTCAATGGACTCATAAATAATGGCTTTACTAGGAAGGTAGCTGAGGATCTCAGAGGGTAATTTATCAGAAATCGCTTCCCATTTCCAACCTCTATTTTCCTTCCACATATCAGCCACATAGCAATCATGATTAATTGAGTTAGGTAGAAGCGCATAATTAATTAAGGGTTTCTCCATCAACCACTTATCCGTCCAAAATTTTATAAGCTTACCATTGCCCAATCTCCACTTGGTCCCTTTTTCAATAATCTCCCTAGACGCTTTAATACTTCTCCAAGTGCTAGAGGTAAATTTAGCATCAGGATTTCTATATTTGTTCAAAAGAATTTTAACCCAAAACCCCTCATGGTTATTTAGAAGCCTCCAGCTTAATCTAGCAAGGCACGCCCTATTCATCAGATGAGATTCCCTAATACCTAGACCTTCTTCCTGTTTGGGTTTACAAATCTTATCCCAAGAGATAGTATGAACCTTTCTATCATTTTCCTTATGGCCCCAAAGGAAAGCACGATAAAGCCTGTCAAGTCTAAGGCAAATCTAAGATGGGATTTTTTGGCACATCATGGTAAAGTTAGGAATAAAACTGAGGACAGATTTGACTAAGACCAATCTGCTTGCAAAGGATATAGTCTTAGCTTTCCAACCTGAAATTCTCTTTTCAACTTTACCAACTAGATCTAAGAAAAGATTGGACTGGATTCTGCCATGGATCAAATTCAGCCCTAGGTATTTCCCGAGATTGTCCGCAATCGGGATGCCAATGTGCTTACTAATATCAATTTTCCTAGAAGCACTCACATTCTTGGAAAAAAGAATTGTGGACTTCTGCAAGTTCAGTCTTTCCCGGCACCTCTAACATTCCAGCAACAACTTTAATATTTTGAAACATCATTACAGCTAGAGAAAACTTACTCAGGAAAGGAAAACTACGTATTTTCAGAATGAGCCTTGGACATGCTATCTAACACAGAGCAATTGCTATCGAGTTTATGTACAACAATACTAGTACAAGCAGATGAAGAGGAGGGAACAGAGGACTTAGCTGGATTAGCCACACACTCCTCTGCTGATGAAACTTCCTTATGCTTCTCGGAAGTCGCCCCATCCTGGTCCACTTTGTGTTGCGTCTTATTAACCCAATCCGATGGCTCAGGAGAGCTTCTGTCTACCCCTTCAACCCCATCTGTCTCAACTGGTCCGCTAACGTCACCATTCTTTCCATTGAGAATATTGAAACTGTTGGAGATGTGAATCTCTCTATTCTTGGTTAATGGGTTGAGACTAGAGTTACCCACTTTCTTACTTCGGTCTCCCACAAGATTATCTTTTCCCAAGTTCAGATCATTAGTCCTACCCACTCTTGGTTTTTTCCTTCTGCTAACCTTCATCCACAGACCAAAGTCATCCGTTAAATGCGACTCCACCTCCGGCGAAAGCTTTTGGATGACTTTGAGTCCTCCTTCATTAACTGCAGCCAACGCACCCTCTAAACGGGGGCAGTTATCCTTTTGATGACCAATACAACCGCAATTGAAACAAAGTAGATGGATACCCTCATACACAATTCTGTACACTCTCTTATGAATCTTGAACTTTCCAACTAGGGGCTTTGTTGTTGTTTGTTTATGAACAAAGAAGTGTTAATACTTATTTAAATTATAAATATATAACATTTACATATATAATATTCAATATATATAGATTATATAATATATATTATTATCTTTAAATTTTTGAGAATTTTAGAATTATAAAAATATTAATATTTCTTAATTATATAGTATATATTAATGTTTGTTTAAATCGAAAATCATATGTACTAAAATAAATAGTAAAATTGTCAATGAGATATATTAATGTTTATATAAATTATAATACATATTCATATTTATTTTAAATTGTAATTATAATATTTTTATATTTACATAAATTATAACAAATATACATTAATACTTATATAAATTATATAGTACATATATTAATATTTTTTAAATTTATAAATAAAATTTTAATATTTAGTAAATTATATAACACTATATATTAATACTTATAAATATTATGTAGGATATATTGATATTTAATCAAATTATAATGATATACTTATATAAATTTAATTTAATATATATATACTAATATTTTTGAACTAATTTATAATTTAACTAAATATTATTATATACTACTATAATTGATATAAATACTAATAGTATTATAATAATTTATGTAAATATTACTATATATACATTATATATGATTAAAATAATATTAATATATATTAGATGACATATATTAATATTTATATAAACTTTAAATCATATATATTAATATTATTTGTTTTTGTTGATATGAGACGGCTAAGATGAACTACAGAGTATTTTTCCCTAGTTGAATCCGGTTTTTAGAAGTTAGAATGGAAACAGAATCATTAACAATGTAAACAGCCAATCAGAGACGAATGAATTCGTTTCCAAAAAGCTGATTACTTCGAATTGTGAAAGCCCCATTATAACATTAATTATATATACTTCATTTGCCTTCATATCTTCTCCGTCAATAATAATCTCCTTCAATGGTAAGGAATTCCCCTAATTAAATTGTTCGTAACAGGTAAATTGTATTAACTTCGCAATCAGCTAATCACAGTTCTCCAAACCTCGTTCAGTGGTTCCCATTGTTGATATGCGTATTAACTTAATCTAACTCCCCACTGCAATCTAACAACCCAATAGCAACTCCAAGCAGATATCCTTGGCCATGTTAATTTTGTTTGTCCCCGATAATTTATTTGCCAAGTGGAAAGTTCTCGGTCAAATTTCAATCACTTTTCTTTTTTCTCCCCCACGTATATCTCTGCAATCTGCATCAGCCTCCTCCTTCTCTACGGTAAACTGTGGATTGGAACGGACGCCGGTTTGCTTTTTGACCTATTTTACAAGTTATATATTTTTATATAGGGGAATTTCACCAAATAACATTGAGTTTTTGCTTAATTCACGATATAACACTGTGTTTTTAAAATTACACATGATAACATTGAGTTTCTACATATTTCACCATATAACACTCTGTCTCATATTCTGTTAATTTCTTTGTTATTTTTCCTGTAAAATGACAAAAATACTCATGTTATTAATTAATTTCCTTACAATAAATTGTCATATTGATAAATTCCATAAGATACCACCTTAATTTAACTTATAATAAGGTATTTTAGTCTTTTTTCTAGGGATATTAACAAAGAAGTTAACGAAATATGTGACAGAGTGTTATCTGGTGAAATAAGTAAAAACTCGGTGTTATCCTATGTAATTTTAGGAACACAGTGGTATATCATGAATTAAGCAAAAACTCAGTGGCATTTGAGAAATTTCCCTTCTATATAAGATAAACTCAATTTATAAGATTAAATTTAATATATAATAACCGATATTCTTATTATTTGATCCTAAATAATAAATAGAAAAGAGTAAAAATTAGTAAGATTTTTCTCTGGAAGAGGAGAAAAAATAATGGTTAATTCACAGAACAAAACCTAAATCAATGGACCAGTTTATAAAATAATAGTAGTAAAATCTGCCCTCCCCGTATCACACCCTCGAGAGGCGGTGATAGTTAGCCACTGTATTCCAGATAAAAACGAACCAAAATACGAATATATAGGTAGTAAGTTCTTCAGAGACTAAAACAACAACAGAGGGAAGAGGACTACTCTTGTGGATTTCAATAGGTTTCTTTTGTTTGTTCTCCCTCTCCTCTTTCTTGGCTGTTCGTTTTTTCTTCTAGTTTGGATTCTCGGAGATACTATGAAACTGTTATGGGTACTCTTTTTTCTTTTTCCTTTCCGAAAAACCAAAATGGATTTTGTTCTTCTTCCTGCTTCTTCTGATTGATTTGCTTTGTGTTTCTGGGTCTGTTCTAATGTTTTACCGATGTTCCGAAATTTCCTTGTTAAGAGTTTTTCGCTGGTGTTGCTTGATTTCCTGGATTTTCTCGGATTGTTAACTTCTCCGGTTTATACGCTTTCCACTCCACTCTTTCAGCAGTTGATATACTTATCATCCTTTCTTTCTCAGTGGTAATACCAATTGCAAACATCTGAATGTTTAGCGTGCTGCTAATTGAGATTTCTTAACAAACCATCTTTTAACTTCGCGACAAAATTCAGCTGGGTTTGAAGTTTTCTGCTCATTGTAGTTTGTACCTGATCTTGATCATTAAGAAAAATCCTCCTTTGTTTTATCTTTTTTTTCATATACTGATCATCCACCGCTCTATCTTCATCCTTCCTTTTTCTTAAAATTGCTTTTACTGATCGATTGAAGTACTTCAATTCAACGCGACTTCTTGTTTATGATTGCTAGTGCTGTATTTTTTTAATACGTCTCGATCGTGCGTTTTTGGTCATCATATTTATGGGTGTATGTGTGTTCTTTGATTGCAGAAGCTCAATTAATTACTATTGGAATCTATGTAATTTAATGGAGAATAGGGGCCGAAAGCGATCAGAAGGAGATGATATAATGGCTGCCGATAAGCGTCCTTGCAGCTCACGGGACTGTGAACCCAGTTCATCCAATTCATCACCTCCTGAATCCCTGGTAAATTCGACAAACCCGGTCACTGAAACCGATGAACGGGACGGCGCTTCATCTTCCGCATCAGGTTCTGGTCAATCCGAGGAAGATGTAGGAAGGGATTCGTATGGGTCTTGTGATTCAGATGATTACGAAGATCATCACTCGCAAAGTAGCCTTGAAGGTTTTCAAAGACAGAGGGCTTACGGAGATGAACATAAGATCAATACATTACTGCCAAGTCTTAACGAAGGAGTTGATCCTTCCGTGCAGTTGGTGTCTCTTACTGAAATATGTCAAGTGTTGTTGTATTCGGTTGGGGATTCTATATCCGGTGCAACTGCGGATAAGTTGGCTCCTTTGCTTGTAAATTTGTCCAAGTATGAAGCCTCCCGATATCATGCTTTTTGCAATCAGGGCTATAACCTACCTTTGTAATGATTTTCCAAGAGCATTAGTTTCCCTTGTGAAACATGAGGTTATCCCTACTTTATGCCAGAAATTGATGATCATCGAGTATATGGATGTAGCTGAACAAGTATATATACTCCACCCACTATTATACTGTGATTTATAACTTCGTTTTTCACTATCAAACTTGGATGGTTATCATATCTGTATTAATACCAAATTACATGCACTATGCAGTGCTTACAGGCATTGGAGAAAATTTCACGTATCAACCAGTTGCTTGCTTGCAGTCTGGTACAATAATGGCAGTTCTTAGATATGTAGATTTCTTGTCAACTTCTATGCAGGTATGTTATATTAGTGATACTTCTTCTCCTCTTAGAATACTGTACACTTTTTACTTAACCATCGTCGATTTTATTACTCCTTTTCTTTTTCAAGCTGTATGATGTGTTTAACTTTTTTTTTCCCCTTTTTTTCATTGTGTCCATCTGTTTGAACAGAGAACTGCAATATCAACTGTCCTAAATATATGCAAGGGGCTCCCTTCCGATTCCCTTGCTCACATCATAGAACCCCTTCCTAGATTTTGTGATCTTCTTCAGTATGATGATCGACAGCTGGTGGAAAGTGTAGCTACTTGCTTGATTATTATAGCAGATAAACTGAAGGACTCTCCTGATATGTTCAATGAGTTGTGTAAGCGTGAGCTTATTCATCGAATTACTCATATAATAGCCTTCAAAAGTCAAACCACACTTAGTCAGCCTACTTATTCTGTAAGGATATAATATATTGTTATCCGTTTAACTCTCTTTTTTTGAATATTTTATTTGCTTGATTTTAATATGCTATTGACATATTCTCCAGGGTTTGATTGGGCTGCTAGCAAAGCTTGCAGCGAAGTCGAGTACTGCAGTGAGAGAGCTTTTTAATCTTGATATTGGGAATGTGGTAAAGGATATTCTATCGAACAATGAGCTTCAACAAGGAACTTCACATACTTTCAAGAATAATTGCAATGAGGTTTATTGCTGTCAATTTTTTGTTCATCTCTGTGGTTGTGTATTTATTATAGATACTGTGTATGATCTTCATTACGAACACGGATTTAACTTGGTAGTTTATTGTCAATCTGTAGGTGCATGAAATTCTGTGTTTATTAAATGAGATGCTTCCGCCTATAGTAAGGGATCAAGGGGATCAATTGTCATCAGCTAAGGAATCAGTTTTAACGGATCAACCTGAGGATGTACACAAGTTAGGGATGAGTATTATCGCTGCCTTAGTTCAGGTAGGTGTTTTCTTTGTAGCGTCCTGATAGGTTTTGTTTGCTTTGTTCTATATTCTTCTGAACGTTTTCTCATTTTCTTTGCAGATAGTAAATTGTGGAGCAAATTTAAATGTTTGCTATGGATGCATTCTAGTCATCAGTAAGTTAGTGCATTTCTGCAAGCCAGAGATCCTCCTGGAAATGGTTACTATTTCCAAGCTTCCTAGGTGATTCATTTGTTAGCTATTAAAAGTAATTCCTGTTTCCTTAAATCTTGCAAGTATAAAGAAATTAAGTATGTCTTTTTGGTGGTTCAACAGCTTCTTAATGGGAGTTTTTATCCGAAAGGACAAGCACATGCTTATATTAGCACTGAAGATCACCGAAACACTCCTGCAAAAGCTTTCAGATAGCTTTATAACATCTTTGGCTGAAGAAGGTGTTTTGCTTGCCATTGATGCTCTTATTCATCCAGAAAAATGCTCTGAATTTATATCTTCTGGGACGAGCGACAACCGATCCCATGAAAAACGGAAGGGCAGGGTCGGGTGCTTCTGCTATGCTTATAATAGTAATGAGCTGTATTCAAAGGGCAAGACTTGCAAGCTCGATGAGGAATCTCTCCAAGATGTTGCACAGCGCATAAGGACTAACTATGCCCGATTTGAAATCAATGACCTTGAGAATGCTGTGACGGCTGTTCTTCAGAACCTTAGATTAATTTCTGCTGAACTCAATAGTCTTGTGGAGGTTTCTCTTTGTGACGGGGAATCTGCAGAGCTTGTGGGGAGGTTTGATAGTTTGTTAAGGCAGATGATGGCTCAGATTGGAGGAGATGAATTTGTATCTACATTTGTACTTATAGAAAGTGGGATAATTAAGGCGCTCATTAGTTTTCTCTCGGATGGTCTTTACAAAAAAGAAACGGGTATTCTGTATCTTCCTGGCATTGCTGCTCATCGTCCAGAAATTATCCACAAAAGATTTGAGTTGTTTGCTAGAGTGGTATCATGCGCTTCATCTAGCTTTGATTCAAAGAGGCATCCCTTGTCTTTACTTGTTGGAAAATTGCAAAATGCATTGTCTACAGTGGAAGGATTCCCTATTGTAGTGGGAAATGTGGCAAAGCTAAATGTTTTTTACGCTCATATATGGACAGCATAGAGTACATCCGTGTTTTAGGGTACTTTTCAAAAAAGCAGAAGATGAGAATGACCTTTCTGATTACTCGGAAGGTGTTACAACAGTTGACCCATTTTGTTCTTTGGAGACAATTGAACGGTTTTTATTGCCCTTAGTTGTCAAGAATAGGGTAAAATTTTCCCAAAGCCAAAAGGGTCCTGATTATGGCTCTGGTAATCTTGACACCATGGAAATTGATGACATGTCACAGTCACCGCAGGTTTGCTGCTCTAAAATTTAGTGGAGATAAGATTTTAGAAACTATTCTTTTCCCAAGGTTCTTGTGAGAAGTAATGTTCTTTTTTTGTATTCGTTAATTTTGACCAGGAGGTGCAAGATACTGAAGTTGATCGGACTTCAGCATTTCATTTCAGAGGTCTAGATCTTCAGGAGCCAAAATCATCTACTGAAGTTCATGATACAGACAGTGAAGAATCTCTTCATTCATCAGAAGTAGATGTCGGTAGAGAGAACTATGGTGATGGTATGACTTTTTTTTTAATAAAATTGTGGTTGGGTGTTTACTAGGATGAGAATTTAAATTTGTATATAAAGGCTAGCTTTTAAAACTTCTCTTCTGATGCAGCAAATGGCTCGGAGTAAACCAAGCACAGATAGACGGTCTGAGTTGTCTTCATCACAACTTGGTTTTTCGGGGTTAAGATTCTACCTGGATGGGGTTCAATTGGGAAAATCATCTACCCTATATCAGGAGATAATCCGAAGAATTAGTTCACAAGATGAGTTGCTCAATAGTGGTCAATTGTGGAGTAAAGTATACACAATAAGCTTTAGAAAGATCCCTAAGTACTATAACTTCAGTAGCAAGGCATTTTCTGATGAGATCAAAAGTGTTGCGTATGATGAAAGAGAGAAACATTTTACGTTCTTGTCCAGCATGGTTTTTCGACCCCTAACACCAGAAGTGGAGAAATCATCTGCTGTTGATCTACTTCGTCTCCTCAGAATTTTTGAAAGCATGAACCGGTTTGCATGCCATTTATCTCAACATGGACGAGTAAACATGTATGTTGAAGGAAAGTGTGATGACTTGATCACGTCGAAGGCGTTAGTTGCTACACTATCCCAGAGTGAATTTGTAAACAGCAAATTGTCTGAGAAACTTGAACAGCAAATGCTTGACCTGTTGACTGTATCCACCGGTGCCATGCCTTTGTGGTGCAATTGTTTGATGTCCGCGTACCCTTTTGTGTTTAGCTCTGAAACTAGATTTAAGTACTTCCAATTGGCTGCATTTGGTCAAAGACATGGTGCACCACGTTCATCACGTGTCTCTGATTCTAGCAATCGGTCTATGAGAGAAGAATACTCAGTAACAGTGGCAGCCTTCCTCGCCAAAAATTTAAGGTTTCTCGAGATAGGATTTTAGAGTCTGCCGCCGAGATGATGAAAAACCATGCTCACCGAAAAGCGGTTCTTGAAGTGGAATACAGTGAAGAAGTTGGTACTGGTCAAGGCCCAACATTGGAATTTTTCACATTAGTCAGCCTTGAATTTCAGAAGCCCAGTATGGGAATGTGGAGATTGGACCAAAAGTCTTCTTCTGCATTTGGTAAAAATATCCAGCCTTTGGATTCTGGCACGAATTATTCATCAGTAGGCCTATTTCCTCGCCCCTTGAAAGAATTAGAGATAGCTAAAGCTGTGGAAAATTTCGTACTTCTGGGAAAGATAGTAGCCAGGGCCATCCAGGATGGAAGAGTTCTGGATATTCCGTTCTCTAGAGCATTTTACAAACTTATCCTAGGGCAGGTAATGTTCTGCCTCACATTGTAGTGTGGATATTTATGCATTTTGTTTAAACTAGAATATTGTGTTGTCTCAACATGCTTGATGCAATCTAACTTTTTTTTTAATCTTCCAGGAGCTTACTTTGTATGATGTTCAGTCATTTGATCCAGAATTGGGACAGATTCTTCTGGAGTTTCATGCCATCTCTAGTAGACAGAAGTTTTTGAAGTCATCTTGTGGGAATGGTGATTTAAGTTTCAGGGGCATGGCAATTGATGATCTCGTTCTTGACTTCACCCTTCCTGGATACCCTAATTATGTTCTCAAATCTGGTGGAGACCAAATAATGGTCAGGATAAATCTCTTTGCTTGTTTTATTTTATTATTTGGCGTAAGCCAATATGGATGGATGTATTTACTAAAATTGTTTCAATTGTTCAGGTGACTATTGATAATCTGGAGGAGTATGTCAAACTAGTTCTAGATGCAACTCTGAATACTGGAATACAGAGACAAGTAGAAGCTTTCAAGTCGGGGTTTAACCAGGTTTGTGCCTGACGATTAATCAGGGACGTATCAGCCGGATCTTTTGTATGCCCTTTTGCTTAAAAAAGCATGTCTTTCTTTTCCAGGTATTTGCAATTAAACATCTTCAAATATTTACCGAGGAAGAACTAGAACGTTTGCTTTGCGGAGAGCATGATTCTTGGGCGGTAAGTATAACCAACTGATTAACTGTAGACTATAACTCCCTGTTCTTTAATCTATTACAACTAAAGTGGTTGATTGGTGGTGATGGTGCTACTATTTAACAGTCGGAAGAACTGTTGGAACACATCAATTTGGATCATGGTTACACTTCAAGCAGCTCTTCAATATTAAATGTGAGTGGTATCTTAAAACGATTTACTCTGATCTGATGATCTAGACACTTTGGGTTTACATTAGGTGACGTTTGTGGTTTTGATTCGGTTATATGTTTTCTCAGTTGCTTGAAATCATACAAGAATTTGATTATGAGCAAAGGCGTGCGTTCCTGCAATTCATAACTGGTGCCCCTCGGCTACCTCCTGGTGGATTAGCTGCACTCCGTCCAAAATTGACCATTGTTCGGAAGGTCGGCACCCTATATTTATTCACTCTTCTTTGTCTGATCAGTCTTCTTACTTTTTCTTTTGTTTTCTTCTTTTCATGCAACCATCTTTCTTTCTTTCTTCTTTCCAAGCAGCAATCAAGCAACTCACCAGATGAAGACTTGCCCAGTGTCATGACCTGCGCTAACTATCTAAAGCTGCCTCTTTACTCGTCAAAGGTAATTATATTCTCTTGACTCATTCTTGTATCAACTAAATGTTTATGCAACTGCTACAACCGTAATTCTGTTGTTTGTGTGAGCAGGAAAAGATGAAAGAGAAGCTCTTATATGCAATAACAGAAGGACAAGGATCATTCCATCTCTCTTGAGACATGAATGTGCGGACAACGCCAAGGAAAAAGATATAAATTGGTAGTTTGAGTTTTAGGCTTTGCTAACAAGCTATTTGTGTATAATAGTCAGTTTAGTTGGTGCAAAAGTAATTAGGAGAGAACTAGCTAGGGTCTGACGTAGAATTTTGTACAGAAAGAAAAGGGATTACTGCAGTCTTGTTTTCTGGTTTGATATTGTGTTTTTTCTTCTATGTACAGTTGCGCACACTTTTTTGTTCACTTTTATGGCTATTTTTGTTTTTTGTTCACTTTATGGCTATTTTTGTTTTGGCACTCTTGTAAAAGAGTGCATGACTCATATGAGTCCCAAACATGAACAAGTTCAATATGCTGTAAATATGGCAACAGGAATGAGGCATTTGTAATTCATGGATGACTTCGCTATTGCCAAATAAATAAGGCTTCTGAATGCTTAATGTGTGCCCAGGATTAACATCTTGGTTTTTGGGAAGTGTTTTTCTTCTTGCTGTTATTACTAACCCATACCCATATGTATTGATGTTGCATTTGTCTATAGTTTTAATTTTGCAGTCAGGCGAGTTGAAATTATCCAGAAACTCATTCTCTAGGTACTCTTCCAAAACTGTTGCAGTTTATCTAGTTTTGGGGAACCTTGTACAAGTTGCAAAAAGATGGCTAGATTCATGGACCAATTCTGAGCAGGGGGAACTCGTAGGGTCCTTCCTTATTAAGGCAGTAAAAATGGAGCTCTTGAAAATTCTCTATGGATGTGGGTGAGCTCATCTCATACTGCAATGTGGTGTATAAATGGGTTGGCAATGGTAACTGACCAATAAACCAATTGTTTAAAACTCTTCTGTCCCCATCTCTCACTTCATTGCATTGTTTTTATCATATTTAAAACTGCTAGTTGATGTCAGTTGTCAATTGAAGTTAGAAAAAATAGAGAGAAAAAATAAAAAATTAAAATGACATCACACATTCAGAAAAAAAGTGTACCGATCAGATAACCAAGAATGGGCCTTCATTATAGTAGATTGATTCACGGCCGATTTCTACTCTCAGTTCATCATTATTTCAGACTTGCTTTTCACTCCAGTAGCTAGGTTTGACCTCATACGTTACGGGATCAGCATAAGTAAAATTTTATTACTAATTGGATATTTGGCTAGGATTTATTATGATAGTATTAAGAGTGTTAACAGTAGTTCATTAGTTAATCTCATCAAGGAATTAACATGAACTAATCTGTTGGCTCTTTTCCTTTATCTCCGACCTCTTTCCTCTCGTCTCTATCTCCCTCCCCTCCTATCTCTTATATCCTGCGCGCCTCCTCAACCAATTTCCTTAGCTTTCATGAATTGAATTCCATCCAACCGCCTCAAAAACAAAATTCGAGAGGCCACATCGTCAAATCTCTTAATTGTTGTATGCATAGCTGCTCTATTTGGCAGTTCTTGATTGTTTGGAAGCTAGCTAGACCCCTCCACCAACAACAGTACGTGCTCTATTACAATAACCAGCAAAAAAAAAAAAAAAAGAAGAAAAGATTATGCTCTCCCAAATCAACAAGCACGTAAACGTTGCTGTGGGTTGTCGAGTGCACGCTTCCTAAAGGTAACATAAGGAATGGATGAACAAGTCATTTTATTGGTTTCACTATGGAGATGCCTAGCTTCACTCTTATTGTAAAAAATCACGAGGTGTTACTATACCTACTCATTGTTGAGCGGTTGGAGCAAGTTTCCTATTCATTTGGGTTTATTATAAAAGATTTTTGAATATCATTCTTTTGCAAAGTTAAGCTGATAACTGTCATTCATTAACTGCATTAGAAAAGATAGTGAGAAAAAAATACGTAAAAAACTAAGAAAAAAATTAATAGGACAATTAATGTAACATACAGAAAAAAAAAAGTTTTCATAAATCTTTAAGTCTTGATGTCTAATTGTGTGAAAGCTTTGGTCTTCCTCAAATCTATAACGTGTGTTTCTTTACATATACCAACTATATATGATTTTATTACTCGGTTATCTATTATATCTAACACGTTTATGAGTTTCTAACTAATACTCTTATTATTCTGGCAACCAATTCTTTTGTGTAAGTAATGTTTAGTTTTTCTTCATTAATCTAAAATATGTGTGGGTCCATTGTCTCTCTGTTATCCATGCATTATTTTGCTACAGATTCAGTTTAAAATCTTACTATACTTATTATCTTTCTTTTTACCAAATCGATATTCTTGAACTCTATATAATCTTTCTATTATACTTTAGATTATATTACAACTATAAATATATTTGTTTTATATTTGTGTTCGATAAAGAGAAATGGTTTTAATTGTGAAAATAAATCAAAATGATAGAGTAATAAAAGCTTTAGTGACTCAGTTTTTCTGTAAAGATACTTTTCACATCATTATGCAACACTTATAAAACAAAATTTGAAGTGATGCATGATAGGTTTTGTTAACTTTTTTTTCCTTCCGAAAACTACCAGCCAACCATACATATATTAGATTAACATATACCTAAAGCCACTAATACTTGAGCGAAGATCCATGCCAACTACATATGAAATATCACAAAAGAGTACATGACAGTAGGAGGTTCTCATCAGCAAGCTTACATACCCACCATCAAAACAAAACCTAAGAAACCTATCTACTCCCTCCGTCCCGCATTGACTTTCCCCTTTACTATTTGGGCATGTCGTTTGACTTCAATATTTAACATATAGATAATATAATTTTACAAATTTAAGTTTTACAATGAAATCCTTATGCGAAAAACTATATGTTGTAGAACTTTGTTTTATAAAATAATTTTATCTTATATGTTTAATATTGAAGTGGAAATGCGTGTCAAAAGCAAACAAGAAGGTCAATGCAGGACGGAGGGAGTACTAAATACAACCAAATCCTTATGGACAGCAGGTTGAGAGACAAATCATCATCCTTTCAATTCAATTGTCTTGAAGTCACTTGCTTTCAAAGATCACCTACATCCACGGCAATTAGAAAACCTCCCAACTGCATATATATACACAAGATCATACCTACTAGACAAAAAGAGTGTTTCAATATGACCATCACTAAGGTATAATTGAATGAACGAGCATATAACTAGATTATCAACAAGTCCAGCTAGAAACTATGCATAAATAGATGAGGAGAAAATGATGCATCCAACTTTGCAAAAGGACAATTTATACTTTGAATTAAAGTCTTAAAACATCTAATTGCATAAGTAGTGCCCCATGTCATATGCAATTAGTGAGCATAAGAGTCATTTTTCTTGGCAACTCTTGAGTTCTTCCCAGAGCCGCCTTCGAACCCAACTTCTTCATCCTCTACCTCTCCCTCTCATCTTCAAATCAAGATCAGAGAAAACAGGACCAACTTGCCTTTGTAATCCATTTCAGGCAACAATAAGTCCCAAAACTCCTTCATTGATTCCTCGGTTAACATTTGAGCAAACTTTCATTTCCTCAATCCAAGAGAAGATTCAATGTGCATGGCTAAAAGTGGATAAAGATCATCCTCGACTAACCTCAAATCTACATTTCACTCTGTCAGTAGTACCCCCTACCATTATCAGCTAAAACATAACAAGTGCTTTACCCTAGCAAATCAAATACTAGCCCAGACATATAGGACATAGCAGCAGCCTGCACACATATTATCGTGGTCCTCATCCTTGCTAAAAAAATTGTTTGTGTTGAGCCACATACTGTGAGGGAGTATCATGGTCCTCATTGATATGTTGAAATGGGCAAGTTTTAGTTACATGGAAAAAGAGTACGCTTTTGAACAAACGAGGGCATATTATCGTATGTGATTGAGAAGAGCAAATCCTGCCCGTCTAGAGAAATTGGAAGACAACACATGATAGAGATTTGAATGTTGAGAAGAACTTTGATGTGGATGTACCTGTATCCATACACAGTAGGTGTAACACCCCGGATTTTACCAAATATATAATATGAAGGCTTAGGGAAGTAACGCTGCTAAAGGAAAGGAAAACGGAAGCTGAACAAGTCTTACAACGGAAATCAGAGTCATGTCCGGCCTTGTGTTCGAACTTGTAAGTATAGGCCGAGAGTTCAAACATATATGTCCAAACTTATGTCCGAACACAAGTTCTAACAAAATTTCCTTATGCGGGTCCAAACATGCGTCCGACCATATAAGTTCAGACCAGTGCAGAGACTTATACTCGGACTTGTCCTCGACTGTGGTCCGAGACAAATGTTCGGACACCACAAACAGTAGAAAACCAATGAATGTTCGGGACCTGTCCAGACTTACACATCCGAACGGATGTTCGGGCAGGTCCAAAACCTCAAAACAACATCAAAACTCTATTTTAACGTGCTCATGTTTGATAATGTCAGTAATGATTCAAAAATGAAGACTTTTAGTAGTTATTCAATAATAAACCAATTCATTCCACGATCACAATGGAAAACGAATCAAATCCGAGGCATAACCGCCACACCCAAACCCATGGGTGCTAAGGCTAAACCACAATCCAAAATCACCTCAAAAGCAAAATCCCAATCAAATAACATCAAGTAAAACTAATCCAGTTTTGTTAACATTAAGTTCAATAATAACTCAACTTAACATATTACTATGTGGTGACGTATTCCCAATCCCATTGCCTTTGCCATCAATACCTATGATCAGAAAATACACATCAATACACAAAAGGGATCGCAAAAATACGAAAAACTGAGTAAACCACCACGTCACGATGTAAAATTCATTTTATTTGCAAAACACTGAGTTTAAACTTCACACAACAGCTGAGACTAGATCAACAACAAATACATCAAGGAAACCACCAACATAATACATCCAGGATATGAGACTTTTCACCGGTAACCAATGAACATTTCACCAACGGATACCCAACAACGAGGCCGTAAATTCCATCAATAGACACCTAAAAAGTAAGCCCGCAAGCGTGCACACCCTTCTAAGGGTACTTCTGACCACAAAGAAGTAGATCTATAGAGCTTAAACTGTGATATAGTGGTCACAGCGTAATATGTTGTTTAATCTAAATGTACCAATGTGTACGAATAAACTCAGTGAAAGTATCTCGGCCCAATATCACAAAATTCAAACAACATACGTATCTTATTCCACCAACATTACCAATAGTATCCATACCCTAGTTCCACATCCATCCACAAAATATTCCACCATCCAGAAAACAATTCATCCAACACCCAATCATCATTCACACAGAGTATTTTAAGCAAACATAGCAACTTACATGGGATCCACGGTCAATGTAACACCCCTACCGCTAATCTCGTCATTACCGTCTAATCTCCTCGTACTTCCATACTCACGCAGCGGATATTTCCTCACACAACGGCGGGTGATACAATGCCGTTAGCCACCCACGTGACTAACAAGGCCTACTTCCATTACAACATCGGTATGATGGACCGGAATACCAGTACAAACATTACAATACACACTTCAATTTCTAAACCGAGTACAAACTATTCTCCATTCATACATTGCCGAATACTTACAATACAATATACCGAGTTTGCTAGATTCAAATCCAAATACAACATTTCTCACAAGTCTATACATACTTATCAAGAGTCTAACCTCCTACCCATGTCTCACAAGTCTTCTTACTTTCCAACATACATAAGGGTGTACCACTTGGTACACTGGCAGTTCAAAGGCTACAAGCCCATATACAAGGAATACACTATCCAAGATATTCCCTAGCTATACTGAGCATAACAGCCCGGTCTTACTCTCGACCACTTAGCATTGTCGGGTACCTGAAATATAAAAACAATGCCCCAAGGGGCTCAGCAAAAGCTGCATATGAAATTCGCATACCCCGCATGCTAACGGGGGTACGCCGACTACTTGGTCGAATATGGAGTTCGTTTCATTTATACATGCATACATGCTATAATGAACACTAATACATTCATACCACAGTGCATACATACACACAATCCGATACATACAAAGAAAGACAATCACAAGTCAACCATACCTACTTACCATGGTGCTGAGATACAATTCTCAAGTTCATACACAATACTTGTTAGATACTTACTCATCCGGGTTAATCGGATGTACTTTACTCTTTTACTCGAGATCAATGACTTACACCAGCCATGATCTTACAATACCAAATACTTTCTTACTTTAATACTCAAGTCAAGTCGTTGTGACCTCTGGGCAGGGACTACACCGTCCCACCACCGGGCTTTAGGTTGGCTCACTAATCCAGGTTGCTACCCATTTAAGGGATTTGGACCATGGAAAAGATTAAGGCCAGGATTCAGATCCAACCTCTTTTGTCTCCTCATCCTCACGCGTGGCCAAAACTATATCGGACTTCTTACATACTCCAATTTACCAATTTACTCAAGGTTAGAAGGGTTACATAGTTAGTGAGTTAGTAAGAATCGTTTCACAATCACTAAGTCAAGGGTTAGCACAATTGCACAACCACAATCAAGCACTTCATCATCATCCATACATTTCATGAATTATACCAACTACAAGTTCAAATACATCCCAACAAGGAACACGACATTACAAGCAAGAGAAAGTGCAATAACCCGATTCGTGCATTTTATCTTATTTAGGTGGTCACACATAACACACAAACACACAAATCAGGGTAGCCAAGGTAGCATACAGGACATGAGAAAATCATACCGTTCACCGTAGTTGTTCGATCACCGACCCTCATTCGGAGTCCAACAATCCCAATCCTATAACATACATGGAGTCGGACGGTTAATTTTCTATAATTAACCTAACTCTTTTAATCTTTAGAGTTTCCCAACTTACAATTACTTACCCCTTACATTTCAAACTTATTTACATTTGTTACTTACTTCTCACTCACTTCTAGCACTTTTTTATACATCTTAGGACATTTATGTGTCACCAAACAAGTCCTAAACAACATCTAAGACCAATACCCATCATTCCCCCATGATTTAAAGCCTTAAAAACACATTCGGTTGATTTTTCTGCTTAGTCTGGGTCTATAGTCCCGGACCCAAGCATAACTTCACTTACGGCTATTTTTCTACATTGGTCCCGGACATGGTCCGGGTCTCTAGTCCCAGACCACTACATTTCTGAACTTTCGGGGCATTTTTTGTGTTGGTCCGGGACTTGGTCCGGCCTCTAAGTCCCGGACCCTGTCAAAAAGCTGCTAAAAATCCATTTTCAACCCTAATTCCACCCTTAATCCACACCTCATCATTCCCTAATCCTTCCACATGTTTTCTACATGTTTAAACACCTTAAAACACTCCTAATCATGCTCTAATCTTGGGTCCAATTCATTACCCAACTCTTGCTCAATTCATGTTTAAATTACATAGATCCCACACTTACATTCTCCAAGGACTTGCACTTATTCTCTGGTCTTCTATGCTACAGATTTGCTCCTCATTCATACTCACTCCTTGTTCCACACTAATGCACTTCCAATACGCAACTTACATCATCTTCTTCTACTCCAGTTCCCAAAGTGACTAGTTACTCAAATTTTACCTCCATGACACCTAGTTAAGCTAGATTCTTTTCTTCTCATCAACACACTTAAGTTGTCAAATTTCTAGAGCAATTTCGACAGAGTCTCCCCTATACTTTTAACTTTGCCCACATGCATATTTCAGCTAACATATTCAATTCCAATATCCACATTAATTTAGGCACCAACACCCCTTCTAGTTCCAGCACCTTATACAAACTCAACACCTAAAGCAACTTGGCTTACAAAGCCCTTTACTCATCATATACCCAACACTAGCTCAATTCCTATGTACACTTACCATAGCCCTTCCACTACTAAAACAATATAATTTCTCATACTACAAGACATTAAAACTCATTCCAAGGTGAGCTCATTACCTTGTGATTTCTTTGACTTTTTTTCCTTTTTCCCTCCTTCTTTCCTTGTTCTTCCCTTTCCCTTCTTGTTCTTGTTTTACCAATTAGTCAAGCTACAGCCCATTGTCCAATGGGATACACATATACTCAAGTGAATACACAACTCTAGAATAAACCTTAGAATTCAAGAGGAGTTTGAAGCTCAAAAATGAGTGATTACCTTTCAATCACTAGATGGAATGTTTGGCTAGCTCAACCACCAGATTCCAGCTCCTTTCAAATGCCAAAATCGGCTAGAGCAAGAAGCACAAGAGGGCTCAAAATCTAGAATTTTCGGTTGTGAAGAAAAGCTAGAAAAAGAAGGATATTTGAACTACTTTCTTACCTCAAACCATCAAGGGGTTGTTCTAGCTTACAATGGTGTTCTTCAAGCCTTCAATGAGCTTTACCCATGGAGATTAAAGTGGTGATTTCAGAACTTTGAAAAGAGGAAATTGATCTCCTAAGTGAGGGGAGTTCAATGGTACATTTTTTGTAATTTTTGGAGCTTGTTTGAGCCTTCAAAAATGGAGGTGAAGAGAGAGATAAAATGGAGGTCTTCTAAATTGCCATGGGAGGATGGGAGGAAGAAGAATAAATCAGAAGGGAGGCTGCCACTGTGAGAGAAAAGGAAATGGGGAGGAGAGAGAGTATAAAAGGTAATTTGTACTATTCTTTCTTGCTTTTACTTTCTTACTATGTCTTCTAGTGTATTAGAGAGGGGGAAAATACTGAAGAAACGTCCCCACACACACACATAACTTATGATTTTTATTTACACAAGGGGAATGCTATTTTAGCTTTATTACACTTAACACCCCACAAGTTCTAGTTTTTACACTATTCACTCACCGGAACCCGTTTTCCGGAATTTTCTCGTTTCATTAATTTTAATGGTCCTAGACCTTCACTAAGGTTTAATTATAGACATTTGAGTGACCATAATTATTACGGGTCTATTTAACCCGCTTAAAGTCACGTTTTCCCGGTTTCCTCGAAAAACGCGCTTTAAGGTTCGTTTGTGGTTTTAATCCATTTTATGGATCTATTTTCTTCGGGAATTGTTTCTACATATTATTTAGGCATAATTAAGCCTTAGGAATCCACCTAGGATCCTAGTCAAGGTCACATAACTCCTATGGTTATGTAACACTCATTTTTACATTTTTCGCTTTTTAAGCATTTTCTCTTTCTTTTGGTTTTATTTTCTTCACCAATATTCTTTAGGCACTATTAGGCCCTTAAATATCATATTAGAATGATTTTAATCACTATAGTTAAGTTCGAAGTATTTTAATCTACCCCCCTTAAGGAACTTTGCCCTCAAAGTTGTTCAAAGTTGAAGGATTACTATATTTACTCATTTGACATTTCAATTGTCAAAGTCATACCTTACTACTCCTTACAGATTCTTAAATCCATTACTCAAGGTCTTTACATACAATACCATACAAGTACAATACCATCACTCCGATCTGCATTACAACCAACCATCTGGGTTTCCAATACCAGATTATACATACATACAATGCAAAGCTATCCCAAAGCAATGCAAGAATACTCTACCGTATGATCCCGCAGGCACTCAGGTCATCTAGATACAGGACTTCTCTACGTCCCGCTGCCCTTGGAATAATACAACATAATACACTACCACCGTTCTCCCGGTCATCAGACAAAGGACCGCAGCCCACGGTTAAGTGGTAGAGGGTTTAAACTAATCCTCATCCACAGGTTTGAAGGAAAACTTCTTACAAATATTAGTTAGGAATCCTTTTGAAACACAACCAACTCCCAAATCCAATTTTCATTACATCTATTCTATATCTATGCGTGATTACTTGTGACCACTTGAAGGGAGCTTCAAGAATCATTCGACCCTGATGTGATCCGCATCAGTGTTGAACTATCTTTCCACCCCATTTTGTGTTCCGTTTCCCTTGACCTGATCAGGATCAAGTTCGACTTCCCACATCGGTTTCAAACAATTGAATAATTCAATTATTTCCATTTTCTATCTTTTTACTCTTCCTTAGTCATACTCCAAATTCATACATCTCCAAAGGATGGAACTCAATCCATCAATTATCCTCAGTTTACTTCCCAATATTTTACCTGAGACTTCACTACTCATGGGACTTATTTCATAAATTACTCCTTTCATCCATTATTCTCAATCATCTTAAATATTCTATCTAAGGAATATAATACTTGTGGAGTTCCGTCCACCTATCATTCTCAATTCACCTCAAAACAATTACCTAGGGAGCTCAATTCCCTCTAAGTTCTACATCTCGGCTTCATACCGACTCATGCATCATAATACCGTGTCTAACTTTAGATAGACATATACTATAGGGATTCTCTTTCCCCAGAAGTTTCTCTACTCCTTTCTTCTTGTATACTCACACATGAGTTAACAAGACAGGTATATTTTTATATACATGATATTCGCATCACTTGTGCACGATAACCATAACTAGGCTATGAATGGGTGCATATGTTTATGTAACATACATACCAATCATCAAACAATTCCCATTTGTGCTATGCACATTGTAGTTTACGTGTTAAATACGTGAAACTTACACTAAGCGGTTTTTGCTCTACCCCCCCCCCCTAAAAGGGGATTACACCCACGTAATCTACCATATGTTATCATTGAACATTGGTTCACTAAATTAGGGCGTTCTGAAGCGTCTTGGCTTCCATGCGGTCTATTGTACTATGGTTTATGGTCAAAGGGTCTTAACCATACTAACGGTTTTGCCCCTGCACCAAGAATTCCCATTGGAGTTTATTTAACTCATAACCGGTTTGGTTCTAGCCTATCAGGCTTCAAGGCATTGATAATTAGCCATTCTCTCATACTTACTGGGTATATTCAAACCTCTGAGCTAGGGCCCACTAACTTCTTTTGCGCGACTTTCGCCTCTTTTGTTATTCTAAATGTGTTACACATTAACTTCTTATCCCTTTTATCTTGGGATATATGGTTTCTCAACCGGTGCGTGGTAACTCTTACCATGCGTGAACTCATTGTGTTTTTCTAGAAATCTATCAAACATACTGCCGTATACTTATGTGATTACTCACTTAGTTCCTCCAACTTGTTGTCGGTTGAGGTTGAGCTACTACGCATATGTAGTGTTCCTCTAGTCATTGGTTTCTGGCTATTCACTCATGTAGTGTTATACCAGTTTTCTTTTATTGCATGATCCTGTATTTCATACGCATCGATCCTCATAGCGTTTATGATCTGGTTTATGCTTTTATTCCGGTGGAATTCACTGGTTGTGTGTTGGCACGTCCAATGTTCTTCGTGCATCTTTGGTCGAAGGCTGCATGGTTTGTTACTAGATTTACGCTTACACTAGCTTGCGCCACGTTCACTGTTGCGTTTACAAATCCTCCGTATTTAGTACGGTCAGTTGTTCAGTAATCGGGTACTCTTGCCCCAAGTTATTACTCTTCTTATTGAGTTGATCCACTAGGTATACGCTTTCAGTTCCTTATACTTGTATTTGGAATGAACGAGTGTTCCTTGTGGGATCTTTGTTATATGGTTCAGACTATAGGCCTTAACGCCTAGTCTAACTACCAATTCATGCTTCTCGACTCCACTGAGTCCAGCTCATGGCTTTGTCTCCCATATTGTTGTCTAACCATATTTTCATAGTGGTCGCTTGTTGCGCACCACATTCCCATTCATTATACAAACATTGTTTTCATAGCCTTTGCTACAGTAGTAGCTTGCCTTTAGTCTTTGTCCATTGTTGGCGCAACTCCTCAACTGTTCACTGTAACATCTTACTTTATTTCCAATTCTTTTGTGGTGTGAGCACACCGGAAGTTTCCTAGGTTCCTGTGTATGGCGGTCGCTGTAACACGCTACAATGTCATTGTGTTTCCAATGTGAAGATGTTCTACTTCCATTTTTTGTTCATGTGTAGGTTAGTTTACCTCACATTCTCGCATCACTTATGGTATCATTACCAAATATCTTGGTTGACTAATGATGAAGTTATCTATTGGATCACCAGCTCTTTTGAGTGTTGGTAATTTGATGTGTCAAGATACGCACTCACATTGTTTGTTTTTGATGTTCACTGCCTTTGAAATCCTGGCATTAGATATAAGGTTTGCTTGTGCATTCTTGCTTCTCTATGCACATCATTGGGACATCCCAAGGAAACTTCAAGGGTTTTCTGGTCCCGTTCTCTAATAGGAGAGTATTCCATCACTGACAAGTGAAATTCTTGTTGAGGGATTTATTTCCACTCACAAGCCCTACGAGGTTTTACCATGTTAGCTTCTGCTCGGGTATTTCCCCCATTCATACAATGGTTCGTCGTTCATTTGGTTGACTATGGAGTATACTACTCCTTCAAGTCTCCACACTCCTTGAGCATTATTACTCTACAATCCACATTGTACACATTTTGCGTTCGCTTCTAAACTGTCTACTCTTCGTTTTTCAACTGTTACTATCAAAGCTTCCTTATTCATACTATTCTTGGAATTTCCTTTTCTCGTTCGAATTGTTCGTTGGCAATAATCATATGCTCAAGTTTCAGTATATTAGTAGGTGAAAGCCTTCTTCTGGAGGGTCCACATAAACACCGCATTAGTGGCCTCATGATAACGAGATCTTTATGTCTCGGTACTACTGTTACTACAGGGAGCAGGAAAGGCAACTAAAGCTCTATCAACTGTATACGAGGCTGATGCTCTGCTCATTACATTGATTGCAAATCGAGTGGTTCGATTGTCGTTCTATGCATTGTATGAAATAATACCCCTTCTCTTACGGGTGCCATTTCCGGCAACTCTTGTCATTCTATAGTGTGGGTTTTGCAACCGTTTAAATCAACTTAACGTAGTCGGTTTATGGCTTTTAAGCCACATTGCTTCGGGCTATGCTTCTCGCAAGCTGTTGATACATATTTCTACTTCTCCGTACACCATCGTATGGTTAGAGGTATTACTGGGCTCCATGGCTGGGAGACCCCTTAGGCAATCTAGCATAATTAGTGCCTCCTAGAAATTTAGGGCATTTCCTGTTAAGTGGAATCCCTTCAGTTTCCTAACCGAGTGTTTGTTTTAGTAGCTGACGTGTGCTTATCACGACATTCTTTCAGCGGTTGTTGACATGTACACCCTTCAAGGATTGCTCCTGGGTGTTGCCAGGTTACGCCATTTTATCTGGCTAACATTTACGATATGTTGCGTTAACTACACCACCTTGCGATATTGTATTTGAACTATGCCATTTAGGGTTATAACGTCTCCCGTTCTTGGGTAAGCTATTGGTACTTTCTCCTTGTGTTCTAGACCGGTTCAAATATCCTCTTGGTGAAGATTAATATTCCATGTAGTCATGGTGATTGTTCCGGGAATTCTATCCCGTTTATTGGACATTGGCGTGTCCATGCTAGGCATTTGCCTTATTGTGTTTAAGTTGGGTACTCGTCCGGCTATCATGTGTTCCTTCACGAATCTTGAGACATATCCAATGTCTATACATAATAATCAGTGCTCCTTACACCTTTTAATTCTTATTCTTTATCCTTCGATGAGTTCTCTAAGTTCCTTCATATTCGTTAGCTCAACTACGTTCTTCCTCTTTAATCGTCCGAGATGTCTATCTATTCTGGTTTGAACTTACTTACGGTCCATAGAATGGAGTCAACTACTTCTCGTGTTCCGTACACCACTTGTATACATACGTGGGGTACCTTACTGACACATTGCTACTTACCCGACTATCGGAGTGCGGTCGTCCCACATCTCATTTTGTACACGCGTAGTGTTCATCACACACCTAGGTGAAGTATTCTGTTGTCAACTCCTCTCATATCGTCTTATGTTATCTTATGGGGTATCTTCTGGTTTGGTTTTAAAATATGGGGGTTTAAAAGAAATGTTTGAGTTTTAAAAGAAGAATTTGGTTTTGAAAGAAAAATCTTCATGGCATTTCAATGCCGGTTGATTCTGACCAAGTCTAGCTCCT
Source organism: Limonium bicolor (assembly GCA_023374045.1). Lineage (NCBI taxonomy): Eukaryota > Viridiplantae > Streptophyta > Magnoliopsida > Caryophyllales > Plumbaginaceae > Limonium > Limonium bicolor. The sequence continues at coordinate 17,883,996 of CM041777.1, forward strand.
CGTTGGCTGGTATATTTCTTATTACAATGGGTAGATAGTTAGGCCCTTCCAAGGTTTCATTCTTCAAATCCTTAGGATTTGTGATCTTGTAGTTGCTTCATTGCGATCACGGTACTTTACTATGTACTTGTTGTTGCTAAAAGTCTTCCTGAATAATCCTGTTATTAACTGCACTTGCCGTGGCAAGTGCGTGGTACTAGTGGTTTTTGGGTTACCTATACCGGTTACGGTATTGTTTCCTTACGTATTCGGTAGCCTTGTTGGCTCTTCCCTTATCCACTGATCTTTTACTTGGGTTAATCAATCTTTTGAGTAACTTCTCAGTGATTCTTGACATGGATTTCATGATCATGGTGCTTCTTCAACCCTTGAAGATCCCTATTTATTTAATTTTGTGTTCTCCTCGTCGTTCGTTCCCAACGGTTTATTGTGGTTACCGAGTCCTAATTTGTTTGGGACTACTTCTGTAGTCCTGTCGGATTATATCCCGTGAATATTCTCAGAGCTGTCTGAGCTATGTCAGCCAGGTATTGTAACCTCTTGGCATTGTATTTTGGAGTTAACCACACCCGGCTATGTCCTTAGTCAATTAGTATACTATTGGTGGTATTATCTAGCTTTTGCGGTCCCGTAGACTCATGTCTCGGGTTTTGTTACCGCTCTTTTTCTGCTTCGTTGCATGCTTAGTGCTTCTCTTCCTGCTGCTGCTTGCCAGCCAGGTTCTCGTGACTGCTAAGCATGTCACCCGTGCTGTCCTAAGTTCAAGTCTCCTTATGGTTAGGGTTCTCATTCTACCGCTATTAAGTCCGGGTACTATGATGTTCAACCGGGAACTGTCTCCCAGGATTTCCAATCCTTAGAATCTACTGTATGACAGGTCCTTTCCTCTATAGGGATATTTCACTACTGCTAGATCGAGTTTTCCCGAGTATGAGAGGACTTTCCATCTCTCTGCATTCTTTCTCAAGTTATACAGTGGGGGATGTGGAGGGCGGGTCTGATATTGTAGGTATCCGGTACACACTGGTGGTTCTAACTACGTATCTCTCACGCTATCACTCAACCCTTAGCCCTAAGCTCCTAATTCCTACTCGGTATTTCCTGAACTCGGTATTTTTCCAGTCATTAGAGTGATACATCGCTCTGATACCACTTTTTGTAACACCCCTACCGCTAACTCGTCATTACCGTCTAATCTCCTCGTACTTCCATACTCACGCAGCGGATACTTCCTTACACAACGGTGGGTGATACAATTCTGTTAGCCACCCATGTGACTAACAAGGCCTACTTCCATTACAGCATCGGTTGATGGACCGGAATAACCCTAGTACAAACATTACAATACACACTTCAATTCCAAACCGAGTACAAACTATTCTCCATTCATACATTGTTGAATACTTACAATGCAATATACCGAGTTTGCTAAGATTCAAATCCAATACAATATTTCTCACAAGTCTATACATACTTATCAAGAGTCTAACCTCCTACCCATGTCTCACAAGTCTTCTTACTTTCCAACATACATAAGGGTGTACCACTTGGTACACGGCAGTTCAAAGGGCTACAAGCCCGTATATACAAGGAATACACTATCCAAGATATTCCCTAGCTATACTGATCATAACAGCCCGGTCTTACTCTCGACCACTTAGCCTTGTCGGGTACCCTAAAATATAAAAACACTGCCCCAGGGCCTCAGCAAAAGCTGCATATGAAATTCGCATACCCTGCGTGCTAACGGGGGTACGCCGACTACTTGGTCGATACATGGAGTTCATTTCATTTATACTTGCATATATGCTATAATGAACACTAATACATTCATACCACATTGCATACATACACACAATCCGATACATACAAGAAAAGACAATCACCAGTCAACCATACTACTTACCAGGTGTTGAGATACAATTCTCAAGTTCATACACAATACTTGTTAGTTACTTACTCATCCGGTTAATCGGATGTACTTTACTCTTTTACCTCGAGATCAATGACTTACACCAGCCATGATCTTACAATACCAAATACTTTCTTACTTTAAATACTCAGTCAGTCGGTGTGACCTCCGGGCAGGACTACACCGTCTCACCACCGGGGTTTAGGTTGACTCACTAATCCAGGTTTGCTACCCATTTAAGGAATTTAGACCATGGAAAAGATTAAGGCCAGGATTCGGATCCAACCTCTTGTGTCTCCTCATCCTCACGCGTGGCCGAAACTATATCGGACTTCTTACATACTCCAATTTACCAATTTACTCAAGGTTAGAAGGATTACATAGTTAGTGAGTTTGTGAGAATCGTTTCACAATCACTAAGTCAAGGGTTAGCACAATTGCACAACCACAATCAAGCACTTCATCATCATCCATACATTTCATGAATTATACAAACTACAAGTTCAAATACATCCCAACAAGGAACATACATTACAAGCCAAGAAAGTGCAATAACCCGATTCGTGTATTTTATCTTATTTGGTGTCACACATAACACACAAACCACAAATCAGGGTAGCCAAGGTAGCATACAGGACATGAGAAAATCATACCGTTCACCGTAGTTGTTCGATCACCGACCCTCCTTTGGAGTCCAACAATCCCAATCCTATAACATACATGGAGTCGAACGGTTAATTATCTATAATTAACCTAACTCTTTTAATCTTTAGAGTTTCCCGACTTACAATTACTTACCCCTTACATTTCAAACTTATTTACATTTGTTACTTACCTCTCACTCATTTATAGCACTTGTTTATACATCTAGGACATTTATGTGTCACCAAACTAGTCCTAAACACATCTAAGACCAATACCCATCCTTCCCCCTGATTTAAAGCCTTAAAAACACATTCGGTTGATTTTTGTGCTTGGTCCGGACATGGTCGGGTCTATAGTCCCGGACCCAAGCATAACTCACTTACGCTATTTTTCTACATTGGTCCGGACATGGTCCGGGTCCCTAGTCCCAGACCACTACATTTCTTTCTGAACTTTCGGGGCATTTTTCGTGTTGGTCCGGGACTTGGTCCGGCCCCTAAGTCCCGAACCCTGTTAAAAAGCTGCTAAAAATCCATTTTTCGACCCCAATTCCAACCGTAATCTACACCTAAATCATTCCCTAATCCTTCCACGTGTTTTTGTACATGATTAAACCCTTAACACTCCTAATCATGCTCTAATCTTGGGTCCAATTCATTACCCAACTCTTGCTCAATTCATGTTTAAATTTTCAAAATCCCACACTTACATTCTCCAAGGTCTTGCACTTATTCTCTAGTATTCTATGTTACAGATTTGCTCCTCATTCATACTCACACCTTGTTCCACTACATTTCTGAACTTTCAGGGCATTTTTCATGTTGGCCGGGACTTGGTCCCCCCTAAGTCTCGAACCCTGTTAAAAAGCTGCTAAAAATCCATTTTCAACCCCAATTCCAACCTTAATCCACACCTAATCATTCCCTAGTCCTTCCATGTGTTTTCTACATGATTTAACATCTTAAAACACTCCTAATCATGCTCTAATCTTGGGTCCAATTCATTACCCAACTCTTGCTCAATTCATGTTTAAATTACATAGATCACACACTTACATTCTCCAAGGACTGGCACTTATTCTCTAGTCTTCTATGCTACAGATTTGCTCTTCATTCATACTCACTCCTTGTTCCACA